>JAUMJK010000397.1:1800000-2171273 GCA_033558105.1 Coccyzus lansbergi
ATGCGGATATGGTAGATGCCCTACATAATGTCAAGTGGCACCAAGCATTTAGATATCAAAATTACACCCTATTTCACCTTACTTGGATTCTCCTGGTTATTATGTAACTATAACAAAAACTGGATGACCACTACCTCTGAACTGGACCAAATAAAGTGGATCTTAAGGGGATGGTTGTACGTACATTTCTCACTGATTCCCTCCACTGTGAGTAAAAGATGTTCCTGACTACAGGTGCCTTAATTTACTATTCAACAAAGAGTCTAATGCTGAGGACTCGAAAAAAGAGCTCAGACATAAGTTCATTTGAAGTATATTTTATATCATCTACTTCTAACACTTACAGAACTACAAATATTTTAACACAGGGCTGTAATTATTCAAAAGGTGAAGAAACCTGACCACTGGAAGTACATCCTAGTGAAACTAGGCTGATGCATTTTAAGTCATGAGCATAGATTAAATAGTATGTTGCTTGCAAATTCTGCCTTATTTTAGTTTAGAATAAATTATTTGGCATGCATACAACCTAGACTACATGTGCTACAATTAGGTTGAGAAATTTTTCACTCATCATTTGTTTCTTAAGCATATAGGATACATGTATCTTAACAGTTACCCGACATTTGTTTCTAGTTCTTACACAATTGATTAACTGTACAGAATAACATTTGAGTTTCAGCTTCTTGCTATGGGTGGTCAGTCAAGTCACTGACAAGATAACAACTCTGTTTACCTCTTGTAATTCCTTTACAACTTTGTCTTGATTAAGACTGCTTTGATTTAGGAAAGGCAAAAACTACCTGTCCCTATGCAAACTTTAAGTGTCCACCTATATAAGGCTACAAAGTGAGGAAAATATTCCAATTCTTCCTCATTTGCTGGAGTCGCAGAAGCTTTTTTCAGCTCTGATTGGAATATGATCCCTCCAAGGCATTTATCCCTCCAGGCCCAGACTCCTATATTTTTTTATCTACTTTTTCATCTGTTTTTTTTTTTTTTTTTATATTTTCTTTTGGATGCCCAGAAATGTCAGCAGAGGAGGCAGCAGCCATTTAGAAAATTTGTCCCATGTGTCAGGATGGTATCTTGGCTCCTTATGATTTGAGAGATGCTTGCAAATTTTCAATCCGAACTAAGCTCATTTTGTAAATAAGTGCTGTCCTCAGTAAGAAATACATCAATTTAAAGCAATTACGGAGTCATAGGACTAGAAAGAGAAAAATATGCCTAGGTAAGACCCTTAGCTTTACTGGGTTCTCTCAGTGCTGCCTTTATGTATGCTTCTGAATGTTTACAGATGTTCTAACATAAATCAATTTTGTATTATTAGATGTTTTCACAGTCTTCTAATAGAGTTAGCAAACCTGACTATGTGAAACTACACTAACACGGGCTCACATGTTTGATTTGTGACCTGACTTGAAAGTGTCATAGTAGGGCCAAGAATGATCCTAAATGATCAAATCTAACTATCTATCTTTCTATCAACATCTCTCCCAAGTGTTTCAGAGGTGTAGGTGGGTGATGAGGATCTAGAGTTGTTACTCTACATTTCAAAGGAATGTTTTGAAATCTTTTTTCAATACAAGATAACAAAATACTTAAAAATAGGTTTCTCTAATACGATAGATTGTGACCTACTAGGAACCTTTCTAAACATTACGGTTGGACTCAATGATCCGGTGGGTCTCTTCCAACCTGGTTATTCTATGATTCTATGATTCTAAGAATCATGTAGTGACAGTAACTGAAAGGCATTCTGTAGGAGATAGACAAAATGAGTCTGCGAAACACTGCAGAACCTTTCTGCGTAGCAAAATATCTTGAAAACACCATCACTTTACTATTAATTATGAATTAATGAGGTCTCTGACATATGTTGACATATGTCATCTCCACTTGCAGAACACACACTCAATATTAGGTCTCTAGGTTTCTCCGGTGTGGAGAAAATGTTAAAAGGAATGGCCATAGCCGGATAAACAGCACTGTCTCCTAGTCTAATATTATAAAATGCAAACAAGGAACATGACTGCACTGTAGCAAACTCTAACAGCAAATTCCCCTCTGTGGGACTGGGTGAATTTGTACCAATCAGAACAGCCTTGAGAACAGCTTACTCAGTCCCATAACATTACTCTAACCTCAGGGACATCTAATAAGCTTTCTGTTAACACCGGATTATTCTACTCTTGATACTGATGTTGAGAGTTATAGTAGAGAATCATTCAGAGAGGGAAACTCACTTGTCTTTCTCTTGTACTGACTTGATTTTAAATATCACGTTGCAGGAGCTGACATATTATTTTTTAAATTGGTAAAGGAAATAAAATACAGTTAAGATCTTCCTATTGTAGATATTGGCATGTATTTAGAAAAAAAACGAAGAGATTCTGGAGTGGTTTTTTTTATTTTAAATGCTGAGCGTGTGGTGCTTAATATCATTAAGCATTAATTAATATCATGTACTCAGCACTGGTGAGGCCGCTCCTTGAATCCTGTGTTCAGTTGTGGGTCCCTCACCACAAGAAGGATGTTGAGGCTCTGGAGTGAGTCAAGAGAAGAGCCACAAAGCTGGTGAAGGGGCTGGAGAACAGAACCTATGAGGAGCGGCTGAAAGAGCTGGGATTGTTTAGCCTGGAGAAGAGGAGGCTGAGGGGAGACCTCATTACTCTCTACAAATACCTGAAAGGAGGTAGTAGAGAGGAGGGAGCTGGCCTCTTCTCCCAAGTGACAGGGGCAGGACAAGAAGGAATGGCCTCAAGTTCCACCAGGGGAGATTTAGGCTGGAGATTAGGAGGAAGTTTTTTCACACAGAGGGTCATTGGGCATTGGAATAGGCTTCCCAGGGAGGTGGTTGATTCACCTTCCCTGGAGGTGTTTAAGGCACGGGTAGACGAGGTTCTGAGGGACATGGTTTAGTGTTTGATAGGAATGGTTGGACTCGATGATCCTATGGGTCTCTTCCAACCTGGTTGTTCTATGATTGTATAGTTCTATGATTATTAAGACATTGTTCTGAGTCTCTGTTATCACACTGCTGTTCTTTTATTTGTGTTGAATCCACTAAGAGGATTTGACTTGTTATCATAAAATCGTAGAGTCACCAGATTGGATAAGACTCATAGGGTCATCGAGTCCCACCATATCATCTGAGATACAGACCACACTTTTAAAAAAGAAAAAGTAAAAATTTTTTACAGTGCTGTTTGTATGCAAGGTGAAATATTTAATGTGGAATCCGATAGAACTCAGGAGAGGGCATATTTATTGCAATAATATTTACAATTCTGTCTGGTTCTGGTGTTTAGGTTTCATCTATTTTGAGATGCAGTCCTTGTTGTCCGATATTTATTATTCATATGTTACATCAGTTTCTGGTTCAATTTATCATTGCACGTTAGGTGGCAGGAAAAGTATTCTTCACCATACTAAGGACTACTAGGCCCTCCGCTTGAATTATATTCAGATTTTCAGAAGATATATTGAGGTTAGAAGTATAGCGGTATCACCAGGGCAAACCTATAAACCGTCATACCTTCAGGGTAATTTTCAAGGTCATGGATGATGTACAAGACTTTCCTTTCATCTTGTGTATTCTGAGGGGTATTGAGTAAAAATATATCAGGATATTACATACAACATGTTTGAGTATTTTATGTATTAAATATATAGAAGTAGTAATGCATTTGATAAGAAATGTCATCCTGAATAACAAAAACCTGAAAAATATGGGAAATATAGAAAACCAGTAATTTTGTGAGGTTTTATGTTTTTTACAATAGCTACAACAGAAACTTTTGTAGAGAGATTAATTACCACCTAGATCTTATAATGTACATATGCAACTATTAAATGATGATTCTTTTTTAACAGAGTTCTAAATATTTCAGTGTTTTGTTAATGTCTGAAAAAATGAGATTTAAAAAAGAAAGGAGGTGCTGTCCTTGTTACTCCACTAAACTAATGATAGTAGGGCCCTTGAAAAGCTATTAAATTTAGAGATAAGGAAATAACGGCCATTCCACAGTACTAGTTTCTTAAGAAAATAGTATTCTCTTACTTTTATATGTACATTAAACCACAGACACACACAGATGCACATGCACATACACACACAGATAGACCTGTAGATTCCAAGGGAGCAAAACTGTCACCCTGGACCATTCAAGAGGTAATGTATCCTTTCTGGATCTTTTAATTTCTTGAACAATGCTCAAAATGAAGCAACTCTGAAACAAATAAATAAGTAAAAGTAATGATACCTTTTCTAGAAGACCTGTCACACACACAAGCACGCTCACATGCACGTATACAGAACATTTTACTTAAATAAGAAAGAAAGAGCAAAAAATTATTAGGGAATATCATAGTTTTTTCTGAAACAAGTGATTAAATTGTTTTGAATCTACGAGTTAATTGATGGAGGTCTTTAATCTCCAATGCATTTTTACCTACCAAGAATGGTCAGGACAAAAAATTTTCTTCTATCTTAGAAAGAAACTCTTTACTATTCCCTTCCCAAGGACATTAGTTTCATTTTTTGTTTTTTTTTGTCTTGCTTCATCTTAGTTTGTTTTCATAGGAGAAGTGGAAAATGAAGTATCTTAATGCCCACCCCCCTTTATGACAGTTTTATAACTTTATTGTTTAAGTTCAATGAATATTATTCCCCTGTTTAAAGGTTCCTTGTGAATCAGATGTAGTCTTGTCAAATATGTTTCGTTTTTAATCCCATGTGAACGGCATTTACAGAAAGACTCAGTTATTTGAGTGAGTGCATTTTAATGGACTGTAGTGTTTTTCCATTTGACCTCTAGGCTTTTGAAACTTGTCTTAACTGAGGAATAATGAAATGAGATTTGATGTCTGGCTGACTCTTTTGTATTCACCCTGTAAAAATGGTATAAATACACTGTCTAGTAGTCAGTGGTCTTTACTGGTCCTGATACTGGTCTACCTCAATAGGAGACGGTAGTATGAAGATGCTGATTGTGTTGGGTAACTCTTTTTTAAACAAAGGAGGGGGTTATAATTTGTGCTTTAGCTAATCATTCTAACAAATTCCTACTAAAAGACTCATAGTGTCTGCAGTGATAAGTAGCAATATCTCTCTTGTTTGCTTTCTTATTCCATTCTTGCTTTTTATTTTCTGCATCTTAATTGTAAGATCTGCAAAAAAGACACAATTTTAATTTCTGTATCTATGCTATACCTTACAAAGTGGAGTTTGCACCAATTTTCCCAATAGAGGGAATATATATTATATATTTTAAGATATTATATATGTATTAATATATAATATATATATTATATATTTTAAGATAAGAATTCTATTTCTAGTTGTAAAATTATTTCTGATTATAAAAAGATCAAATTGTCATTTGGAAGATTATGTAAACGCGTTTTTCAAGAAAACAATTGATGTGTTTTCTCAAATATATTACTTTAGATGCTTAATGGCCAACTTCTGTCTAATCTGTTGCTCCCTGTGTGTGCATACTGTGAATTTAATGCAAAGTAATCTTCTATGTGACTCTTGCTTTTTTCACTGGGGAGAGAACATACCTGCATGACAAAACAGAAAAATGGGCTATGTGCATCATATTAAAGAAAAAAACCCTCTCCTATATATTCATATGTGGAGGTTTCAGTCATTAGGGAAACATCTGTGTTGTAAAAACATGAGAAAATTGTCTTTTATTAGGTCAAAACTCATACATTGAAGAAAACTGTCAGGTATGTCTTTGACATTCTTATAGACCCTAGAACTAGGCCTCTTCTGTATTTCATCACCTTGTGAGTTGCCTTTCTATCGTCTCTTCTTGTATTCATCACTTCGTTTCCAACTTTTCCTAACCTTCTGCTTCTATTCTATCTGTCCATTCTCATACAGCAAAACCAATATATACTCCAGCTTCACATCAGCTGTACAGGACTTTTCCAAAAGCCTTCAAAAATTTAGTGGTTGTAATGTATGACTCCTGGAGGTGTTAATTAATCTCTGCGTGGAGGTGTAAAATCAAGGGTAAGATTTTATGCTAGATTAAGTTTGACAAAGTAGGAGGTACTGGTATGTGTGCCATAGTAGAGTTGACATATCTTCGTTGTCTCCCTTCCTCGGGGAGAAATGTGTAGATTAATGAACACCTAAAAGGCATCCAGTCTGAAATAGTGTGACATATTAGTGAAGAGACAGGGTCATCAAATCTGAATTCCTATACCATGTCCCATTCCTCACTTTCTGCATTCATCTTTACAGAATTTTTACTTTAATGTTAATGTGGTTATTTGTAGAACAATGTGGACGCTGACACTACAGCTTTCCAAGGCTGGATTCTATGACCGTGAAGCATATCAAAGACATTGAAATACATAGGATAGGCAAGCTTACATGTGAAAAGGAAAGTCTCTATCCCTACTGTCCTGGCTACAAGACCTTTCCCTATCCTCCAAGATCATTTGATAGCTATTTATCCGACCATATTAATGTAGAATCATAAGGTCATAAAATACTTAGGGTTAGAAGGAACCTTAAAGATCATGTAGTTCAAATCCCCCTACCATGGGCATGGATATCCCACTACATCAGGCTGCCCAAGCGCCCACCCAACTTGACCTTGAACACATCCAGGGATGGGGCAGCCACAACTCCCCTGGGCAACCCATGCCAGTGCCTCACCACTCTCACGGTGAAGAAATTCTTGCTTATATCAGGCCTAAATCCATGCCTCTCCAGTTAATACCCATTCCCCTTGTCCCCTTGACCACAAGCCTTTATGAATAGGTCCTCCCCAGCTTTTTGTAGCCACTTTCAGGTACTGGAAGGTCACTATAAGATCTCCTCTGAGCCTTTTTTTCTCCAGGCTGAACAAGTCCAACTCTCTTAGCCTGTCCTTGTGTGGAAGCTGCTCTAGCCCTCGGATCCTCACTGTAGCCCTCCTCTGGACCCATTCCAACAGCTCCATACCCTTCTTATGTTCAGGATCCCAGAAGTGGGCACAATACTCCAGATGAGGTCTCACAAGAGGGGAATAGAGGGGCAGAATCTCTTCCCACCACCTGCTAGCTATGCTTCTTTTGATGCAGCCCAGGATATGGTTGGCCTTCAGGGCTGTAAGTGCACACTGCTGGATCATGTTGAACTTCTCATAGAACAGCACCACCAAGTCCTACTCTTCAGGGCAGCTCTCAATCACATCAGCCCCCACTGTGTACTGAAAATGGGGATCGTCCTGACCCAGGTATAGGACCTTGCATTTGGCCTTCTTGAATCTCACGAGGTTCTCACAGACCGACTTCTCCAGACTATCCAGGTCCCTCTGGATGACATCCCGTCCTTCCATTGTGGCAACTACATTGTTCAGCTTGGTGTTATCTGCAAGCTAACTGAGGGTGCACCAATATTATCACAAAAGGTATGGTTTAGAGTATATATTGTAAAAACTGAAGCTCTTATTTAAATTTAATGGGAAAATTAGCATAAAATTACAAGTAGAAATTTCAAGATTTTCTTAATTATGCAGCAAAAAGTGTCAGAAATAGGTAAAATATGGCAATTAAGATAATATGTGTATAGGTGCTGTGTTTGTGTGTAAATTCAGAAAACTATATTGAAAAATTTAGAAATATGTATTGATGTTTTAAATACATATTTGAACATATATTAAAATATATATTACATTTAAATATATATTTAAATATATATATTGAAATATATCTTGAACTATTCAGAAATACAATACTGCCGAAGTTCTTCATCTGTTAATTCAGTATTTTATTAGGCTTATTCAACACAGAGTTTTAATTCCCCTATTTCTTTGAAAATCTTTTATAGATCCAAAGTATGAGTTCAAGAACAAAATAACACAAGCTGACCTGAAAGACATACACAGATTAATACAATATGTTGCAATATTTTTCAAGTGATAGATTAAAATCCCAAAGAAAAAGAGGTCATAAAAAGGAACTGTAGCAGTTGTAAGGTGTAGAATAATGTATTAATCTAAAACAAAGGAAATCTTCCTCTATTCTCCATATAGATCTATAAAAATATCTACTGTAAACTTCTTAAAGGAGACAGAAATTGATGGTTTTGCATTGATGACATTTGTTTATTATCATGTCATTTGCATGATTTGCATGTGTTTAATTATTGTGATGGAAAGATCATGAAAGTGTAAAAAAGACAGGATTAGTAGAGTCTCTGTACTTAAAAGTGCACCAGTGATGTGCTTCATTTGTAATAATTATATTATTATAGAATTATAGAATCACTAGGTTGGAAAAGACCTCCAGGATCATTGAGTCCAACCATTTCTATCTACCACTAAACCATGTCCTTGAGCACCTCCTCTACTTATCTTTTAAACACCTCCAAGGATGGTGACTCAACCACCTCCCTGGGCAGCCTGTTCCAAGGCCCAATGACCCTTTCTGTGAATTTTTTTTCTGATGTCCAACCTAAACCTCCCCTAGTGCAGCTTGAGGCCATTCCTTCTCATCCTGTCCCCTGTCACTTGGGAGAAGAGACCAGCTCTCTCCCCTCTACAAACTCCTTTCAGGTAGTTGTAGAAAACAATAAAGTCTCTCCTCAGTCTCGTCTTCTCAAGGCTGAGCAACCCCAGTTCCTTCAGTCACTCCTCATAAGACTTGTCCTCCAGCCCCTTCAATGCAATTGCAGCCTAAGTTAACTAAGATTTTTAACACTGGTACTTATATTAGAATCATAGAATCATAGAATCACCAGGTTGGAAGAAAACTGCTGGATCATTGAGTCCAACCATTCCTATCAAACACTAAACCATGTCCCTCAGGACCTCATCTACCCGTGCCTTAAACACCTCCAGGGAAGGTGAAACAACCACCTCCCTGGGCAGCCTATTCCAATGCCCAATGACCCTTTCTGTGAAAAACTTCCTCCTAATCTCTAGCCTAAATCTCCCCTGGAGGAGCTTGAGACCGTTTCCTCTCGTCCTGTCACCAGTCACTTGGGAGAAGAGGCCAGCTCCCATCTCTCTACAACCTCCTTTCAGGTAGTTGGAGGTTGTAGAGAGGAGGGAGTTCATCAACATTCTAAAGTAAATTTAAAACATAAGCTGATAACACAACAGTAGTGTTGCACGTGCAATTTTTAGTCTTGGAATATATGGGCTATTACTAGTTGCTTTCTAGAAAACAGAAAGTCTAAAAGAGTTAAATCTGTAGATAATCTAAGACTCATTTGAACACATTATATTTTTGACATAAATATTTTTTCCACAAATGAAAATCATATAACTCCCATATCTTGGGTATGAGTGTCTAAAATACTGCATAGAATTTATTATATGAATATACACATGATATTTTTATTTTAAAAAATCAAAATAAATAGGTTGTTATTATCAAAGCGAGAAAATACAAGATATTTTTTTATAATACTTTTCATTTTTTATTCTAATTAACAATTTTGAACACAGCATTTATTTTGTTTTAGGTCACATTTTATTTCATGGTTATTGTCCCACCAAAACAAGTCTAAATGAAACAAATATGCATGCACAAAATAATAGTTGAAAAAAAATTCCAAAATACATATCGATGCCACTGATTATACATTTGGGCATTTTGGACATACTTCATCAATAGTTTCAGGCAAAAATTTCATTTATTAATTTATACCAGAGTCCTCAGCAACTGTTCAACACACAGAGAAGTCTTAATAGATGACCCTTAAACTATCTTCTCACTTCTGTAGTTCTAAATTTTTATGTGTTTTGACATGCAGATAATGATGCCCCAGAGCAGATTTTTAAAATGTATGTTTTCATGGCTGGGTTTTTTTTCATTCTACTCATCATTTTTAAATGCTAGAAAGATGGCTATTACATTGATTTGTATTTCAGTTCCATGAAAAGGGCTATTTAGAAAGGATTCGGCAACCACGATTCAGAGATTAATTTGCAGAGATACACATTACTTGAAAATCTAAAAATAGTGTTGCCAAGCAACAAGCTAAAATACAAGAATGTTACTAGAAGAAACTAAAACACTTATACACTCTAACAATATATGCAGATTAATTCTATCCTGTAAACCTGGGAGACTTTTCTGGTGTAATATCTTGAGTATGTAATTTTCAACTAATATTCATTGTGGTACAGGTCCTTCAAAGATCCATGTTTCTGCCTTTCTGCTATGATTTGAAGATATTGGAAAAATGTTTGAAACAATGCCAGTTCCGTTTAATAATTCATTACGCTGCTGAACCAGTATTAGTATTCTGGGGGACTCGAGTAATACTGAGCAGTAGTTGTGGTGATGTTTCCAGATCTAGTTTGTTCTTTGAAACTTATGCCTTTGTACACAGACCATCTCCTGGGGGACTGGGTGATATTGGCAGGCCAGCACAAATAGTAATTGTGTCGAAACTGTACAGCAAATGACAAGGTGCTCTAGTGGGAGACTAAAAGAAAGTGCAGGGTTGAATTACAGTCTGCAAATCCACAAAGAAGCCTATACTATGCGTTTGGCATTGATTTGTGAGTCATTATTAACTTTCCAGAAACACTTCAGTGTTACAAAAGATAAAGCTTAACATAATAAGAGCTGCACCTTTCACTATTGCAATCCTAGATAGTCTAACTGTTATCAAAAAGTGTCACCTAAGAAGTCAGAGGCCATTAGGCAATGTAGAATGACTATTGTGCCTGCATAGATTTACAGTACAGATGAAAACAAATTTCCAGTTCACATTATAAAAATGTGTGCTAGAAGTATTCCAACTCTTTTGAATTTCCCTTCCTTCGCAAAGGTTTTTGATTGGAAAAGTTTAACCCTGCTGCAACAATTTACAGCAGAATAACCTTTCTAATAGAAAGAATCCAATTAAATTTTAACAGTGGTCAAAGCGTACAAAATGGATTTACCTATAACCTTTATATCAACTGACAGAAAGTTGAGGGGGAAAAAAGCATGTACAGCTGTTAAAGACAGGAAAACAAATAATTTTAATTGAATGTAATAGTCTTTGTGTTCTCTGGGAGCACAAGTAATGATTACATTACTAATCTCTCGTCACAGTCAAATCATATGGGGAAGTAAGAACGGAAATTGAAGGACCAAAAAAGGCAGGACACAGTGTCACATCAGAGGTGAGATTGTGGGGCAGAACTGGTGCAGAGGGGCCAGGCAAAGTCAAAGCACAGTGGCTTTGTCATGGAAGAGCCCTGGAGCAGCCTGGAGTGAATCAGTAGGACTGTAGGGTGAAATTACAGGGGATCTCTGATTGTGGATCTCCTTTAGAGCTGGAACCTTCCACTGCAGCTTAGCAGTGTACAGTAGTCATGACTAGAGTGATCATCTAAACATCATGTTATCTTTCTTTCTTTCACAAGTGTTTCACTTTCATTACTTGGAATTTAAATTTCTGTTTATAAAGATTTTTTTTGGCAGCTATGTTTCTTTCTACAGTTGTTTGGGTCCTCTGGTAGTGTCCTTCTGACCTTTTCCCACACATTGTAAAACTAACTAGGTAAACCTAGCAACCCATATTATATCACAAACAACATAACACCTTGGCTCCTGTCTGTACGTCTGTATTTTGTGCAAATAGTGATTCGCTATGGAGATGTTGGATTTTGCATTATCCTCTTCTAAAGTCACCTGCCACACCACCCTGCTAACACACCCAGCATATGAATATATTTTTCATAAGACATCTCTACTCTCGTCGAGTAGAAATTGTGGTCTTTTATATATGCTTTTGGGAGCTCAGCTTAGGTGTGTATCATGACCTATACAAATAACTCTTATTTATTTCCTGAAATAGCAACCCATTTGAATTATTATTCTATCCATCTTCTGGCTTATACCTCAGAACACTCAGAAGCTGGAACACACTGGTCTGTACTGTTAAATTAATAGAATATTCTCCTGTATGATTTACATCCATATCAACCTCTACATTCCAAGCAATTCTCAAACTTGTTTGGGAGTTAACATGTGCCAAACATCTTTCCCAGCAGAAGGGCAAATGAGTTTAATCGTGCAAACCAATACTGTTCCATATCTGCCAGCCTTGTCTTATTTCATACTACAGATATAGCATATGATTCCAATACAGTCAATTTAATCTCTTTGTTTAAAGGAGGTCAATATAGCCCTGCTTTCAATCAAGGGAGTGGTTTTCCCAGAGTATACCCTTCTTGCAATTTAACAAGGGTGAATTTGACCAGCAGGACCAACATTCACCGGATCCCTCAAATGCAATGCTAACAATTTAATGCTATAAACATGCTATTTCCCATATTTACAAACATGAGAAAAAGGGATTTGTCCCATCAGGATTATGTGATGTTTGAAGTAAATATAACCATATTTTCTCAGTGTATAGAAATCTTTATCCTTAGTGGTAGAAAAAAGAGATTTTCTATTTAAATTAACTCCTTATTCAGAAAGATTCTTTGCATTTTCATGTGAGATCCTTCAAATTCTCAGTTCTGTTTTTAAAGATGAAACCAGAAGCTCAGCTTTATTTTCTTTCTGGGTCTTTTTTCATTCCTTCTTGAGAGGAGAAGTGAATTAGATTTCTTAGGCCTAAACCAACACACCATCAGACTCGGTCTATTCATATTGGAAGTCTTTAACAGCTGTCTCATCAAATATTATGTCAAACACTTATATACCACATCTTAACCCAAGGCATAGCTTAATGAATGCGTGAAAATATGTCATTATGGATTTAATTACTCTGGCAATAAAACCCAGAACACTTAAGCAGTTAAGTATATAGTACTATATTTTCTATAAATATCAGGTATCAATAACTGGCAAAAAATTGATTATTAGTTTCCAGTATCAGTGCACAGTTGATTAGAAACAATCAATTACCAAATCATACCCACATTTCTGCCTCTATATTTCTCCTTCTAGCTGCCCTCAAACCAATTTATTTGCTCCATTTGCTGAAACAGCTCTTTGTTTTATAGTTCAGAATTTCATCCTTTTCCATTATTCTTGTCAAAAGTAAAAATAAGTATATAAATCCTCACAAATCTCCTTCAGTGACATTCAAGGCAATAGAAATGCTCTAATAGGTTTAAATATGTTTAAATAAAAACATGTTTTTCTAAACTTCATCACAAATCAACGGTTGTTTTGGAAAATTACCCGAAGGGCAAAATTTGCCTTCTTTCAGGGTATGTTTCCGATTTCTATATGCTCCATGGAGTTGCAGATCATTTGGCAGTCGGTTTGTTGGGTTTAGATTTGGGATTTTGGGGGGCCTTTCACATTCTTCACTGTTATTTTGTGTTCTTAGAATTTAAGACCCTGGCTCTCAATAGATGTTGACTGTGTTGGACTACTTTCCTCCTAATAGTGTAGGCTACATCAACCATAGAGGAATCAACTATAGTTAAAATACTTTTAACAAAGCCAGTGAGAACATATTTAACTGAGGAGGTTTGGATAGTGAATTCACTGAGCTGGTCAGTACACACCTTATGTGCTTGCATGGCCATGCAAACAGTCAATTTTTTTTTTTTTTTTTTTTTTTTGTTGTTGCCTACTAGCAACAATAGTTTTTCCCATTTTTGTTTGGAAGAGGTTTGTTTTTTTGTTTTGGTTTTAGATGTCTGTCTAACACAGAAACACTTTCAGTTGGGGACCAATCATTATGGTCACGCTTGGTATATTTTATTTCCCATTTATTAACAGAGCTTTTACAAAAAATGACACAAACACAAAGACAGACAGGACAATGGTAGCCTAGTTATCCACCTTATCTATGACCTATGACCTGATTGCTGTTAGCAGTGAAGGCAGCAATTCAAATATTCTCAGCTAGTTAGCTCATGGAGGGAGCTTTGCAAAAGCCTAAATCTTGGAAATTCCAGAATTCCTTTGTAAAACGTGGATCTTTATCAGGTAATTTTTAAATGCTCCAGACACAGTGTTTTCCAAAGGTGGGATATGTTAATTAAACCAATGAATGGTACAGTAATTGACTATGCCTTCTAACAGATATTGTCTTTTTCTCTGATTGAAGGGAAGATGTTCAAAAGAGACAGACGCTTTAGAAATGTTTATATCCTATTTCTGTTTTCTGTGGGATTATTTCTGGATAAAAATCAGGCATTCAGGTTTCAGAAACAGCCAAAATAATTCTACAAATTGGCACTGATTGATCATTGAAAATGTCTGCCTCATCTGTTGACTATTACAAAAGAGTATGAAGAACAAAATAATTAGCACCACATTTCTCATTAAATACACGACAATCCACACAAATGAATTAGGGGACATCAAAACAGTTAGAATCAGTTAAAGAACACTATATAAGAAATAATGAAAAGCTGAAAAATGTAGTCATTTTTCATTAAAATCTTTTCACTAGAAAATAAAACCCTACTATTTTGACACTCATTTTAAATTAAATAATAAGCCTGTTTTATGGGGCTTTGAAGTCATCTGAGTCACATCTTCCAATTAAAAATTTGGCTTTACTGAAGTCTAATCCACATTGCTCTTGCCACTGTACTTTCTTACTGAGAAATGTCTTATTCACCCTGGCAAAATTTTCTTTCTGCTAAACATGATTGCATGGCAGTGTGTCAGGCCAAAATGTCAAACCACAACATTTTTGTGTTTCCCCGGAGAACTGTGTAATCTAATTAGAAGCAATCCTATAATTACTTCTGCAATAACTCAGACATTTTCTAACTGCTTTTCAGAAAAGATTGCAAAACTACTTCACTTTCAACTGATTCTTTACAGCTAACAGCATACCAGAAGATGCATGATTGTTGTCAGTCATCAGAACAAATGCAGGTGAGGAGCTGCTGTCCTAGGGAAGAAAATGACAAAGAATTTCTGCCAACCCTGAAGGCTAATGGTGGTGGATGAATGTAGATTCCCCATGTCCCTTATATAATGCCACAAAAAAGGAATCATTTCCACAGCATTGATTTTATAGCCTTATCTGTGGATATGTGGTTGAAATGTAAATTTCTTCCCTGACCTCCTTCCACTGTTGCTCACCATACTAGTTTTGCACTTTCTACTTCCTCTAATAGAGATACACAGTTTACAAACATTACTGCACAATAGGCTGTTGTTTCCTAACCCGCTCTGCATAAGAGTCGTTATGAGGTTGCACTGGCCTAGTCTCCTACTGTTATCCAGTGAGTTATATTGAAAAGGAGAAAGTTTCACTTTGGATTCATTCAAGTGCAAAGTCTGAAGTAAATTTAGGAACTGCAAATCTTCCCAGATTTGAAAAAAAAAAAATCAAATATACTGAGTTTAATGTCAGTAAACAACTGGTCAAGAATTTTGCCCCATTTAAAAATAATAGTTGTTCCCTAAACCAAGCTAATACATTTGCTTAACTTAATATAGGTAATTTATACTTAATATAGTTCTGAATGTGTTTCCAGCTGAATATTTTCACACACACTTGCAGAACTTCCACTTTTTCCTTCAGTGTAAATTTTGGTTTAGGTTTGTGGGAGAGTAATTTAGAGCTGACAGTGATTCTGTGCCCCAAAGTTATTTTCACAAATAGTTAATTTAATTGAGTTTAATATTCTAATCTAACCTAGCTCAGATGCCCCTAGCTATTTTATTCACTTATAAACTTCTCAAGAAGGCTGCAGGAGAACATACCAAAGATGACAGAAATTGCCTATATTTCTCTATACTGCTTGGACAGTGACAGTTTACAGGAAGCAAAGGATCCCATTATTTTCCCCTCAAAACTTGTCTCTTTCATCTTCTCCCCTTTCTAGTGTTCTCTTCTATTCCTTTCAAAATGTGTAGGTTTGTCCTTAAAATAACCTTAAGAGCTAGGATGGAATTAAAGCAGAGTCATCTTTCCTGTCCAACTCTTGTCTTCATCCAGTATAACTTTAATAATCCTCTGTTACCCTTCTTCCTTTCCTTGCTCTCACCTTCTATGTGTTGTAAAAATAACTTCTGAAGAACTTTTCTCATAATTAATCCGTTACGGCTGTCTTTAATGTGAAGTACATCCAGTGTTCTTATAGCCGTGATTTTTTTCTGGTTGCTAAATTTTATTTCTCAGTGTATTTTACCTATTTTGCTATGTCATTTAAATACACTCTACTTGAACAATACTCTCAAAATTAAATACTCAGAGTGTACTTGGGTTTACTAACTTCTCCTGTCTGGATTATCTACTGAAGTAAATGAGAGCTTGAATACCTGGATATTTGCAGGTTTCTACTTAGTTGCTGCTGGAAAGTTTCCTCATCTTTTCTAAATAACCTTTCTGTAGTGCCTCAGAAACTAATAAAAGATTAATTTCTTCTAAAGAAGTGAAGCAGTCTACATTATATGTTGCAACTTTATAATAATTCCAGGACCCATTTATCTTCTTTAAGGAAAGGTCTTAATATTATTATTTTGTCTTCAGTTACCTGTTTTGCCCTTAACAAAGTGTGCTTCCTGGGGTTTTCACTTTTAACATTTATTGCTTTTCTCTCACAGTGCACAGACAAATCAACCCAAAGCTAATATATCATAGCCAGTTCCTCCAAAACTGTAAATCCACTGAAATTTTTTTAATTATCAAAATGTCTTAAGCAAAGGAAATGCAGTGCTCACTGTAAATGTCTTACCATGATTTTTTTTCTGTTATTGTCATAGGTTTAGAGATCCCTAACAGCTGCCTATGACAGTAGTCAGTGTTGTTCGCACATAACAAGAAAACCCTTCAGTTTCACCTTTAAAGCATGAGACACCTAAGAGCACAGGACCAGGCAACTCCACAATGCCAAGTCAAGCAGGCAAGGCACAAGGTTAGCCCAGCTGAGCATGGATATTCTACTAGAACGGAGGCAAAAAAGGATGGTATGGTTGGTGGAAACAAGGACAGTTGACATGCGAGGACTACAGGGCTGCTGTTCACCACTGTAGGGTAGAAATTTATGCGGTCAAAGCTCAATTAGAGTTGAAGCTGGCCAACACTATGAAAAATAATAAAAAGGGGTTTTCAAAATATGTTTTATCAGAGATAATAGAGGAAAGGTCCATTGTGGGACATTTAGGGAAGCAGCATCTATGAGAACACGATCTTTTGCTCATTGAAGTTGGCAAATATCATGAGAATCTGACCTTGCTGGAAAAAGAAGTGTATATTGTGGTGTAACTGCTTGTACTGAAAACTTTGGAAAGTTAGAGTATGAAACAATCCATGTTAACCTGGGACAAATAATGTGTTGATACTCAGCCACTCATGGGAGGGCCACATGACGGGCAGGTGAGGTTGCTAGTACTTTTCCATTCCCAGGGAGGTAGATAAAAGGATCCAATTAGAAACTTGAGGAAGAAGAGCAGGGAGAACAAAGCTGAGTATCTACTTTCAGATGCCTAGTCCCCATATTACATATGAAAAGTTAAATTGCCTAGAATCTCTAAAAAGACCATAAATGTTAACTTGTAAGCTAAAATGTAGCTGAAAGGAGGGGAGGAGGGAGGACAGGTGTTGGCAGCAGTGAGGAACAGGGTAGAGAAGTAAATTCTTGGATTAACCTGCTGCAAACCTCTAAGGATATCTCCACTACTTTCTTAAACTCAACTGTCTAACTCAGGAATAAGGGAAGATACATCCTTCTCTGGAGATTTGTACTATCTATTGTAACTAAAAATATCTCTATGGTCAATCTTTTCTGTTTTAGTGAGGTAGCAAAACTTACCTTCTCATTTCAATGGTCAAAATTCTAACACTGAGCATGGCGAACTTCTCTACTTTTATTAATTTCTGGCAGTACGTCAACTGTATAAGTCACTAATAATACTTCACTGGCAGGCAGCCCTGCAATATAATTTTCAAGCTTTTTCTTAGTTCAAAACAGAGCTGAAAACTATTTGGTGGGAAGTAAAGAAAGACATTGAAAAAAAACAAACAAACCCCTTGTGGTTAGGAGAGTTGTTAAGGTGGTGGGGATGCGAAGCTCATGTTCCTTCTTCAATTAGTCTTTCCTTTATATATTTATCCAGTGTCCAGTGAATGTTTAGTCTAAAATACATCAGATATTTGTAAAAAAAAGAAGGAGTGCCTAGGCTAGAATTATTACTGAACTTGCAGCCACAAAACTTCTCATTCAAGCTGAATTTGTTTTCTCTTTCTAGTCTTAGAATCACTGCTTTTGGAATAGTTCTCTCTAATTCAGAGCTAATTCAAAGAGATGGTGAGCACATATCAATCTTTTAGAAAAGTTTATGTCACTATCTAATCCAGTGAAGCATGTCTGAATCCACACAAAAGCAGAAATCAAACCATAGTTTACAATATCATCAGAGGAAGCTTGTACCAAGGATATTTTAAGTGATCACCTCTACATGAACCTTCTGCTGAGCTATAAAATAGACCAGAACTGAATTTAACTTGGAACCCCTTTGACAGCCAGAAGTACAATTTTGTTCAAAACCTTCAGCCTCAGTCAAGCCTCAGTTAAGTTAGGCTGAAAACTGCCTAATGTCTGGATTGTTAGGTCCTTGATAGGAGCCAAACTGTTCAGTACTTTCAGGGTTTAAATAATTCCTGGTATTTATATAAGCAGAAATTTATGGATCTAGAAAGCTTTCATCACAAAATTGAAGGATCTTTGATGCTAGTAGTTAGATGATATCCAGAAGAGGTATTTCTAAGCCTGAAGTTAGTGGTTGTTGTTCTTTTTTAATTTAACCAAAGTAAAATATGTGATCACCAAACTCAGTGTTTGTGTGAAGTTTCTCACAGTTACTAATATTCATCCTGCTGGAAGCACACATTACAACATGTTTTGAAGTGCCTTCCCCCATCATGGTCCCATGGATATGATTTCAAACCCTGGTAGGCATCTTAATAATATTAGCATCTAAACAAAGGAGAAAAAATTCAGAGCAGTGAATATCTAGTCACAAATGGTAGTAAACTCTGAACTTATAATACTTTCCCATTGAGAATGTATTTTCTACTGAGATTTGAATTCTGATGTCCATTTAGATTCTAACCTTATCAGTGAGAAAATTCCCACATTTTATGTCTTGTATCATTCATTTGATTTTTTGAAGTTGCAATTAAAAAGGCATTTGCAGGACAATTTAGCAATTTAATCCTATTTGGAATGACTCACCTGCCACAGAACATTAGTAGTATAGCGAACTGTAGTGGCTATATTTTATTTTTATAAACTAAACTTTCACACTAGGAGGACTCTAATTTTCCCACAGACTGAGTGCATGTGTAAACCAAATATGAAACCTTAGGTTATAATTAAGGAGGAATTGCTATTTTACTTCAGTTCTGCTTGACTTGCAATCTTGTCCTGGTGTCCAGCCTCAGTACCTAGCAAAGCTACTTTGTAAGTAAAACTCCCAAGAACTTCCAGTTGCCTAAGAGGTATGTCTCATTTAATCACCTGGTTTTGCATCCTTCAAACACAGTTCCATTATTGCACAGGTTGTTTGTATTTGAAGCAAATGCCTAACAGTTACCGGGAGCCTTTGACCACGTGTACCAAACTTGGTTTAGACTTTAATGCACAACAATGTGCACCAGATTAGTATTACATAAATGTATCTTTCATCCAAAAGAGATTAAAACAAATACTGCAAGCAATGTAAGAATGACAAAAAAAAATTTGTTCTCACCCCAATGCAATGCAATATATGTCATAGTAACTCTGTTTGTAGTCCAAAACTGTTTCTCAGCAGCATTTTAAAGGATTTAATTTGTTTGTTGTCACATTTTATGTTCTTTATTGAAGATCTGTCAGAACACAAAAAATAAAAAAAGGTCACCTAAAAGGTGTTTGAAATAACTGGTGAACTAGAATACAGTGTTTTGGTTATTACAAGAGGTCAGTTTGCTGAACACTTGAGCAAAATAGTTACAGATGGAGAAAAGGAGTAAGCTGTGTTCCATGAGTGGTAAGACCAAATATCCTACATTTTCAAATAATAAAAAACTCCAGTGTTGTATTAAACCTAGTAGTTGTTATTGCTTTTACAGCTGCAAAAGTTGGTCTGTTTTAGAGATAGGCAAGAAAACTTCCTCTTGGAAGATCTGCAAAATGAATAAGAGAAAGGCTTGCACATATTTTTTGGCTTTTAAAAAAAGTCTCTTAATCACATAGTCATCATACATTCAGGAGCATTCACATCTCTTATGCTTAGATTTTCAAGATTATTTAGGTACAGTATCTCCCCCTAAATCCAGTGGAACATCCGAGGCCTGAAAATAACCCATACACTTTTCTCAGCATAGCCAGGCACAACGCAGTCATAGGACTACTAATATTTTGCCTTGTGCTAAACCACAGATAGAGCAAAACTGCATATGTTTCTGACTACTGTGCAAGCATTAGGAGGATCCTAGCACACTATTCCATTAAAGGAAGACACAAACCATGGAGCTATTACTCCTTCTTCTCAGCCTGCTTACAGATTTCTCAGATATATTTTTTTTCTAGAACAAGACTATCCATTGGCTTTCCACTAAGTGTATTGGTTGATTTGTCATTAAACTTGGGTTCAGAACCCTTCTCCAAGAGTTCTAAAGTTATAATGATATGTCTAATCTTGATTTCCACTTTCTCAAGTTTTATTTATTAATTATTTTCAGGAAGGAATAGCAGAAACTGGAGTAGTGGAGCAGAGGAAACATAATGAAAGTTTCTGTACTAGGTATAACTTATGGTGAAGTAGCAGAAGGAGGAATATATAATTTGAAGTTCTTATACTTCGAATCACTGAAACAATAAGAAATATTGTACTGGAGATATGCTAAATAATTTAAATGAGCTACCTAGAATTTTAATGATTCCTTTATATTAACAACATTCTTATGATAATTAGTCTTTATGTAAAACAAAGCATAAGATTTTAGAACATAAACTTCAGTTTCAAAGAGGACTTTGCAATATCTCAATGTTGCCTTCCTTGAAAGATTAGATAATTAAAATTGTTATTTACAGAAGCTAAACAGCTCTGGTGTAAATGACAGTTGCGGACATAAAATATTATTTGATCAAAAAGCATTTTAAATGCAACCTAAAAAAAGGAACTTTGAAAAAGACTGCTTTAGACACATAGTTGTATGGCAGTAGTAAAATCTAACTCATTAAAAGACAATTAATGAATTTAAAATCTTGGGTTTAAAGTATATTGTTAGAGTTCACCTGAGTCTTCAACAGTCTCACTTATGAAGTTCTGGATACTAAGAAATTAAAAAAAGAAAGGTTATCTCAATTATTTAACTGCCTGGTTTACATAAAAGCACTTCTCAATGCCAATGATTCTGTTTATTTATTTTATTTTGCAAAACTTTTTTCACACAAATACTTTTTCATGCTTGGTTAAAAGAAACATGAGATTCAGAATTTATAGTTGGAATTTGTAACCCGAAGCAAGTTTTTTGTACTGATCAAATTATAACAAAACTGTATTTTAACCAAAATGACAAAACCAGCAAATATGACTAAGACACAGGATAATGACAAAGACGATTATTTTAACAACTTCTGTTTGTATTCAAAGCATAGAATACTAATATACTATGTTAAATTTCAGTAATAGTTTCTGACATTGTTAACACATTGAAGAATTTAAATGTCAAGTTATTTATATTTTGAAAATGGTCTTCAAATGTAATCCTGCTGGATAAGCATAAGCAATATTGTTTTCTGCAGAAATGTATGCTCATGTGTTGGCATGATATTGTACCAACCTGTCAATGCAAATATAAAGATATTATTCAGGTAGAAACAGATCTCCTAAATGTAAAACATCCTCCCACATAATAAATTTTAGACCTGAGGTAGGACTACCAGAGGAAAGAGGAACAAAACAATTCAGTGTCTCGTAATTAGGTCACTTGCCCTTGAACTTTCTGTAGCTCAAAGAAAATGCTGTTTTAGCTGCTATAATTTACTTGATTTAAGAGTGACATATGGAGAGCCTGAAGCCCATGGCATTGCAAGGACATGAAAGGCTATTGGAGAGACTTTACTCTTTATTCTTTTGTATACAGCACAACTACTGGATGACCAGGACATCTGTAAGCAATGCTAACTACTTGACTATCAGACTGGAAAAATGTCATGTAATATAGTTAGGTCTACAGACTTCATTTAGCTGAGAGCTACTTCTCACCCTGTCCTGTAGCCCATAGTAGTGCCAAGTCTTTCAATATCTTCTTGGCACGTCCTTCTTTTGTGAAGCATGGCTTTTCATGCAAAGATTTGCTAGAGCAGATCATAGAGCAAGCATGCAGAACTGCATTACGCCTTACAGGTCTCATCAAACACTTTCAGTCTTTTAAATGAGCATGAAGAAGGGAAAATGAAAAGAAGATTTACATTTTCAAAGAATGTAAAATATCTCAAATGTCAGTAGTGTTATATCTCCAGTGGTTTTAATGTCATAATTCCTATCATGATTCCTATTAAAAAACATCAGAAAGAACCAGAAGTTGGAACACCAAAAACATCCTGTGAGGATCAAAGAAGGGACCATATATAGGCTTATATAGGCCTATTATCACTATCTTAGTAATACTCTGTAAATAAATTCAAATCCAGCATATCAATGAGGACCTGACTTTCCTGAACCGATGCTGACTGGACCTGATCCCCTGCTTGTCTTCCATGTGCTGGCACTCAAGATTACTTCTAGTCTCTCAAAATGCACTTCTTCGGTAAAACGTTTCAACACAAGTCTCACTATAAAATTTCCAGTTAGCTAAATTTATATCTCTTATTGTCCCTAATATAAAGACAGAAAGCTACCTGCAGAGGTAGGAAAGTAACTATAAAATACACGTAACACACAAAATCATTAATAAAAGCACCGGAGAACTACAAGCCAGTCAGTCTGACCTCAGTGCCAGGGAAAATCATGGAATAGGTGATCTTGAGTGCTATCATGAAACACATGCAAGAGAACCAGGTGATCAGGTCCAGACAACATGGGTTCACAAAAGGTAGATCCTGCCAAACTAACCTGATCGCCTTCTATGACAAAGTGACTTAGCTGCTGGACGAGGGAAAGGCTGTGGATATGGTCTTCCTGGACTTCAGTAAAGCCTTTGACACAGTTTCTCACAGCATTCTGCTACGGAAACTGTCAGCCTCTGGCCTGGACAGATGCACACTCTCCTGGGTAGAAAACTGGCTGGATGGCCGGGCCCAGAGAGTGGTGGGAAATGGTGTTAAATCCAGCTGGAGGCCAGTTCCAAGTGGGGTTCCCCAGGGCTCAGTGCTGGCTCCAGTCCTGTTCAGTGTCTTCATCAATGACCTGGATGAAGGCATTGAGGGTACCCTTAGCAATTTTGCAGATGACACAAAGCTGTGTGGAAGTGTTGATCTGCTGGAGGGTAGGGAGGCTCTGCAAAGGAACCTAAACAGGCTGGACTACTGGACTGAGTCCAACGGCATGAAGTTTAACATGGCCAAATGCTGGGTCCTGCACTTGGGGCACAACAACCCTATGCAGAACTACAGACTGGGAGAAGTCTGTCTAGAGAGCTGCCAGGAGGAGAGGGACCTGGGGGTGTTGGTTGACAGCTGACTGAACATGTGCCAGCAGTGTGCCCAGGTGGCCAAGAAGGCCAATGGCATCCTGGCTTGTATCAGAAACAGTGTGACCAGCAGGTCCAGGGAGGTTATTCTCCCTCCGTACTTGACACTGGTGAGACCGCTCCTTGAATATTGTGTCCAGTTCTGGGCCCCTCACCACAAGAAGGATGTTGAGGCTCTTGGAGCGAGTCTCCAGCTGGTGAAGGGGCTGGAGAACAGGCCCTATGAGGAATGGCTGAGAGAGCTGGGGTTGTTTAGCCTAGAGAAGAGGAGGTTGAGAGGAGACCTCATTGCTCTCTACCACTACCTGAAAGGAGGTTGTAGAGAGGAGGGAGCTGGCCTCTTCTCCCAAGTGACAGGGGACAGGACAAGAGGGAATGGCCTCAAGCTGTGCCAGGGGAGGTTTAGGCTAGACATTAGGAGGAAGTTTTTCACAGAAAAGGTCATTGGGCATTGGAACAGTCTACCCAGGGAAGTGGTTGATTCCCCTTCCCTGGAGGTGTTTAAGGCATGAGTAGATGAGGTCCTGAGGGACATGGTTTAGTGTTTGATAGGAATGGTTGGACTCGATGATCCGATGGGTCTCTTCCAACCTGGTGATTCTATGATTCTATGATCTTGAATAACTCCACCATTTCACACTCCAAATACATCTCAGGTAAGTGCATGAAAATCTCACATTCAATTGTTTCTTTGGTAGCAGTACATATTTTTAACTTTTCTTTCTGTGGCATGTCTTTTAGGAATAAAAGTAATTTGATATAAACCCAGACTAACAATTGTGCAGTTCTATGCAGGCACACGAAATATTAATTTTTTTAAGCCATTCACACTAGCATAATGCTTCTAAAATTCTCAAGAATCCACGCAGCTCCTGTATTTTGAGCCAGCATCTAGTCTGCTTCAGCCTCAGCTTTTTCAGGTATTTACTACTTGCCTCTCTTTATATTCCAAGAAGATAAGTTTGTGTTCATAATAAAGTTGTAATTAGAAAAAGTCACCTGTCTTCTAAGTCTGCAGTTACCAACAACATCAATAGTTTTAATCCTTAACTAAAACAGATGAAACAGTGATCCTACTGAAGACAGAAGAAGAAATCATGTTGATTTGAATATGGCAAATAATTTGTCCAAAATCACAAAGACCTTTTAAATCTAATGCATTTTTCGGTGAAAAGCCCTCATTGCCCAAAATGTCCACATACGTTGCATGTTAGAAAACTCTGCAGACCTGTGCATGATTTCATAATTTTTTTATATATACAGAACATTGAAAACATGTAACAGGTCAATAAAAACCAAAATAAAAATTGAACATAAGGATTATAAATGTATAAAATAGTAAAAAACCTAAACTGCATACATATCTGTAAGGAATTCAAGGGTTTCTAGTTTTTCTATTTTGCTCTCTTTGCATAAGAAATTTCTTATGTATGTCATATATGGGATTTTAAATAATTTTGTGTCATTAGGAAAAGAAGACATTTTACATGACTCATGGAGTCTTCTTTATTTTACATCTAATTTTGGTTTTACTTCATCCTGGATAAGTGCTTAAAGTAAGTGACAAGGTTGTTGCTTGTCATGAAATTAAAATAGTAAAAATCTATGTTTACTTCCTAATGCCAAACACTTCCCTTTAGACATTTCACAAGTTTTCATTTAAAACAGCAACAGTCATTCTGCTTATCTCCTTGGACTTCATGAATATTATTTTTTCCTATTGTTCAATAAACAGGATGATCCAAAGCAATTGGAATACATTAATATAAATAAAATGTCAACTTCTAGACATTCTGAAGTAATATTTTATGAATAAATCTTAGATGAAGTAATATTTAGGTGATAAATCATGAATGTATACCTGCACATATTTGCATGTTTGAGATTTATTATATACATAAATATATGTATGTATATAGATGTACACTTAAAAACATTGATTTTTTTTTAAAAAAATGTTGTTCTCAAAATAGAAGGAAATACTGTCAAAAAAATATGATAGCAGAGATCAATAATCCCACCATCTGTTCCTTCTCTTGATCTTTCCAGATAGAGTGTGACTAGCATATTCTAGCAAAAGTAGTAAACCCCCTCAACACTAAAATAATTAATTTCCTATGTAAATTCTTTCGGTCTTTGTCACTGGGCCAAATGCTACAATTCAATAACACTTTTAAAAATGTCTTAGAGGATTTTAAACTCCTAGAACTGCTTTAGCAAAACCAATTCAAAAGCTGAGTCCATAGTGCTTCATGACATTAGCCATGGAGGTTTGACAAAGAATTCTGATTATCTAATTCTCTTTCTTAATTTATAGCAACCTTTCACAGACAGCAGTGTGATACACAACAGATATTTTTACTTTATTTTTGAGTAATTGAATTGAGCGCACACCATGTTTCGAAGCCTTGGCCGAACACCTAACAGGTGGGCTTCCTGACTTCTCTGAACGCATCCATGTCCAAATGCCTGTAAGGTGCTTCTATTTCAAATGTTGCTGTATATACAGCAGGGAAGCAGGCAAATTTTAAGCTACCTACATCTTCCATCTGCCAGTTCTTTGAACAACATCATGTGTCCTCACTTGACATCTGCACCAAGACAGATGGGTAGATGGGGTATACTGTGCTTTGGCTGGCCTATGCACCCTGCAGACAGGCTGGATCCATGCTTACTAGCACATGAGGTCCAATGTTTCTTCCCCATAATTCCCTGGAAATTTCTCCAAACCTGCTTGTGATCCTGATCCAAGAGCAAGAATCAAGCCTGAGCTTGAATGAAAGCATTGAAAAAATGGAGAGCAGATATTTCTGTTGTGTGACTCAGTGCTACACTGGTAGCTACCGGAGGTATTGCCTTTCTTTCGAAAGGTGCAGGACAACCTTGTTCAGTATGAACTCTGGATGCAGGATTTATATCTCAATATCTAAACTGCACGTGCAAGTATTTCATGTGTCAACTTCTTTTCCAATGGTAATTACAACAACTACAATTCATTCAGCATCTGCAAATGGAACCAGTAACTTTAATTTGTCAGCACAAAATGACCTGAATTATGAAATCTAAAGCAGAATGTTCATTAACACTCAGTAAATATACATCACTAAGATGAGTCTCCTTCTGGCACTTCACACTGCATGTTTCTAATTCAAGATGCTTGTGCTCTGCCAAAATATCTATAAATACCATAAAAAGATGCATCCAAAAGACAAAGTAATAAAACAATATCTCTTGAGCTATAAAAACTATTATATGTATTGATGGACTTCATTCTTTGTTTACAAGTCATCCTTCCCTTTGTAAAAAATATTATATAATTTAATTTAATTAGGCACAATAATTTTCATTTTCTGATTCTAGTTCCTATGAAAATGTTAAATTCTATAATAATTGCTTGCCTTCAGAAAGGTAGGACTTTGCTATGATCTGAAGAATCCATTATTCTTTCCTTAGTGACTAATCACAAATATTCTGGAAGTCCTTTAGCAAAAATACAGCAGTTAGAGCTTCCACCTAAATTTCATATAAAGCCACTTCAAATAGTAAGTCAAATTTAAAAAAATATTTCCATTAGCACTTTTTTTTTTTCTTAAAGACCAATACATTTACTGTGCAGTGATATCTGGAGTGCAATTTTGCTACCAACAGTTTACTACCTTTTCCTCTTTCTGGAGTTCTTCAGCAAGTACTCTGTCTCCATCATCATGTCTTCTTGCACCAAAGACAGAAAGGAGGTGTACTTGGTAGTTACATGATCCTTTCTTTTTTTAAGTGGTGAACTTTGTACCTGAAGATATAATTTTCATTATCAAATATTTTGCCTGATTAAAAGGAAAGTTAAGAAGATGACTACGTGCTCAACATGGGCTTAGCTTACTTATTTTACCTCTGCTATCAGAGAACATTTTTTATTCTTAAATATATTTTGTGTTTCAGGTAGTTTCTTCTCTTGTGCATTTTGTTAAGAATACTCTTCAAAGTATAGACATATATTATATCTGCATGGCTACACATGAATCAAAGCATGCACTGACCAAAGATCCATTCAGAATGTATTAATCAGAAATTAGAAATAAACTCAAACCTCTTTGCTGCATAAAGGCAGTGAATTTTTATTGGTTGCAATTTGGCAAACGGCAAGTATATTCTTCTTGAGGGAGTTTGCCTATCTGACCACATGTGTGCCTGCTACCTCGTAGGTACCTTGATGTGAGGCTTGATTTTCTCACAGTAACAGAAAGTATACAGTCCTCTCTCCTCATTTAGAGTGGTATCCTTAAAGCATATCAATATTCAGTAGTGGCTGGAAATTTGGTTGTTACTGGCTCCTCTAGGCAGAGTATAGACAAAACCTTACATTTTGGTATACCTATAATTAACTTGCATACTTCATTCCATTTTTACCCCAAGGCTTCAGCTAATCCCATTTTGTAAAAAGAATATACTAGTAGCTGTTTTTTACCCTTCTCAAAAACTAAGATTAAACATTTTTATTGAATATTTATTTGAAAACTCAAATGCATATATTAAGATTATGGGGAAAAATTGTAATTGATGTAGGTAAGATGAAAGCTACATTAACAGTACGACGACTTTTAAGGCCTCATGCAGAAACAAAAATCCTAGTAAGAACAGCATTTGTCATTCTCATAACTCTTTCTCCTTTCTAATTTCCCTGGATGCTTCTTTCCAAGTAATAGTCATTTTACTTCACATACTATCTTGAGATACATACATTCATATTTCTTCCTCTCCAATGCAAGCATTGAGTCAACACCAAATGATAAAATGCATGGCAACAATTGGGCTTATGCATGCACTTGATCATGGCTAGAGTTCTGTTACTTAGGACAAATGGTATTATGTAGAAATAAGTATACAAGGCTGTTTTATTTTAGTTATCCTATTCTGAAAGAGAGAATGTCAGGAAGACTGCATATATAAAAGAGAAATCTTAATTCCATCCAAGAAATTTAAATAAAAGACATTAAAATTGAAATAAAATAAAAAAAAATAAAATAAAATAAAAAGCAAAATTTAAAGAAATTGTGTGTAACTCAGTTTTCTCTGGTGCTTTTGGCTTACTTATGGACACATGTCAAATTGTTACTTAAGGTTGTGATTAGAAACTCAGAGTCTAGTCGGAACCCTGTGGCCAGCAGTGATCCCCAGGGCCCAGTCTTGTTCAACATATTCATTAATTAACTGCATGAGGGATAGAGTGTATTCTCAGCAAGTTTTGTGATTTCTACGCTAGAATTGCATAAGCATTTTGTTCTCAGGATTTAAATACAATAAAGCTCCTCTTAGCTGCAGTGAACTCGTCCTCTCTTTGCTGTCTGAAGGAGAAATTTCTTCTATTTTCTATAAATTATTTCTCTTTATTAATCAGAGAGTATGACAGAATGTCTTACAAACATTAATAGCTTACAATCCCTTTCATGTTACTATGGAAGATGTATTCAAATAACTTATTGCCAGTGGAAGGCTCAGCCCAGTTGCTCATACATAGGGGCAAGTAATGGGGCTCATATAACAAAGGTAAAAGTATGGTCTAGATCTTGTAGCTAACATTAATAGCTACCTCTAAAACACAAACCGAAGAAGTCTCTGTTTCTAAATCATCCTGAGATAGACTCCCAGTCGAACTAGACTCCCACTTATCAATCCTTACTATTTCAAAGCTTTTCTTGTGCAAAATCAAATGTTTCCAGCTAGTCTTTAAGCTTTTTGCCATATTCTATCCTCAGTGAATAAACAGAACACTTTCCTGTTTGTTTTTGTATATATTTAGAGTTCATTGACAAACTTTTTTACAGGTTTTGCCTCTACAGATCAAATACACCTCTCCCCTTTTCTCCTCCATGGTATTTTTTTTTAGCATAAATTGTGCATTTCTAAGTCACTGGAAGTCTCATAATACCTATTGTAAGACTGTCTCCATAAGGTGTATTTGCAGATTTTAATTGGAAAGATTTCAACTGCTGCCTTCAGTTGGAATGCCGTAACCTGGTTTAGCTAAATTTCTTTCTACTTGTCCTCTTTTTATCTTTAAAGTATATACCTATCTTTATGTTGCTATTAATAACCATGCATGTAATTGTTCTATTATAAACATTACCCAGATGTCAGCTGTAATGGACTGTATTTTTCTAATTCTGTGCTTAGACCTTGGATCATTTTCAAAGTAGCTATTACTCTCAAGAAAAATTTCCAACTATTTAAATTAGGACATAAAAAGAGAGGACGAAAATATGATTTGTTCAGAAACCAAAATATGCACATTTTTCTGTTCTGTGATGCTTTCTAAGATAACATGTACAAGACAAGCTTATCACTGATGTGACACTGGAAATGCTATTGATTTATGTCATAGTTTAGGCAAACTGATAATTTTAAGAAATGAAATAAGTAAAGCTATTTGTTGTTCATTTGTAATATTCTCTTAAGTAAATAGAGACGGATGGGTGACAACATGCAGTGCCACTGGTAAAGAGGATTAATAGTATAATCATTTCAACTCCTAAAAATTTGTAGAAAAGTTCTGAGGTGAATGATGTTTACAGTTTTACAGTTTTTAATAATCCCAGAATGATAACAAATGTAAAAGAAGATAAATGTAAAAGTAGCTCAAAATAAAATTGGAATAGTAGTTCTAAGTAACATTTCACTTGCATTTCCTTAATATTCTCTCCCAGCTTTGCAATTAGGGCATTTTCTATCACAATGGAAGAGAGGCTAAAGTAAAATTTGGAATTCAAGAAATATCAAGGAATATCTGAAATGCATTTCAAAACTATTTCCTTACGATGAATATATGCAAGGAATACACAAGTAAATTTGATGTATAAATTACTTAAAGTATACTTAAAAATAGCTCAAATAAATTAAACAATCTTTCTCATTTTTAAGAATACAATCCTGTGAAACTGAAATCCTACTTAAATCAAATGATATAATGTATGTCTGAATTTGGCTGATTCAAACAGTTATACGTATGATGTGAAAGCTGGCTTGGGTCTGTGATACTCTCTTTTAGATTCCCATGAGTCTCACTGCTTAAAATTCACTATTCACGCCCTTCTCTGGACGTACTCCAGTATCTTGATGTCTTTGTTGTAGTGAGGGGCTCAAAAGTGAACATGGAATTCAAGGTGCAGCCTCACCAGTGCCGTATTGTTGAACCTCATACTGTTGGTCTCATCGCATTGATCCTATCAATCCAGCCTGTTCAGATCCCTCTGTAGAGCCTCCCTACCCTCGAGCAGATCGATACTTCTTCCCAGCTCAGTGTCATCCATGAACTTGCTAAGGGTGCACTCAATCCCCTCATCAGGTACAAGAAAGCCTGTAACTTAAATACAAAGCAACCCATGGATTTTGCAAAAGGCTATCATGATCATAAAACTACAGATACTAACATCCCTTCTATAATCAGCTCTCAGTCCAAGTTCTAGCAGTATTAAATAAGATAGTTGTCTACTTGTTTTTGTGAAGCATACACAGTCCAAGTCCATTCTGTTGGCAGATTTAACTGAAGATAACATTGAACTTCAGGTACATGGCATCTATGAGGGAAAAACATAAAGTTCTTGAAACCATGCAATCAAACCAGGGGAAGCTAATTTCCTCATGGTAATTTTAACATGTTCTGTGTATTTCTGACATCACAAACACTTCTGACAGGGGTTAATTTAATATCTGTCATGATAGCTAGTAATTGAGAATAAGGGTAATTGAAAGTAATGGCTTGTGTCAACAGTACTTTTCAGAAATGTAGATTTATGTAGTAAGATTTCTTAGTATGTACTAATTTTAATCGAACCATATTTGTAAATGAAACTGAATAGTATAACTGGTTTGCCACCTGATAAAGACTATTACAAAAATTACCCTAAATAACCAATAGCAAAATTATTCTTTTCATATTAATTTGTAAATATGAACTGAAATTACATATTTTTTTTAGTTATTTTGTTGATATTTGATGTGTTTCTAGGGCAAATGAGGCCATAAGAGAAATTAAATACGATAATTTATATTGAGCCTATATTTGAAAAATATTCTGAATTATAACCTCTATGTCATATGTAAACATGTTATGAACAAACCTATACAAGTAATCTTTTTCTGTAGTCATCACAAAAGCACTGAACCTTTCTGGTTTTACCACCCTTGGGAACACTGGGCACAATTGAGAAGTTCTGTCATGTAGAAAGTGAGGTTAGATCATAAACTTTTCATAAAATTGCAATAGATGTAGACACAAAGCATTGAACTCTGCTAAATATGAGTAATATTTTCTCCACGACATATTTAAGCTTTATTGTTCTGTAGTTAGGTCTGATCTTTTTATTTCTAAAACAAACATGGAAGTACAGAGAACAAAGATTTGTAATTTGTTGTGAATTTTCAGCTGTGGTTTAATCAGCCAAAATATAGATATAAAATTTAACATGTGATCAGGAAAAAGTAAATGAAATCTTAGAATGTGTGAAGGAGAGTATCACCGTAGAGATAAAAAAGTATTAGTACAATTAAACAAGGCACTGTTAAGACTTCCTCTGCAATACTGCATACAATGTTCTGATAGTCAGTGTTTAAGAAAGATTAATTAAACTGCAATAGTTGCAGAGAAGGGCTGTTAAGATGATCAGGGAAAAAAAGAAGCTTATCTTGTAAAAGGAGACTAAAATAACTTAATGGAGTCTGATAGGGTATATCATTGCTCTCTATAAATACTTCAAAGGTAGATAAATTCTAAGAAGGAGAAAGCTATTTAAACTAAAAGACAAGGTTGACACAAGAACAAATGGGTATAAATGAGAAAACTTAGGCTGAAAATTAGAAGAATGAGTAAGGTTCCAGAAGGTCTTAAAGAACAATTCTAACTAGTTTAAAAGTGAGACAGGACAAGTTCAGGAACATAAGACTTATTTGTGTAAGAATGGGAAAGACCTTGATGTGATGGCTAAGAAAATCCATTCTCTATGTGAAGTTTCCCAGTATGACCATCTGCATCTTCCAGGTTAAAAACTCAGTAAAACAATTAGAATATTGTTGTTTGATTAATAAAGGATAGGAAACCATCACAATTGATTACCTTGGTGATTCAAATCGCAATGTATTTCAAACTCCAGATTAATGATACACAGAAAGCCTACTAAGTCTGGAGGAAATGCTCTTTATAACTCTTAATCTCCAGAAAAGGCAGGAAAGAAAGAAGGGGCTTTCAAGGGATACTGTCTCTTAGTGTTTGTGTGGACAAAGGATTGTGTAACTGGGAGTGTTGAGGGCAGAGAATAGGGAGCAAGAAGCCAGGAAATATCTTTTCTCTTTAGGGAAATACTTACAAAAGAAGCTGGCAAAATTTGTAATGTTCAACACAGGCTGTGAATCCAGTGGAAGAGGGAAGTCCAAGTCCTTTGGACTTAGTTTGTCCTATTCTGATTTGTTTCAGACTTTTTCCGTACACCTTTCACAATCTTTTTATCTTCATTTCTTTCTGTACCCATTCCTTGCTCATTTATTTCATTCCTATCAATCTATTAACTTCTATTTTTATTTCTTTATTTCCTTCTTTTAACTCTAAAGTACATTTTGGAACTGGCTTTTGCCTTTTATCCTGTCCACTTTTCCAAGAGCTTTTCCACCTGTAACTATTTTCTTTATTTAGACTGATAACTCCTTGGGGTAAATAGAGTCTATTGCTGTGAGTGTTGTATAGCCTAACACTAAAGTATCCAAGTTTCCCTTGACAATCAACTTTGACAGCACTGTAGTTCTTTATATGAATTAACAAAATATTATTGGGAAGTGCAGTTGATTGTTTAATCATCAATTCTCTTGCTGTCTTCTGCTGAGATTTGAGAATATACTGTACTTCAAGGCCACTGATGTGTACAAGATTTTGAATATTTGCAAATAATATTGAGGATAAACATACTTCGTGCTTTAAAAAGCACTTCACTGCACTCATGAGAAAAAATTATAATACGCAGGTCCAGTTGACAGTCCAAGTATAATAATTTATTTTTTCAGTTATACATTTCGATAAAACACTTTCAGGACATTCTGTATCTGCTGCCCAGGGTGCTTTTTTTAGGTGCTCAACTTGGTGTACTTTTATGGACCAATTTTGTTACTGTGACCAGTGATTTTTGTGGGTCAACTTTGCCTACCCACCAGGTAACTCACAAAGCCACTCTATTGGCTCCCCTCAGTCAACAAGACAGGGGGAAAAAATACAACAAAAAGCTCATAGGTCAAGATAAGGACAGGGAGACCACTTACCAGCTACAATCATAGGCTTAGCTTAGGAAAAATTAATTTAATTTATTGGCAATCAATAAGAACAAGACAACGGCTAATAAGAACAAATCTAAGTGAAACTCCTTCTATCTCAGCCTTCTTTCTAAGTTCATCTTCACTCCTAACTCTTCTCCTCCACCTAAGTGTGAGGGGATAGGGAATGTGCATTGCAATCAGCTCCATACACCTTATCTTTCCTGCTCTTTCCTTCTTATACTTTTCCCCTGCTTCAACATGGAGTCCCTCCCATAGGATATAGTCCTTCATGACCTTCTCCAAAAGGGTCCTTTCCACAAACTGCAGTTCTCCATTAGGTGTTCCAGTATGAATCCTTTCCAAAGGATACAGTCCTTCAGAAATGGAACACTCCAGTGTGGGTTCCCCTTTGGGATCATAGGTCCTGGCAGAAACCCTGCTCCTGTGTGGCCTCCTCTCCCCTGGCTGCAGTTCCTTTCAGGATCCTGCTCCAGAGTGGACTTTCCATGAACTGTGGCTTCATTCAGGGCACATCTACCTGTTCCAGTATAGGATACTCCATAGGCCACGGTGGATATCTGCTCCACCATGGACGTCAAGAGGAAAACTTTTGTCACAATAGGCTTCACCAACAGCTGCAGACCAATCTCTGCTCCAGTACCTGGAGTACTTCCTCCACCTTCTGACCTCAGTGTCTGTGTAATTGGGTTTTTTTCACCTATTCTCACATCTTTCTTACAGCTGTTATTGTACAGTGTTTTCCTACACTTCTTAAACATGTTATCACATAGGTAATGTCAATGTTGCTGACTGGTTTAGCTTTGGTGAGTAGTCATCCTTCTCATCTGAATGTGCTGGAGTAAATTAGGTTAGAGTCTACTTTAGTACTATGTACCCATATATCTTCCAGCTCTCCTCTGATCAAGAATGAGGAACATTTCTAGTTCTTTGTTACTGTTCTTTTAACAGAAGGTTTCAACCTCCATTGCTGTAACCTGTCTTCTCTAATTAACATTAAATTAAATTTAATTTTTTAATTTATAATGTTTTAACTTTTAAATTAATTTTAATTTTTTAAAACTCTAAAAAATATTACTAATGTTGACTCACATTATTACAAAAAGATTTTCCATCTTCAATAAACAGTCCCTCATAAATACAGGCTGCATAGTAAGCTAAAATGACTGTATAAGAAAGTCACTTTAGAATGAGAATTCAATAAAGACAGTGACAACTTAGTAGGAAACAATGCACCTACTCTTTTCAAAAGCTATGGAGAAAACCGCCCTTGATCAAAAACTCTGTTTACTTGGGAAAGGGTAGTTTAATTATCTCTCTTCCTGACAAAAGGCATCCTTGTTGACTCAGGATGCAGATATTAGCATATATGGAATTTACTGTTTCACTTAATCTAAAAGCCCAACATCAAAGAGATTTAGCCCTATAAATCAGCACTAAGAAGTCAAAAACTCAAACAGGTAAACAGGCAAAGACTGAAAAAGAAAAGAGGTCAAACTGCCGAACGTCTTATTTTCCCTGCACCAGTTTTGCTGATGTACAGCCTACCTCCACTGTGCTGAAGGAAAGTATTTACCTTTGTAATACCATGTTTCAAATATGTAACAAAATTATTGAAAGTTTTAAGAAGGGAAATATAAGTTATTCTGTCTTTGCCCAGGAAAATTTTGTCTTTCTTTTAGCTGCTGCAGGCAATTTTCTATCCCAACACCCGGTAGCCACCTACTTAGTGAGTGGAGGGCTGCTGCTAAATGGTCCAGCTCTGGAAACTGACTGAGCTGTTTCCTGGACATTTATGATCAGTCCCCAGTGTCTTCCTTGCAAAAACTGTAGCTGAAGGAGCAGTGTTGAATGATTTGTGAACAGCCCAGCCTCAACAGATATCCCATCTTCCCAGTTAAATCTTCCACTGACCACAATGCGGAGACACTATTGAAAAAGCAACATAACAAAATGCAGCAAGGGAAGTTTTGGAAAAGGTAAAACAGTAATTCTTTTGGAGATACCTTGGAAATGTGCTACGTTCAAATTCATAAGAAGATGGTAAATTTAAATGGTGTACAGGGGGAGTGGTAAGTGAAATCAATTGGGGCTTATGAAAATATGGCAAAATCCTGAATACAAATAAAGTGAAAAGGAAAAATCTGAAAATTCCTTGCAAAACATTCACAGAAGGAGAAAAGACAGGAACCTATAGTGGGATTTGAGTCATAAGTAACTTCTGCAAAAGTGAAATAATTTAAGGAGAAATCAAGGAAAGGAGGAAGGAAACAATGAAATAAAGAAAGAAGGAAGTTGTGAGGAAAATCTCTGTATTCCTTCTGGAATCTCAGTAGATTTAACCTTAAGGTTAAGTGGAGTGCTTTACTGCTTTTCTTGCTGTGTGTCCTTGTCAAGATTACTCATCCTTTGCCTTTACAGACAAAAGGGTTTTTCTCAATAATTTCCAAGGTTTTGAAGCCAAGACAGTCAACTCGTTATTCTAATTGAGTTCTGAACAGTTCAGTAGAAATCACAATCTGTCCTGGTTCTATAGGGGACCCGAAGAGCTGCTAGGAGGTGTACATTCGTCATATAGTAGCTTCTGGCTGTAACTGGCAGAGGTATGGGAGAGAGCATTTGGTCCACTTGCAAAGGGAACAATTTCACACAGTCTGTGGATGCTGCCAAGGCATACTTCACTTTTAGAATGCCAATATAAATCTGAAGGTCACCAAGGAAATACTTATGCAGTTCAAATCATGAATTATTTGAATCACAGATCATAAAATAAGTATATAAGCAAGGAAATGCAACCACTGCATTTAAATCAACATATAATGGCTTAAAAATATTAATAAAAACAACAAAATAATTTTAAATTAGGTGAAGTGTTGATGAATATAGTAAAGTACAGATAAAAGCAGTAGCCACATAAAGCTCGTTACGTTTGAAAAAGGGGAGAAACATAAGACAATCTTATTTACCATTACTTTTCTGTTTTAAGCTGGGAGATTTTTGCGTGAAATTGGTCAATATATTATTTTTGTTTGTTCAGCATGTGAAGAAGGCAGCCTTGCTCATTGAAGTTTCTCTGGAAATAACACAAGGATCTGCAATCATTCTATTTTTAAGAGATTTTTTTTTATTTCAGTCTGCATAATGAAAAGTTTCTTAAGGGGATGATCCAGAAAACATAAATAACAAATCATTTTGTGCAAATGCAGCATTTATACTTCCTGAGTAACGCAAAAACTAAGTTATGGTAGAGACATTTTAATATCCTTCTAACATCTTCTAAACATTAGGATTTTTTTTTTCCAAGAATGTTAGACTTCTAGTAACTGTTTAATTCTGACACAGAGTAGGACAGAATATTGCTTTGGGAGATGAAGATGAAAAAATATAGGTTACATTTAAACAGAAAAATTGAATGCTGCCTGTGGATGTTGATTAGAAATAATGACATGCAAATGCAAAAGAAATGTCTATTAACAGACCGTGTGTGGCAACAAGGACATGGATTGAATATCGAAGGCAGCAAAGACTGAATATTGAAGGCAGCAAAGCACAGTCTAAGGCCTAAGCTTTGTTGTATCTCTGCTTTGGTATTTCTTTTTTATATTGTTTTTCCAATTGATACATCTGTTTGACTGAAAAGAGCTGCTGACATGTGGCACCTGTCACTTAAGTGAGTTCTTTGGAATTACCATCACAGCATCAAAGTGACACAAATCAGTCAAGAGGAGAATGTAAGTAGTATTTTTACTAAAAATAGGTCATGCCCTGAAACTCTGGATACAAACAATCAATGACCCATAAGCAAAAGAGCACCAACAAGAAACTGCAAAGGCCAAAGTCATCACAACAATCCACAACTTAGAAACACTGATAGCACTGTATAATGATCTGCTTAGCGGAACTAAAAAAAAAAAATGTAATAAGAGTCTGATGTTGCTGGAGTCAAAAAGGAAAAGGAAATGAGAAGAAAAAGAAAGAAAGAGAAAGAAAGAAAGAGAGAAAGAAAGAAAGAAAGAGAGAAAGAAAGAGAGAAAGAGAAAGAAAGAAAGAGAGAAAGAAAGAAAGAAAGAGAGAAAGAAAGAGAGAAAGAGAGAAAGAAAGAGAGAAAGAAAGAGAGAAAGAAAGAGAGAAAGAAAGAGAGAAAGAAAGAGAGAAAGGAGAGAGAAGGAAGGAAGGAAGGAAGGAAGGAAGGAAGGAAGGAAGGAAGGAAGGAAGGAAGGAAGGAAGGAAGGAAGGAAGGAAGGAAGGAAGGAAGGAAGGAAGGAAGGAAGGAAGGAAGGAAGGAAGGAAGGAAGGAAGGAAGGAAGGAAGGAAGGAAGGAAGGAAGGAAGGAAGGAAGGAAGGAAGGAAGGAAGGAAGGAAGAAAGGAAGGAAGAAAGAAAGAAAGAAAGAAAGAAAGAAAGAAAGAAAGAAAGAAAGAAAGAAAGAAAGAAAGAAAGAAAGAAAGAAAGAAAGAAAGAAAGAAAGAAAGAAAGAAAGAAAGAAAGAAAGAAAGAAAGAAAGAAAGAGAGAGAGAGAAAAAAGAGGTAGGTGGATTATAAGAGAGATAGAAGAGATGAAAGATGGTCACCACCTCCAAGACTTCCCATCTTGAGGCACATTTTTACTTTATCCTGCAGGTCCAAGATGATGGTGGGTGTCCATGAGGTTACAGGTGTAGCCTTTTTTTTTTTTTTTTTAAAACTCTCTGTCCCTGCTTCTCACCTAGTTTAGGCAGCAGATCAGGTAACAGGTTAAGACATGCCCTTCAGCACATCCACTCCTGTGTGCCCTGTGCATGGGGGCACATCTCAGAACCACCTGCTTTGAGACTTTTAACCCACACCATGTAGTTTACCAGTGCAACGGCAAATGCTGATGTTATTTACCTCAATAATCCACATCATATCTTCATTCAGGTGAACTTTCAGTAGTTTTGTGGTTTGATCTGTCTTAGGAAGTTACAATGTGATTTAGGAGAATCACAAACTGTGATTAAAAAATGTCATAATATTCAAAGACCTTCTGATGTCAGTCTTAATCCCAGTCTTTTTCATACACAGTTGGGTATGAAAACAATTCATGTATTTAGCACTGCAACTTTCTTGTCTTTTTTTTCTTTTTTAAAATAGTTTTTAGTGGGGATGTGTATTTTTTAAAGCAAGAGATATGCACAGTAAGATACAGTCCTGGTAAAATCAATATTTCTGTTATTCTAAAAGGATGAAGAGAATATCCGAAATGCTTTTCATTCCAGAACTGCCACATACTCCATTGCACATGAATTCCGATCATAAATGTGACTACTCCTTTTACTGCTTTAAAGATATTTAAGCCTCACTCCCCTTTCACTCTTTACAGTAAAGAAGAATTTTTTTCCCAATAGGTCCGTTGGAAACTTTGTGGGCAAACCATTTATCTGTAGCCTTCTTACTGTGATACAATAGCTAGAGCATTTATTGTTCATGGATGTTATTAAAGGGCAGCTGCTTAATGAAATAACTGGTTACACCAAGGGCCATATTCCAAACTTTAAAGCATATATCACAAACCTTGACTTAATTGATCAAAAAAAATTTTCAAAAAATCCTTCCTTTAAATTACCTTAAGAGTCTTGTTTCATTTATAAATAAAACACATACTGTCCTGTCTTGCAGGTCACTTTTACTGCAGTAATGTGATAGTGACCTTAGCAATGCTGAGGTAGAATAACCTTCCAAATGAATGGATTTCAGGACAGACAGACTAAAACAAAAGAATGAGGTCTCTATATAAATTTTGCTTTAGACCATGAATTTCATAAACTAGATCTCATAATGTTGAGCTAATTGGAGATGACCAATATCAATCAATGGTGAAGGAAACTGAGCAGGGCAAGAAAGAATGAACTGTACAATCTACACTGAAAGTCCACTGCCAGAACTAGAATAGGTATGGCTGTGGGGAAAAAAAAAAAGGACTTTTTTATTTTTTTTACAAGGGCCAGGTATTCATGGAAATTTCTTTCTTGAAATCATGCTTATGAATTTACTGACCGCGGTATAGATTCAGTTCAGGATAAGAAAGGGATTCAAGAAAAAAATAAACCAGTTTGAGGTAGAGTCTATGTCAGTAGTGAATTTATTAACATTGCTTTTTCAAAGTGCCTTTTCAGAGTTTTATAGTATCGTTATTATGGATAATGTCCATTTGTTTTGTCCAGCAATTATACAGTTTAGAAAATGCCAAGTGTTCTTCCTCAGTGGATAGGGCAGAATACATTAAATTTTGCATTTTAAGTAGTGATTCTAAACTTTCTGCTGCAATTGTTTTTCTAATAATACTTGCAAAAAATCATAGTTTGGAATTGTGATTATGATGCATTCTCAGTTATCATAAAAGCTGTATAGAAAAAGAAAAAATAACCCTGAAGACAGGAAAGTAAAATGTCAATACAAGAAATAGGGCAACAACACATTTATTACCTCACTCTAGAGATGACTAGAAAAAGCATAAAACGCATAAAAGACTTTGCAACAAATACCCACAAAGAGATTGTGTCAAAGAATCCACTGTATTCATGCAGGATGACTTGATTTTCTTACTACTCAATTTGAATTTTGTCATCAATGCTGCTGCTGTACTCTCTGTTACATCTTTTGTGAGGAAAATAAGGAGTAAAAGTGGGAAGATTTTAAAGAGCATGTTCATTACTGGATCTATTCTGTACCCTATTCACAAGAGCACTGATGCACAGGCTGGTGTTATTGTGAATTCCTGAGTCACATTCAAAGTGTATTTCTGGCCAGACTACTCACACTTGCCTGGGTTTATTTGGCATGAAAATGTTTTATGAACAATATTATCTAGATAAGGAATTCAGAGAAGTGGGATAGTGTATTACAAAACTACAGCGAGTGTGTATTTTTGTAGCCCAGCCAGTTAACTTTCCTTTTCAAAATAGAATGCATAAGACAGCTTCAGAGGTAGCATCATCTTTCAGTGTAATAAATCTCTTTCTTTGTCATTTCAGAGACCCAGAAAGAACAAAAATCTTCAAACTAAAATATGTGGGTTTGTCCCTTTAAAATCTAAAGTTCATATCCGCTTTGCTCTTGTTGAATCCACAATCTGTTATTTACTGCTGCACTCACTTAGTATGATTTTATAATTTCAGTTTGCCATGTCTACGTTCTCAGAGGACAGTTTGGGGACTTTATTTCTAATTTATTCTTTGCTCAAGAAAACCTCATCTTTGAAAAGTAGCTGGGGTCATCCTTTTGTGGCTTCAGAATCAGCTATAGCTAACCCCATGCTACGATGGATTTATACATATATACAGTGCTATAGTGAAAACAATCATGAAGACTTTGTAATGAATATATATTCAGGTAGAAAACCCAGAGATTTGGTTTGTTTCCTTTTACCTAATACTTTAAACAAATGCTTTATATTCTGTCTAGCAGAGCTGTTGTACTTCCTTGTGCACACTATACTTATATCATTCAATATGTGGTAAAAAATGTAGAAGGTGGCTGCATGTTTTGAGTAAGATACACAAATTTGTTTGACCTAGATGATATAGAAAGGAAATAGGACTTCTTGACTTCTTGCAGATGGCTATTTAGGCTTTTTTTTTGTTTGTTTTCAAAATTGACTGAACTTTTCAGAGTGAAAAACAATTCCATAGAGTGAGAATAGATGTCTTCCTGAAAAGTAAACAACTCCCTGGGGCTCTCGTATGTGTAATTTTTGGCTAACCAGAAAAGAATGTCTGATGATTCAGGAAGGACTGTCTGTCTGTCTTTTATGAAGAAATATCCACTATTTCATCCCCTAGAGAATTCTAATCTAGCGATTTCTTAAAAGATAATTTCTTAGTGTAGCTGACCTTTGGAAAAACTGGTCAATACCTAATGATACAGTTGATAAACCAGGCTTCAGACAGCTTATGAAATTTTCAGAGAAGTCTTTTATTGGTTATAAATCAGTGAAATAAAAATAATTAGAATATCGTTTCTCTTTTTTATTTCTTTTTGCACATCTTTAAGCCAGAACGTTTTATTGTCTTGTTTTTATCCAACAGACTTTTTAGGAAACCCCAATGAACAGAAACTGCAAATTTCACACTTCCACTTTTCCATTAATTTCAGCAGTGTTGCCTCTACTCAGTCTTTGCCAATAATATGTTAGCCTGTTAGTCTTTAAAGTTTGTTGGTAAGTGTCTGGAAGGATTTGGGGATACATGACACATGGTACTATATAAGGTATATGCCCTGCAAACTCTGATGAATCTCTTTTGTGCAAGAACTCTGGTCTCATTAGTCTCTTCTAGTCTGTGACTCTGTGAAGTAGCTTTTTTCTTCGTAACCTATGTTCTCAGAGCACATCCATATAAAAGAGCAGAGCTTCTGTTCAAAAAATCCCATGACATAAAGCATCACTGAATGATTTTGCAGCTAAAAATAGACACAAACTTGCATTCTACTAATTTAACTGCAAATCAGTATTCATATTCCACCTACAGGTGGAATTATACAACAGACTACTTTCATAAATTAGCTAAATAATTAATGTTCTTTCTTGTCTAAGTAATCTGACCTTTCCCTAAGCTACGTTTTGACTCATTCATACTTGCCTTGATTAGCAATACCAGTTTCACTTACACTAAGTAATACGTCAACTCAGTGATAACACTGGTTTGATGAAACAATTTTTGGAGTAATTTTATCGTTGTCAGGAATCAGATTGGGAGATGACTACACTGAATCATGTCAATCTTCTTAAATATACTAGTAGTCTGCAACTGATTCATTTCAGCCAAGTGTAGTTATAATATTATAGATTATTCCAAAGAATTTTTTTTTTTGAGTAATCTGATTCAAAATGTAGGGTTTGTTTGAGGAAATAAAACAATAATGAATGGAGAAAATATTATTTACTTTATTTTTTAATTTTCCATTCTCAGTAGTCATGTAAGTTATGAAGATTATTTCTGCTCCATGACTGAGTGATTAAAACACAAAGGGGAGAAATTAAGTTTCCTTATTTTATGTATGTAAATTTGCTGCTTCTCTGTATTATTGATGTAATTAGAAAAATCCTCCCTGGGCATGTCTTATGATGTTGCGGAATGACTGTTCTTGAAAAAGATAAACTAACAGGATTATTCACTACTCATCCTATTCTGTTATTCACAGGACCCCACTTCATATACTTCAGTACTGTAAAGGATAAACAAAATATTTAATCTTATATGGTATCCAGTCCTTCAGTGAGGATCGTACTTACTGCTGACCTCAGTGCTTTCACAGTAATATGAAGTAATATGTTATCATTAAAACATTGAACTAAAACTTGAAAGGAAAAATACTTTCTAAAAAATTCTTAAAAAAAAACCCCAAACCTATAAACTCAAACTACTCTGTAACAATGTAGAAATCATAATCCCCTCCAAACACTTTCTCCCTCCCCAGAATGAAATACCATTGGAAAATTTACTCTAGTGAGCACACATCTGTCCAAATGGAGGATCTGACAAGCTGACAATTTACTACCTCTTTGTACAAGTGTGGAGTGATTACTACTGTTCATATTGTCTGCTCCAAACCTATTCCATACTATCACCAAAAACCTAGCTTTTCTAACATCAGACCAGCAAATTTCAAAAGCTGATCATTTTAGGATATAGAAAGTAGTATTTCAGATACAACAGGCAAAAAAAAACCCGTTGTCAGGCTGTAAGTACATCAACTAATATAATTTAATTTTATGATCATCTTGGTAACACCCTACTGAGAAACTGTTTAAAATGGCATAATTTCATTCTTTTTTCTGTCAGCCATGCGTACAGCCCTACAATTTAGCTAGCTGAGTAAATTTTTGGCCACAAATAGCCCAGCCTAACTGCCAGTCTTATTCTGTATGGGTTTTCAAAATATTAAAATCATAAAGGCCAAACTTCATAGAATCATAGAGTCATTTAGGTTGGAATAGACCCTTAAAATCATCAAGTCCAATCTATTCCACCATTAAACTATGTCCTGAAGTACCACGTCTAAACATATTTTAATTACTTCCAAGGATGGTGACTCAACATTTCCCTGGGCAACTGTTCCAGTGCTTGACTCGAACAGAAACATTTTTTTTCCTAATATCTAGTCTAAACCTCCCCTGGCATGACTTGAGGCCATTTCCTCCTGTCCTACCACCTGTTAACTGGGAGAAGAGACCTATACCCACCTCACTACAACCTCATTTCAGGTAGTTGTAGAGATTCATAAGGTCTCCCCTTAGCCTCCTTTTCTCCAGACTTAAAAAAGCCCAGGTTCCTCAGCTGCTCTTCATAAAACTTCCAGACCAACAGAACTTCCCCAATCAGCCAGGACTGCTGGTAGATGATGGAAAGAGGTTTGACAAGCACCTCCGCCAGCTCCCTTAATACTCTCATGTGAATCCCATCTGTCCCCATAGACTTATGAACATCTAATTTGCCTAGCAGATCTCTAACCACTTCCTTTTGGATCAAGGGAGCTTTGTTCTGCTCTTCTTCCCTGCCTACTGGCTCATGAGGTTGAATACCTAGTAAACACCTTACCTTACTATTAAAGGCTGAGGCAAAGAAGGCAGTAATCACCTCAGCCTTATCCTTATCCTTTGTCGCTATTGCTCCTTCTGCATCCAATAAAGGATGGACATTCTCCTTTGCCCTTCTTCTGTTACTGATATATTTGTAGAAGGTTTTTTTTATTATCTTTCACAGAATGGGTCAATCTAAGTTCTAATTACTTTTTAGCCCTTCTCATGTTATCTCTACAAGATCTCGCTTGGTCTTTGTATTCCTCACAGCTGCCTGGCCTTCTGGGCTGTGAGTGCACATTGTTGGCTGATGCCCAGATTTTTATCTACCAGTGCCCCTAAATCCTTCTCAGTGGGGCTGCTTTCAATCTCTTCATCCCCCAGCCTGTTTTGATACCAGAGGCTGCCCCAGTCCAGATGCAGGGCCTTGCACTTGACCCTGTGTAACCTCATAAAGATCACACAGGCCCATTTCTCAAGCTTGTCCAGGGCGCTCTGGTTAGCATCCTGTCCCTCAGGTGTGTCAACAGCATCACTCAGCCTGCCGTCATCTAATGTAGGTAAATATTAGAAAGACAATTTTTTGCTGCCACTTTCTTCAGGTACTATCTCTGAAAAAAAAAATTCTGATCTGTCAAAACTAAAAGAGCAAAAGAAGAAGATATTAGAATATTGTTGCAGTCTGCTTCTTCTCCATTTTTTGTTTCCATAACTGACAACCCAGGGTTCCTTTTGCCACTATCTTTAAATAGAGAATCTAAACAAACATACTAAGAGCATGTTTACTATTGGCTGAAACCCACAGTTAGCTTTCAGTATAGTCAGATGCTGTCAGATACTAACTTGATGCATACCACCATAACTTCTCCTACCAGATTTCCAAGAAGCCTAAAAATTCTGTAGAGGAAATACTCTGACAGATCAACTTCACACTGTGGCTTGTCAGCATACTTCTGACAATCTTTAGTAACAAATCCTGAGTCCTACTAGTCTGAGAAAGGATAATTAAACTCATTTAGAGACAACTCCTACTTCTACCAGAGACAGGAAAGAAGCTTTTTACAGTGAAATAACAGCTGACAGTAAGGCTGAGAGGCCCTTCATGCAAGAAGAAGCCTACGGTATGTATGTAATTACAAGAATTGCTTTGACACTTGCTACACATCACGATGGTGAGAAATACTATCATCTAAATATGGTGTTGGGAACAATATGTCTGAATGATAAGAAACAAAGACTTAAACTTGGCATGATCTACTACTTTCTTGCTTGCATATGGATTCTACTGAGATTCAGGCTACCATCTGATACCTTCTTGGCATAACCTCATAAACTTAACCCACTTCTGCAACAGTGCTTGGTCCATTCAACTTTATTAAGTTTACTGTAGGCTTGACACAATCCAGAAGTTCACATATAGAAAACAAAGAAACAAACAAACCACTGGACTGGAAAGTTTTGTAAATGACCTAAGTGCTATGATGCTGTTGCTGTGTTGTTGCTGTTTCCTAGCAATACAAATTTTGACCTGACCTTTGCAGAATTGGAAGGAAGTGTGCAGAGGTGTTACTATTCTCATCAAAAAAGTAAACTACCTTTAATCAAATTTTGAACAATTTACACAGTGTTGTAAATCTTTTCTATTCTTTCTTCTATCCATACCTTGAATTCAGTACAGTGGTATGCTTAGAACATGCTGACCACTGAAGAAGTCATTATCATATCGGGTGAAACAGCAAAGTGGCAAATGATTCTTACAGACTTTAATTTGTAACACAATTCATTAAGTGATATTTTCCACAATTAAACACTTTCAATGTTTACATGTGTTGTATGAGTATAGTATAATATTTTTTCCTTTAATAAAAGGAATATATATTTTTTTCCTTTAAAAAAGGATATTTATGCTTTAATAAAGGATATTATTGCAACCTAAAGAAGAAAACCATGGAACTCTACATGATGATGACAAGACATTTAATAACAATTGAATGAAAACATTGGAAGAAGTATTGACAGATAATGTCCTCAACTAAACTACTGGACATACCTCTATTTTATTGACATAAGCAGTTCTTAAAGCCTGCCATTAATAGATGCTGCACTGCTCACCTAGATAATCTATTCCTGTGTTCAATGCTTCTCAGCTTTATAGTATTTCTATCTAATGTATCCCCTATCTTCTCTATGCTTCAGTTAAAGCTTGTTACTCTACGCTGTATCCACAGAGAGTAAGAGGGATGGTTTATTCCTTTTCTTCCTTCCACCTTTTTGTGTTTGAAGATGATTTCTGTGTGCTATTCCAGACTTCTTTTTTTCTGGACTAAAAAGTCTTAAATCCTCTTTCACAGGTCAATTTTTTATGGAGTTTTGATCATTCTCAGTGCAATATCAATGACAGTCATATGTGCCACTTTGACACATACTGACAATGCAGCAATAATCAGCTTCCAAAAGATGATTCCTCCTCACTGCCCATTGGTTTTCAGAGTTAAAAAACTTACAAATATAGCAGCAACACAAATAACAGTACTGCCCCATGCCTTTGTGCTGTGTCAGGATAATGCATTTATTCATGTCATAATCTTACCTAAAAAAGGCGATGTAGAGATAAGAGAAAACAATCAATATGAACATAATTCTTATCACTTGTTTGGTTTTCCAAAAGCTAAAAAGATTTATTGATATCAGTAGAAAATCACGAATTTTTAAAACAGTTGTGACTTACTCATCCTTGTTCATTTGCTCTTCAAAATCAGTTACAAATTTATTGGCATTGTTAGTGGCAATTCAGCCATAAGCTGTTCTATTTTTTAAGGTGGTTATGTCTGAACAATTGTTTACTGAAATGTAACTACAATAACAATCTGTCTATGTATTCGGTATCAATGCATCTTTTTGTCTTCTCACATGCATATGTAAATCTTTCCTACCTCTCCTAATTATCATGATGGGTTTTTTCAATTTCTCTTATGTTGCAACAAAAGTTGCTAAAGGATGCACGTAGATCAAACAAATGCTTTGGTGTTTATACCTACAATTTTAATGAAGACTGTTCTTTCATCTGCTGTAGGTCTCAATATTATCAGAAATAAATATTCTTCAGTTAAACAATCAAATTATAAATAGCCTTTTCTTTCCATAAGTGGGATATGACTCAGTAAATCCAACAGTTTTCTTGTATATGATGTAATGGATGGCCTGTTGACTACAGTCCAAAAAAAGAAAATTAGAATAACTCCTGCATCTGTGGAAGCCCTGGTGTTCCCAGAATCTCTGAGAGGTCCAGAGACTTCCAATATACTTCAGTGATAACAGAAAAAAACCCTCATATTTTCTTAGTCGTTATGTTCGTCTCACTAGTCTCTTAAAAACCATTTAAAATACTCAAAATGCACATTTCCTATTGGTAAGGTTGTGGTTATTTAGTGTGGCTAGTACTTCCTTGAAAATTGCATTTTGAAGTTTTATGGTTGTACTGAGTCAGAAGCATGTTTTCTCAATCAGAGCTTAGTTCTACACCTTTTTTTTGTTCTCTGTCAGGGCACTTGGACTATGCTAGTAGTATTTTTTAGCCTTTGTCTTATACACTTGGGTCATTTAATATAGATACATACCTGCATTGGTGTTGACTGATGCTTAGTGAGCAATCAGGTCTCCTTGGCTTACTTAGGTGGGGTTAATGATAGGAGATTTTTCAATAAATTAATGAAAGGCTTTAGTACCTGCAATGGTTAAATCCTTAAATTCTGGAATGGAAACCAAAGCTGCATTGGGATAATTAGGCTTCTCAGAATAATGACCTGAAAAGCCTGAAGACACAGGCAGAGAGTTAGCAACTGGAACCATTCTACTCAACAAGAATTGATACTTAAGGCAAGCCTGGAGGCAAGCGTTTCCATCCTGCTGGAATTCAAACCCATTCCTAAAGTGTTCCAGTGTTCTCTTAAAATTGAAAGCTAGTGATAGAGCTGGAATAACCTAGCAGCAATCAAAACTGGTATTATTTCCAAAGAGGATGAAAAGTAAGGAACAGTGAGGAGCACAGTTTCACTCTCTTTTTAGATTTTTCTAATGAAGAGAACTCTAAATCATGGCTGCAGAAAGAGTCGGATATGTTTGGTCTTAGTAGTGTTTATTGCATCATAGAGTTCTGATGATCTTTTAAAATCAGGAGGTGACTTTGCATGCATTTGAATAAAAATGTTCCACACTATACGGCATTCTATGAATGATAACACTGACTTTTACTTAAACAGAAAGATCAGTTAAATACTTAGCTGTAAAATATGTCAAGGTGTTCCACAAACTCATTTAAATCACAAGCTCAATTATTTCAGGGTGATCTAATTACCAATAAGAAAGATACATGAAGAAAAAAGACAGAAACATATTCGAGTTTTACCAGATCTTTTATGGTACAAAATGGTTGAGTCTTGCCAAAGTCAATGAAGCTGGAGTTCAAAACCTTTGATGTTCTGATAAATTGGCTTTTTGTAGTCATGGATAGAAGTTTGTGCAAAAATAAAGATGTATGTCCTGACATCACCATCTTTCAGCTGAAAGATCATCTCAGAGGAACTCAATATTTATTTGAAATTAATGTTTTATGCTTCAGTTGTATTATTGGAATAATATGTCAGTCTACAATATTGAATTTAGGTGTTTTTAGAGAATAATATATAAGTAATCTTGTGCAAATTGTATTGAAGGCTATTTTTTTAAGTCACTAAAATAACACAAAAGCAAACCAGCACAATTAACTCGGGAGATCTATACAATATCATGAAGTATCTGCAATTACTTGCCTAGAATTTATAGGTTTGTCTCTCATCCTGTGCCTTACCACTTGTCTTTAAACTTTGGAGCACTTACTTAGTGCTCTGTATGCTTAAACATCTTCATAGACAGAACTGGATTACCAGAAAAAATCTCTTACTGAGTAGTTTACAGAATTCAAATTATTTGATAACTACTTTGTTTCCTTTGTTGATATATTTTTCTTTATATGCTCATTGCATTCCTCTGTTAGATGTTTTCCAATTACCTCAGTTTTACTTCCCAATAATATTAATTTAAAAAATACAATAAAATTAATTTCTTTTTTGCAATTGAAATTAATCTGTCAATTTTTTCATATTCAATTTAAACAAAAATGCAAACAGCAGGGAAATTAGATTTTTTTAAAACCAGATGCAGTTTAAATAATTACCTCCCCTTTTATTATGTTATGTTGTTAGTGTATGTTTACAGTAATACATCTCTAGAGTAATAGTGTAACACATAACTGAGGTATGACTTCTTGCTAAACTTTTACTTATAGAGTATAATAGAGATTTGTCTGTGCCATAGACTAAAAGCAAATCAATCCTCTGTATGCTTCAACTACAGATGTGTCCTCTTCATGGATATTTTTACACCATCCTATGTCAGAGAGTTCTTTATTCTCAGTAGAAAATGCTACTCACGTGGGAGAATCAGACAGAAATCTGGTTTGTCAAGAGTTGCCTTTGCTGTTTCACAGAATACAAATCTCAAGCATACAGACCCCCTCTGTTTACAACAGTACTAATGAGGCTGGTCTCATCATGTTTGCAAGAAGTTCTGTGAAAATACATTTTTCATCTATTTCCATGAAACTTTTAGTTTGTAATGCAAGACAGACAAAAATATAAAATGTGACGGTTTAAGGAATCTTACAAATGAGCATCACCTTCTCCATTGATTGCGTATAGCAATGTAGGATAATCCAGATTGGAAAGGGTCTTGGGAGAACTCTAAGGCAACATCCTCCACAAAATGGAGGTCAGACTGGGTTGTTTGGGGTTTTATCTAGTCTGATTTTAATAGCCTCAAAGGATGGAGGATGCTCAGCTTTCTGTGGCAGTTTGTACCAATGGTTGATTGTCCTTATGAGGAAACTGTTTCTCCTCACATCCAGTTAGAACCCTCCCTCTCTTATTCCCATCATGAACTTCATGGAAGTGTCTGGCTTTTTCTTCCTCATAATCTTCACCAGTTGTGGAAGGCTTCTGTTAGGTCCCACTCAAGCAACTATTTCTCAAGGTTTTTCTCTGCACCAAATGGAAGTCCAACCCACAAACTAGATGCACACTGTAGATGTGATCTCATGACCATCAAATTGAAGAAAAAAAATCACTTCTACTGATCTACTGGCTATATGGTAGCACAGTAAGCAGCTGACATTTTCTGAAGCTCTTTTGATATTCTGCCTTTCTCCAGTTCAGGGCAGTAGATAGGCATTTTAAAACAGATCGCTAAGACATCAGGTAGATTTTGCAAGCTCTTAATGTAGGATTCCCTAAGGATAGACTACTCTTTGCTGGTTTTAATGCACTGTGTTTTCTCTGTTGCCTTCTAAATCCATCTTATGCTGGAACATTGAAACTGGCATATCTTTTGTGTGGGCAGTATGCCATGCTAACAGATGGCCATACTAGTGGACAAGTTATATTCATCAATTCTGATTAGGATGGGCAGAAATCCTGAAACAGCCATCTCTGTAAAGCTTCTGAGGCAAAAGTCATCACTGCTGCAACTCAGAGATGCAGCTCTGAATTATCCCAGAATAGCTTGTGTCTCCACATAAAATGTTTCTGCTCCAATGGATCAGATTAATTTTGTGATAGAGTAATAATATCTGAAAGTCTAACTAAACTTCCCTTAGGTTGTCACAGCTACCAGGAAGCAGATTTCCCGTGACCTGTAGCTCCTGTGTCTCACACAAACCCTTATTTTCTTTCTTTTTCAGACCAGCAGCCTCCTAATCAGTGTAGCAGTACATCTGCAGGCACATTTTCCTGCAGATAATAGATAAGTAGTTAATAGACTGAACCTTCTGTCTGAAAAAAGTCTGAAAACACAAGTCCTCAGTGGCTTAAAATTTTGGTATGGTTTTCCTAAATAGTTTTAATAATTTGAATGCTTGATTGTACCTTTTCTCCATCTTATTTTAATGGCAAGCAATAAAACTGTAATAAGGGTTTTGAAATCAGGATCTGTTAAACAGGAAGTCTATTATTGCTCATAATTGTAGAAGAGGGACCACTGGGAAAGTTATTGTCAGTGATGATTGGTTAAACCTGTGGAGGAACAACAATAGCTACAGCTCCTCCTTTCATCTTCAGTCATCCCAGGTCTGAAGAATGGGGCTAGAGGGTTAATTAAACTGAGTAAAATGCTAGCAAAGTCTTGAATCTCTTCTACGGATCTTGAAACAGAATCGAGAACACAGATGAAAAAGCATTCACATGAAAAACGAGGTGTAAGAATGGACTTGAGCAGGGGAAATGGACAAAATGACACCCAGAGATCCCTTCCAATCTCAGGCATTCTGTGATTTTGTGAGTCTTGTTAATAAAGATGTATTTTGCAGATACATACACTATTGCAAAATATTTCTTTTTCCTTTACCATTTGTTAGCATCTGTATTGCCTAGGCTTCTTGTCTCACATTTTCAATCATGATTTTATACTCTGAATATGATTTCTGGAGAAACCTGTGAAGTCTCCTACTGGTTGAGCAGGACCTCTGCTGAAAATGACTAGAAACTTAATGTGAATGTAATCTGAATACAAGCCATAACAAAATTCTCTTACAACTATTTAGCAAATTGCATGCTAAATAGATTAGAAGCATGACCAGAAGATCAAGGGAAATTATTATTCCCATCTACCTGGTTCTGGTAGGGATGCTGTGGAACTAATATTCCTGTTGTCCCCAGTTCAAGAGGGATGTAAAGAAAATGAAGTAGATCTAATAGAGTGTTTTCAAGAGGATTCAGAGCATATCTGTAACAACAGGCTGTGGGAGCCAACCTTATTTACCCAGGTAAGAGAAGGATTAAAAGTAACCTAGTAGTTCTCTACAGTTACTTGAAAGGGAGTTACAAAGATAAGGGAACTAAACCTCAAGAGTGTCAGAAAAAAATAACATGTTCAATAACTGCAAAACCATGACTAGGACATTCAGCTTAACATTAGGGGGGAAAATGTCAGTGGCATATGGGGCTGTCCGTGTTCAAGCAGTGGAACAAAACTTTTATAGAGGCTGTGGAATTTCCATCCCAACAGCCATTCATGACTCAGAAAAAGCTATGAATAGTCTCATATAATGCTCACAAAGATCCTGCTTTTAGTGGGAGTTTCAATTAAGCAACTTCTGGAAGTGGCCTCCAATCAATATTGATATTGTCCCTCTTATCATAGTCCTCCAAGCTATTGATATTCAAATATCTTTTTGCCATGTTTTACCTTTCTGTAATATATTTCCACAGTTAATTTTCTCTGCCTGTGTCAAGCTGAATTTAATTTGTATATGTCTCTCAGTCCCAGAGAACTTTTCTTCTGGCATGGCTTGTAACACCTACAAAATTCCTTCCACTGTATTTTCATTGTTCATTTTATTTTTGTATGATTCAGTAATCACTTAGAAACAAAGTTTATTTCAGCTGTACTAACTTCAAAGATATACATTTTGCACATCTACAGAATTTAAGTAGAGAACTAGGCACATCTAGAATAAATTTATGGCATCTATTTTAGACATCTAGGTTAAGGCAAAACGAAACATCCGTAGAAATGTCAGTTTTTTTCCAGTGACTGAACAAAAAGGTCCAGACAACTAGTTCAGATGTAGAAATGTAAATCCAATCACCTGAAGTCAGTGCTGGAGTGACAAACAGTTTGTGATCTGTCCTTGAGCTCATAAAGTAGAATGAACTTCTGTGTAAATAGCTAATATCAAGAAAGTATTTCATAGTAGATCATCTTAAAGCTAAAATTTTCTACCTCAACAAGGCACATGTTATATTGTGTTACTCCTCTGTTAAAAGACTGGTTTTGACTGCTGGGACCTCATGCTATAATCAATATTGCCATAAGTCAAGATGACATGATATTCATCAGATTTTAAGATGGAGAAATGAACTGCTTTTTGATCAGTTTGTGTTCCTTAAGAGAAACATTTTGTAGGAATCAATTACAATGGAGGGATAAATAATGTTAACATAGTTGACTATGACAAGAAAGAATGTACATAGGGTTTGCTACCATGAAATGTGGTATCATGAAGCAGGGTCATATTTTCCCTCTCATAGATGTTTTGTGAAGTGCATATTATGAGTAAATCTTTAACATGTAGTATTACATTCATGCACATGGAATTCCTCCTTTGTAATCCAAAAATTAAGGAAGGAGGTTGTTCTCAAGAATACCTTAGAAGATAATGATGAGATGCACCCCAGAATTCTGAGGGAACTGGTTGATGTGATGGCCAAGTCACTCTCCATGATATTTGAAAGTCATGGAAGTAAGGAGAAATCCCTGGTGACTGGAAGAAGGGAAACATTCTGCCCATTTTTAAAAAGTGTAGAATAGATGATCCTGGGAAATACCAGCCTGCTAGCTTCCCCTCTGCGCCTAGGAAGAGTATGGAACAGACCCTCCTAGAAGACATGCCAAAGCACATGGAGGACAGGGAGGAGATTAATGGCAGCCAGCAAGGCTTCACCAGGGGCAAATCCTGTACGAGCAACTTAGTGGCTTTCTGTGATAGGGTGACCGCAGCAGTGGACACAGGAAAAGCAACAGATGTGATCTAGCTAGACTTCTGTAAAGACTTTGACAAGTTCCCCCACAACATCCTTCTCTCTAAGTTGGCAAGAGAGAGATGGACTTGATAGATGGATGATTCGGTGGATAAGAAACTGGTTAGATGGTCATCTTCAGAAAGTAGTGGTCAATGGCTCAAAGTCCAGATGGAGATCCGTGACAAGTGGTGTCCCTCAGGGGTCCATACTGGGATAAGTGTTGTTTAATAGCTTTAGAAATGATATTGACAGCAAGATTGGTTATATCCAGCAAGTTTGTAGATGACACCAAACTGAGTGGTGTAGTTACCACACCAGAAGGACAGGATTTCATCCAAAGGTCCTGGACAGGTTGGAGAAGTGGGACTGTGAGAACCTCTAGAGGTCCAACAAGGCAAAGTGTAAGGTTGTACACCTGGGATGGGGCAATCCCTGTTTTCAGTACAGGATGGGGGATGACGTGATTGAGAGCGGCCCTGCAGAGAAGGAAGGTGTGCTGGTCAATGGGAATTTTGATAGGAACCAGCAGTGTGAGCTCGCAACCCAGAAGGCCAACTGTGTACTGGGCTGCAACAAAAGAATCGTGGCCAGCAGTTCAAGGGAGGTGATTCTGCCCCTTTATTCTGCTCTTGTGAGACCTCCTTTGGAGTACTGTGTCCAATTCTGGAATTCTTAACATAAGAAGGATACAGAGCTGTTAGAATGGGTCCAGAGAAGGGCTACAAAGATGATCCAAGGGATGGAGCACCTTCCATACCAGGACAGGCTGAGAAAATCAAGCTTGTTCTGCCTGGAGAAGAGGGGGTTCTGAGGAAACTTTATTGTGGTCTTTCAGTACCTGAAGGGAACATTCAGGAAAGCTGGGGAGAGACATTTTACAAAGTCATTTGGTGACAGGATATACATTTGAGAGGGGAAGATTTAGATGACATAAGGAAGAAATTCTTCACCATGAGGATTGTGACACATGAACAGGTTGCCCAGGGAAGTTGTGGATGCCTCCTACCTGGAAGTATTCAAGTCCAGTTTAGATGATGCCTTGAGCAGCCTGGTCTAGTGGGAGGTGTCCCTACCCATGGCTGAGGAGTTTGAACTAGATGATTTTTAAGATCCCTTCCAACTCAAATCATTCTATGATTCCATGAATGTTTTTAATACATTAATTATTAGTTTCAACATTGATAGTGATTAAATGCCTTCCCATCAATAGACCATTCACAAAAAAATCTGCAATCAGAAATTATACATTATGATAAAGAGTAAAAGATGCATTAGTAAATCAGAACTACAAAGATTATAATCTTGGGGAATCTGAGTTTTATGAAAGCAATATACTTAAGGAATTAACAATGAAGATATGAATGCTGAAGAGAGTGAATTATTGCATACCCTGTGTTTATTTTGTTATAACTGTTAAAAATGCCTACGCCAATTCCATCCACACAACTGTGAGAACAGATTGAAGTCTGTTTTGTTCACCATCTGAATTCTATTTATTCAGCACTTCACAGAAGGAAATCTCTGAATAACAGACAACCTGTCTTACATACCTTCTGTCTGAGCCACAGTATGGCTTTCCAAAGAATCATTTCCCAGCCAAAATTACATCCAACTACAGCATACCTTTTCTTTCTGGCAACCCTAACATAACTTGATCCAGAGTGTGGCATTTTGCCTAGTGTCAACTAGACTGTTAGCTGCATCACCTTCTTAGTGGAAGATTCCTGATTTCCTTTAAGGTGACCTGCAGAAGTTTCCTTCCTGACACCTGCTACTTCAGGGACCTCTCACCCATCTCCATAGCTCTTCAGCTATGCTGCACATCCTCAGCATGCCCCAAGGCTGCAGGTGGAAGGCCCATACCGGCACCACATCTCTCCAACCGTTATGTGTCCTCCCACAGCTCACCGTGGGAAAGCCTGATAATACCCACCCTGCCCCCTTCACATCTCGTTCAAAGTCCTTTCAATGAGCCCTGCAAGTTCTTGAGCAAAGTCCCTCCTCCGCCATTGAGAAAGGTGGCTGCATCTGATATCTGTAAATCTGGTATCATATAGGGCATCCCTTTGTCAAACACCCCAATGTTCCTACAGTGACACCAGCCATGGAGCTGTGTATTAACAGACTGGGTCTCTGTGTGTGTGTGTGTGTGTGTGCACGTGCGTGAGATTCTGGTCTTGTCCCCTCCTCTGATGTAGACAAATTATCACCAAATTCATTTGATCGGGGCTTTTTCTGGTGTCTGCCTCTGTTTCTGTATCAGGGAGCTCAGGATTTGATTCCACCAGTTTGTCTCTTGCTCGACCTCCTTGATGCTCCTTAGCCTCTCTGTTTCTTCTGATGAGGGTCAACTCTGTTTGCATGTTCCTGTTTGCTCTGCTCCTGCAGTTGCTTCCAGGACCAGCTCCCGACATCACTTGCCATATGGCAGCTGCTGGGACCAAGTGTCAGGAGCCAAATACTTCTCATCCTTATTGTGGGGTTCCCTCACCCCACAGAGCACATTTTCTGCCTCAATCTAGTGCTTGGCTGCAGAGCTTACTTATGAAATTAGTCTATAGAAAATTTTAAGGGAATAGCACATTGTGTGAAGAACTTTAAATACAACAGACACTGCAAAAAATGTACATTTTATGAAACAGAGAAAAGATGACAAATGAAAGATGGAGATATATAGAAATTAAAAAAAAAAACTCTGAGGGCATAACAGGAAGGAAAATTAGGTAACAACAGAGCTAAACCCTGACATCTTTTATTTCTTGCAAACTTAAGCTAGAAATGCTAAATTTAATTCACCTACTCTCCAGTTTCTAGGAACATGTGCACACAAATGCAGACACATACACTGAGTACCAAGTTGCAGAAAAATAATGCTATATATCTGCAGTGTATAGGCTAAAGGACACTTTATTTTAAGCATCAGCGCTATGTTAATACCAAAAAGTAAATCCAAAACAATGGTTTACAATTGAGAAGGAACTGTATTAAAATAGCATTTGAGAATGATACATGCCAATAAATCTTCCAAAGACCTTACAAAATGGATGAGTAGTGAGAGATAAATTGGCTGCTACTCCTTTCAATGAAATATCTATACTGAAAGCAGACACTGAGGGAGTGTCAATCTTGCTCAGCAAGTAGAACCATCAAGGAATCCCCCAGAGTGACAATTTTCCCATTAACATTAAAGATCATCTGGAATCCCATTAGTAACACACTCATGTCTAGAGCATATAGAAGGTACAGTGGTAATGAAGCTAACTAAATTGTGAAGGGAAATGAGGCAAAAGTCTATTTTCTTCTCTTTTGGAACTGATTCCTAAAATATACCTTTGAGGGCAGGCATGACAAGAGAGAAGAAATTTAGATATAGTCAAGTATGCAAAAGGGGGTAGTGGTTCATGAAAAGATATTACAAGAATGAAGGCTGGAAGAAATAACTTCAATAAAATATCCCTGAACCCTTGAAGTCGGTCTATTTTGTCTAAATTTTCCTGGGTTAGTTGCAATTACATGGGGATAAATCTGAGGGGTTATAGCAAAACAGCAGCTGATACAGAAACTTTGATAAGAAAAAATGACGTGAAGATGACTGTGCTTTAACATCCACCAACCTGTCTTCCATCTTCTGATCCTCAGATAAAAATGACTGAACTGTCCAAAGGAACAGAATAAAAATTACTTCAATCAACATGAATGCAGGACGTCTGGGGAGCAGAAGCTTATGCTCTCATCACTTCACAATTATCTGTCACAGTAATTCATATTCTGCTTAGATAAAGCAGAGATGCCACATACTATGACCCAATGCTGTGAACATAACAAATCCATCTGAATAGACTCTTGTGCATTAGTATCATAAAAGGTTTTCTCTAAAAAACAGCATTAAAGAGGTTGTCAGTTCTACCCTGTTTTTATTTTACATTTGTGAAGTTTCACTACCTTAGTTTCCTTACTTTAGGGAGATTTCACATCCTTCTTTCTTCTGCACTTTCAAAAAGTTTCAGAAGTACAATTGTCTTCAATTCTTTCAGAATTTAGGGGAAGTTTTTCAAACACGGTTCTTAAATAACTTCCTGCTATTCAGCTTGTGAATGTGGAAACATTAGTCTCTTTCAAACACCTTTGTATGCCTTTAATTAAGAGGCAAAATATGTCCAAAAGTTAGGAGGGGGAGAAATCACTCAAATCTAAAAAGCAGGATAAGACAAAGACACAGCTGAATCAATCTACTGAAAACAGCTATAATTAGGTAGCTGCTACATTTTAACATTATAGTGTTAGTAAAACAACTCGCAATCTTTAATGAATTTACTGTCATAGAACATGCGATAGAGATAGCTACAAGAAAGGGTGAGAGTGACTTAGATAATAAGTGGAAGGAAAGCAAGAAAGTACCCCAAATGTAATGAGAGGGATGCAGTAAGATCAGATCCAACTTAGGTACCTAAATAATCTCAGAAACAAAAAGGTTTTATTTCTGCCACTAAGAATAAATTAGACTTAGTTCAAAAAATTCTAGAAAAAATCTAGAAATTTAGAGCTTCTTCGCGGAAAAAAAAGCATTGAAATTGTCACAATCAAATCAACTTATCTTTGTTATCTTACTCTCAGAAACAATAACCATTCCACTGAATGTCAGTTTAAATTTAGTAAGATCAATGGTTTGACAAAGTAGTAACCAGCCAAAAGCATGGCTTTTTAATGGGGAATTTCTAATGGCATAAAATATAATACCAAACTTTGTCATGCATATCAAAAGAGAATACATACAGAAAATACTGAAATGGTGTGCCTTGGAAAGATTATTTAATTCCCAGTTCTCCGTGAGCTCCTCTTTCCAGTGAGCTAACACCTAAATATAGGTACTACTCTTTATCTGTCCAAAAAGGGATGGAGACTATGAGGATTCTGCTAATGCATTAATGCAGGGAACTGCTTCTCCATCTGTGGTAATATATGTGAATTATACATAAAATTAAGCCAGTGTTGTCTCATTCATAGTACTGAGAAAATAATTCCATAGAAATCTAGACTATCAAGACTTCAAACCATATTAAACCACACTGCAAATCTCAATGAAATTACACTAGTATCTTTAATCTGTTTACAAAATTACACTAGTATCTTTAATCTGTTTACAAAGGAAAAATAGGATCAAGCTTCCATTTCATCAGAATAGTAGTGAACTCACTAATTAATTTTCACATGTCGATCTTTATTTCCTTTGTGCATATATGGAAATTACTGAAGATAGAAATTCAAGTAATTTCTCATGCATCTGATTTCAGTATTCTCCGTTTATAAACAGCTAAACCTAGGCATCATAACCTTCATTCTTTTCTTCAGCTCATGTGAAAGTTCTATTAATATTTCTTTTTTAAAATGATTCTTACAACTGTGTTTGTGAACTTGAATATGCATCTGCACATGTAAGATCTTTTAGCCTGTGAAACTAGCATTAAATTTGAAATGATTACAGCAGTAGTATGAATAATGTAATTTTGGAGGCCAAATTGCTGGACAGTCCTAAATCTGGCATCTATTTTCACCTTTTTTCCACTTATACATCTAAATACTTAATATGAAAATACAGCAGATTTTAGGTGTTGAGATATAATTCATACATATGATCCATTACAGCCACAGAAACTTTATTAGGCAGAGAGATTAAAATGTTAAAAATGGTAAGAGTTTTAAAAACATCTCTATAGCTCTAACTCCAATATTCTTCTCCAAAAACAATTGTATCTATACAAGCAGCAGTACAGCATCATCTGCATATGTCTCAACTGTGCACTGATTTGTTATTCATTCATTTTATCAAATTGTGCACAGTTACAGTGTACAATCTGATAAAAAAATCAATATTTTTTTAACTTACTTGTTAATATGTTCTCTTCTAATTTCTTTAGAAATATTTCGGTTAGTATTTGAGGATGCTGTCAAAGTTATGTCATTTGAGACAGTATTTGTATTTGATTTTTGACTATTATTCCTACATGCTGTCTTAAAACTCCCTATTCTGATCCTGTTAGTATTATTTTCAGGAGACAATCTTTCAGCTGATGCAAACTGTTGTCATACTGTAACTTCAAAGAAATTATCATAATTCACAATGGCCGAACATTATTTCTAGGCTCTCATCCATGTCATACATTAAATAGCATTTTCTGCAGCATATTGGGCCACAGAGGGCTCTACACTCATTTGTTATTCCATCACAGCAAGCTACAAGTTTACTTCTCTTGGCTGTTGTAGTAAAAACAACATTGATGAGTAATTTTCTGGAAAATCTGGAAGATCAGAGACATTTCCTATGATTCAAACTTTTTATTTCATTCTTTAGCCTCACTTCTATTTTCACTGCAGTTACTTCTAGTGTCTAATAAATAGGTTACAAAACACATAAAATTGTTAAAACACCCGCATTTATTTAATGTTTAAAATATAAAACAATAGAATTTTCAAGTTAATCTCTTTAATTCGTGATTTTATGCTGCAGACAAACAAGAAACTTTGCAGTGCAGTGGAATTTCAGTTCTCATAAAGTTTTGTAACAAAGACATTCACTTAATGTCAAGTGGATTAAGGTTGCATAGATGGATGTTTGAAACTGCTTTTTTTTTCTATGACTGCGTAAAAGAGCAATGAAGGTGTTTACTAGGAAATTTTTGAGCTGCTCATGACAGATACACTGAAGGCAGTTAGTACACTTCTAAATATTCTGATATTACAATTTAGTGGAATGCATGAGTAGAATTTATCTCAGAAAAGCTCTTCCTCTTGCATGAAATAAAACAACTTCCCTGAAAAAAAACTACTGAATAGGGCCTTTGGAAAGCTTCTTCATAGGTCTGTATCTACAGGGATAATGAGGACTGTCCAAGAGAAGTTCAGAGATTTTAGGGATTCCTATACCCCCCAGGGGTAGGCTTCCATAGCAGACACACCTCTGCAACTATTACCTTTACTTACAAATACAGCAAAGACAGAGTAAAAGCTCAAGCACTAGTCAACAATGATCAACAATATTTAATTGTTACGATGCAGCCTATGTTTAATTGTTAACCTAATATGCTCTTTGGTTTATGTCAGCTAAGAACCTTATATGGTGTCTGAATCTTTAGCTGGGTTGATAGCAAATGCCAGGAAATATTTCTGAAAGGCAGCATGTTACAGATCCAGTTTTTGGAGAGATGAGGAAATGAAAATTAGGGAATGTATACAAATGCTGCAGCAGTTCACTTGGCCCTAAAATGCTCTTAAATTAGTAGCATGGCTGATATCTGGATTACATTCAGATGACTGCAGAGTAATGAAAGACTGCAGAAAGCACCCAAATGTGAATGCTTTCTTTGATTTAGCTTTAACTTTCCCAGCTCTTGGGTCTGTTGATTTCAGTAACTTTTTTAATACTTCAGAAAAAAAAATAATTCTAGTCCCTCTGTTTAAATGCCTGTTTTCATGCATATAGTAAGATTTCAAAACAATTCCATTTCAGTTTGCAAATATATGTTTGAAACAATCAATTCGGTAATAGTAAGTCAGTGAGTCCACTGACAGCAAAGGGAGTGAGGCTGTACCTTAAAATGGAAAATGATAAATCTATGAGAAACTTCCACTGTTTTCCTCTGTAATTCTAACATTTCTAAGTTTTATTTTAGAAGCACTGCTAGACAGTTGGCAAGTATATTGAGTTAAATATTGTCAGCATAAATATTTTTTTTAGCCTATGGTCATGGGAAACATTCTGAGTGAGCCTGTATGCTCAAACAACAATGAATGTATAGGGATTGGCAAAAACCAGGCATGAAAGTGGCATTTTGTGGTGCTAGACTCCAATTTGCTTGTAAGATATTTACTTATATTCCTTCCATGCCAAAGATGCCTAGGAAGAGGATGAACAGCAACCAATAAAGCAGGTGATAGGATGCCCTCAAACAAAAGAAGAAAAAAGGGAAAAAAAGAGGCATAAGAAGGCCTTTATTGAGTCAACCATTTTCTTCCAAAACAAAGCCTCTGCACAACACGACATTTATACAACATGCAAAGGGCTTATTGCTTCTGAGAAATTTGAACGGATTTATTTATTTATTCTTTTTTAAGTCTAGATGATTTCAAACCCTTCCTTATCAGTAGAATCTCCTGAGAACCTTGCTCCAGGTAGCAGTATTTTCTGTGAGACAGTCTTAAGCCAAAAATACATGATTCAAGAACTTGGCAATACAGAGAAAATTTAAAAGCTCATTTGTGAGTTGCAAATAAATTCAGGTGCCTTTTAGGTGCTAAGAAACTCAACTCAGTTGACATGCACAGTATCGGCATTTTAGTCATGTTTATTAACCCAGTAACTGTCATATGCAGAAATGGTCTGCCATTCTTCAGACACATGAGAGGTTGGAACTTTAGAGAATTCTTCTTCCACTCCAAAGGCACACTGAGTATCTAAGCTCCTTGCATTAATGGGAAAAGCCAGCATTCCCCAACTGAACTAAGGTAGCAACAGCTACATCCAGGCTCTCTGAATTTTGAGGCTAAGAAAAGTTAATCCTCAATAAACCTATTATTCAAAAATAATTGAAGCAGAATAAAAAGGATACATACTTCTCACTTGAAAAAGCATTATCTGTGACCTGAAGAAAAAGGAAAAACATCACAAGCAAAATGAATACTTTTATTAAGGAAAATGAAGCATATTCATTGCCTTATTTTTCTAGAAATTGACAAAAAATTGCTCCAAGTTCCTAGTTAACATCCAAATCCTCATTCACTACTACACAAAATAATACATAAATTTCTGTATTTATCTCCTTTGACACTGTGGTGTCTGGTATAAGATGCTAATGCAGTATCTATCACTGCTTGTGACATCATCTTCTTCACCAAAGTGTTGTTAATTATTTATGTGACTAATTTCCCTTAAAAAAAAATGACAAAAACGGCAAGGCCAGTGCTTAGTTTGGTTCTACATATGATTCCTCCTGATGTATATTTTTATTGTAATTGTAAAAGGGTGGTATTTATGTTGTGGTCTTTTTTCCAACATCACTTTTGTTTTATTGCATCAAGATAAACTAACCCAATATTCTAGCTGCATGTTTGTTTAAATCTGGTTACTGCAAGGAACAAACCAGAGCAATATAAATATTAAGGATAAGACTCATGCTAAGACCCTTCCTATCTCTTTCCTTAATTTTTCAGCGTTATGCCCTACTAGCAGAACCCAGCAGTAGAGAAATTTGAATAACTAGGAAACATTAGCACATTAAAATATCCTATTTTAACAGTCCTCCCTAAAGGACTATTAACCACTCACATATTTTAATAAGACACTAATCATAGAAATTGTAGACTCTGTAACGTTATTCTTTATAGGCAGATAGCTGTTGTCTTTGGATACTGCATTATCACACCCCAACTGTTCTCTTGTGACAGAAACAGCATAGACACTCCAGTTAAAAAAAAAAAAAAAAAAGAGTTAAGCAAACTTTCTCACCACCTATTCCCACCTCTTCTGCTTATTTTTTCCTCTAATCCTTCTGAAAATTCCTGGGACACCAGCACTTGGTTATAAAATTCTGCTCTAATCAGTAAAGCACAGGTAAATGCTTTAGTCCTCCATACCATTTATGCTTTAATCCTCCCTGGAAAGACGATAACACATTCCAAATTAAGATGTCCACTCCCTGAGCTTATGTATTTTGTAGGTATGATAAACACTAGTAAATAAGGGTTTGTAGAATTTGTCACCACATTAGCAACCATCATTTGCTATAATCTCATTATTTCCACACACTACACTATTCCCCCCAAATTGATAAAAATACTTAATTCATAGTAGGAGCTTGACATTTGAAATAAGAATATATAGTAAGAAATAAAAAGCTTTTCTAGCATCAAACATTGTTTCCCTAGGGTACAAGGAAACAAGACTATTTTCTCAGTGCTTAAATGAGTTATGTGTTCAACATCCAAATGAAATCTGGAAATCCTTTTGAAAATTGCAGCAAGTTGTCACTTGTGTTTAAGTGGAATTTCCCATATTTCAGTTTGTGTCCATTGTTTCTTGGTATTCTGTGAAGTAACCACTGAGTTTTTCTTGGTCTTCCTTACTCCTTCCCCATGACTATCAGGTCTTTATACACACAAATAATATCCCTTTGAGTCTTCTCTTCAACAGGTTAAGTAGTCCTGCCTCTCTCCACCTCTTTACATAGTTCTCATATTCCAAGCCCTTCAGTACCTTCATGACTCTGTGCTGAATTGCAATACATCTATCTCCCTCTCATACCAGGGAAGCCCAAACTAGGCACACTACCCCTGCTGTTGACCCCTTAGTGCTGAGGAGAGGTCCTTTTCTACAAAGGAATTAGAAAAGAACTTCCATTTTCATCATACTGCTTTTAAATTTCATTGTAATGTGTAAGAGATTTTATTTTCTGACTTGAAAAATATTTCTATTGATAGCTCCTTGGCCCTATAAGTTTTAATTACAATAGGTGTATCAAAAATTAACAAGGATACAATTAGTTTAAAACACAAAGAGAAGTCAATACTGTCTCCGAGATTAAGTGATCTTTTTCCTCCAAGGTACAGTAACTCAAGCAATGTAAATAGAATATTGACAGCACAAGACTTGTGTGACAGGAAGTTTTGAGAAGTCATAGCAAATAATCAGCCTACTTGATAAAAAGTAATGCGAAGACTGATTACACTGGTTTACTTGCCCTATTCCACATTTGGCGGCATCTTCTTTTTACTGCACAGCTTGTTTATGGGTTTGTCATTTCATTTCCAAAATACTTGATGTATATTTTCAGTTAGTATGGAGTAGCAACTAAGCAAAATATTATTGTCATATAATCAATGAAAATTTGACAGTAGCTTTCTTTCTTGTTCAACCATAGCCTGAGCTAAATATATTGCTTGCATCACATGAGTATGTGCTTGATAAAAATTAAATTATTGTTTTTTACCAAACTTAGTGGGAAATAGAGACTGAAAATAAAGAAAAATAAAGTAAATAATCAAAAAGTGTAGAGCTAAATTTCAGTGAATTGGAAATACAAGGAGTTATGCAGTACCTACTAAAGCAGTTAGTGAAATCCTCCTTCCATTTTTGCACCTACAACCCAACCAGGATCAATGAGATTAGATAAATATGGAAGACTCTTTTCTCCTTATACCTTCAAAATGCTTAGATTAGTAATCAGGATAATTATGGGAGCTAGTAATGAAGGTCAGTCTTTCATAAGAAAACCCCAGCTTTGTCATAAGACTGCTAACTGAAAAAATTAAATTGAGTTAAAGAGTGTATCAGTTTTTAGCTTACAGATGACAGAACATAAACTTAAGAGATAAGAAAGAAAATAGAAGAACTGAAAATGAGTTAGCTTGGCAACAAATGTCAAAGATAATAATGTGGTGGAATTGTGAAAGGTTTTAGAAAACATTCAGCTTTGGTCTTGTGTAAAAAGAGCAGCACAACATCCCTCAGTAACTATAGAGGGAAGATGAGGTATCATAAAACGAATAGAGACAACGTAGAAGTATAAAATAAAGTTTGACAGAGAAATCATAGTGGAAGTCATTAGTGGCTAAAAAGAATCAAAAAGTGTGTAGAGAGAGGGTGAAATACATGGAGCCAGGTGGAAAGAGAGAGGACAAGACAATCCAGCTAAAACAGCTACTGAAAAAAGAAGCAGAAGTCATGAACATCTCATACATCATGGTAAACTAGGGGAAACTTCTATAAAAAATAACTCTCATAAAGCTTCTGATCTGTTATCTCAACAGCTCTAGAACAGTTTCCAGGTACTTGCCTCTACAATGTTCAGTGCACATGAAAACCTGAATAAAAGAAAATAAACCCCTTTTGGCTATAAGCTAAAAAAATATCCTTATTTTTAAAGCAAAGAATAATTACTGTCTTGGACTGTTTGAACCATGCTATCACCCTCAATGTATTATAAGCTTATCCAGGAAGTCAACAAGTAGAGAAGGCAGTATATGGAAGATAAAGAAGAATAAATTTTACTTACATATGTATGTATATGTGAGACTACATATAAATACTAAATTCATCCATTGATCTTCAGTCTAACAATGATGAGCTATGGTAGTCAGGATGGCATTTTACTGGAGAAATGGAACAAGAGGAGAATCAGAAAGAGAGAGAATTAACCTTTTCAACATGCTCAATAAGTAAAATAGGTTCCAACTCTCTCTGATGATCCATGGATTCCCATTATCTGAAGATGATTCATCTGGATTACTTGAGAGCAGAACTGAGTTTGCTACAATAAAAGATTGTATGCAAAACAAGGAAGTAAAAACTGAGAAAGCATTGAAACTAGATCTTCTTTGTCTTTAGACAATGGTGTGGACTGCAAGTTTATTTTTCCATTCTCATTTCAATCATTGTCACAAGGACAGATTCCTGTTGTGACATGCTGTATTCTCATTACATCCTTTGCTGAAGAAATAAAATCAATACCTCATGAATTTTTCAAGGCAAGTTTACCTGTTGGTGGCTGCAGAATATACAGTTAATCTACATATGGGAAACTAAAGGCACTACTAGGCACATAAGACCACTGTCCTCTGTATACTCAAACAGTTATTAAAATTACACTACCTTGTTCTCATAATAAAGATTACAGTAAAGATGAAGCATGACATACTGCACCTTGGATTCATTATTATAACAGTAATTGTAATGAAATACTGTACTGACAATGTATTTTTAAAGTTCGGTTTTCAATATAATTGGGAAGAAGAAATTCTGGACCATATCCCAGACAGCTAACAATAATTTTATGGTAAAAACAGACACGCTTGCAATAGCTACCCTTTATGAACCAGTTTATGAAGCCACAATCAGGTTTGTTATGCACTTCTGAGGGCTGGAAATTAATCATTTGTTTAAAATTAAGAAACATGGAGCACAAAATGCTGGAAATGAGAAGCTGCAAGGTCCACAAAATAAAATCTGAAGAAACACAGAATTATGAAAACATGGACTTCAATTTCCATCTAAAGTCAGAAAAAAAGCCTGGCATTGATGTTCATGAGAGTAAGATTTGATTAACTGACTCTGTGGTTTGAAATCAACCACATGCTTTTCATATGTTATCCATGTTGATCACTATTTCTCCCTTGTAATTAGAAATGCAATATATTTATAAACAGAAAGTAAGCAATCTAAAATTTTAACTATCACAGACATTTCTCCCTGTTTACTTTTTTTAAGTCATACAGCTCATTTCGTAGCAACAACAAAAATTCTGTGTCTGTGTTTTACCAGTCAGCCTCACATCCTTGCCTGGGAAGACCATGGAACAGATTCCATATGTCAAAAAATATGGGAGTCAAGGCAATGATTAAAGAGCCATCATAGTTTCACCAAAGGCAAGTCATACCCACTGTATCTAGTGCCTTTCTACTATGATGTGACTGTATCAGTGGAAAAGGGAAAAACTAGAGATGTCATCTACGTAGATTTCTGCAAGATCTTTGATACAGTCATAGAATCGTAGAATCATAGAATGGTTTGAGTCATAAAGGACCTTAAAGATCATCCAGTTCCAACCACCCTGCCATGGGCAGGGATACCTCACCTGGATCAGGCTGCTCAATACACCATCCAAACTGGCCTTGAACATCTCCAGGGATGGAACAGCCACAACTTCCCTGGGCAACCTGTTCATGTCTCACAGTTCTCACTGTGAAGAATTTCCTTTTTATGTCATCTAAATCTTCCCCTCTCAAATTTATAACCATTCCCCCTCATCCCATCCCTACAAGCCTTTGTAAAAATCCCTCTCCAGCTTTCTTGCATGTTCCCTTTAGGTAAAAGTTGCTTCTTAGTCTCCTTGGAGCCTTCTCTTCTCCAGCCTGAACAAGCCCAGCTCTCTCAGCCTACCCTTGTACGGGATGTGCTCCAGACCTTTGATCATCTTTGTAGCCCTCCTCCTGTAGAGGGCATCTAGAGGAGGGCCACAAAAATGATCAGAGGGCTAGAACACCTCTCCTGTGGAGAAAGACTGAGAGAAGACTGAGAGAGTTGAGGTTGTTCACCTTGAGGAGAGATTTGGGGAGATCTTCTGGTCTTTCAATAACTAAAGGGGGATTGTAAGAGAGATGGAGAGAGACTTTTTACCAGGGTCTATAGTGACAGGACAAGTGACATTGGTTTCAAACTGAAAAGTGGGCGGCGAGACACAAGAAAGGGTTGCCCAAAGAAGTTGCAGATACACCCCCACTGGAAGTTCAGCTTGAATGGGTCTTTATGTAACCCAATCTAGTGAAAATTGTCCCTGTCCAGGTCAGGGGATGTGTGGTCTAGATGATCTTTAAAGGTCCGTTCTAACTCAAAACATGTAATGATTTTATTTCTATATTAAATAGTCACAATTCTCCTACCCAGTCTAAAGATAACTCAGACTAAATATTGCAAATAGCAATACGCAATTCCCATATGTTTTGACATATAAAATCTCTTCCATTATCTTACCAGGCAAGGATGTGAGGCTGGCTGGCCTGTGAAACATGGACACACATTTTTGTTGTTGTTGAAATATGAGCTGCATGGCTTAAACATTGTAAGCAGGAAGAAATTTAGGAGAGATTTTTGTCCCCTTCTTTCTCTGCTCTGACAGTTATTCCAGTGTAAAACATAACCATCTTCTTATGTCCCCCTGTACTTCATTATAATAATAGTAGAACGTTTATTCTGTGTATAATTGAGCAGAACACTTACTTGTATGTGGTTTAATAGTTCAGACTGTGTTGCAAACATAGAAGACACCAAATTTTCTGGGTTTTTAACAAGTAATATTTAACACTGGTTTTTACTGTCAGTGAAGAAGTGATGCCCAGTCTAATTATAATTGCTTACATTTACTTAGCCAGAGATTGCTCAGGAGATTTTGAGAACTGTTGAAAGCAGTCCTGAAATAAAACATCTATGGTCATAATTCAGTAATAAGACTACAAGCTGCTGAGCAAAAAGAGGGAATTTGTCTCTTACAGAAGCATATCTGTCTTTCATTATGCAAGGCACCTATCACCCAAGCAGTGACAAAAAGTCAATATTCTATTTGCTTTTTACTTCAAAGCATTTGCAACCTGGAATCATCAGTTTCATCTATGATACAAATTGGTAATTGATGACAATCATGTTTTTACCATTACTTTCCCTTTCAAGAGAAAAACAATAAAATAGTTCATTCACGTGAATGCCATTTTCTTATTTAGACTTCATAGATAAATTGCCTTTTTACTATAAGATGAAAAGTAATAATTATTTAATGAAGAGCAGTATCCACAAATCTGCCCAAGTATATCTTTCACAATCATCTTTCTATTGCTTTTCAGTGTAATTTCCTTAATTTTCAAATATATTTTCTTCAATTTATCTTTCCCTAGTGTTGTTTAAAAGATTATGACACTACAGTTAAGGATATTCTCTTCTTGAAATAATATATTGAAAAGAACCAGTAATACTACACAGAAGCAGAGAAAGATCTTTGCTTTAGTCTTTGACAAGAAAAAAAAAAAAACTAGAGAATTTAAGCAATCTTTGCTTAGTTGTCTCTGCTTATATTGAATCTCACACCATACAATTTTGTTTTCTTGTTAAGCAGTTGTTTTAGCCTTTTGTGTTCTGCCAATGAATAACAACTGTTTGTCTTCAAACACTCAAATGAAAATACACTGAGCATTTTATTCTGAAAGCTGCTTACCTCCATTTTCCCAGCTTCACTAATACCTAGAAAACACATGACCTTGAAGGAATACCCAACCCTTCCAGAACTAAACACAAAAAAAGGCTATAAATTTTTTTTTATTAATTAATTAAGTTCCACTGAAGCTCACATCCTGAGACAAATCATAGAAAAGTCAACACTAAATGTAATAATATTTTCTAGGCCTTAATGGTACAGTCCTGGCAGAAAGATTAGGCTAATCCTTGAAACGACTATGTAACACACTCCTGAAGAAGAAAATCTGCCTCAGGAAATCCCTAAATTGCTGACTGCCAGAAACTGAGAGTTAATAAAAGTGTAATTCAGATTTAACCTGTTTCTCACAATTTGGGGGGTTTGGGGTTTTTATTTATTTATTTTTAACAAAGCACCAAATAGTAGCTTGGCTTGAAGGAAGCCTTCAACACAGGGATCTGATCTGATCAACTAGAATAACTTTTGTGTACTGCCACTGGCATATTTTGATTGTATGTACTAAAGGTCACAGAAGAATGAAACTAGATGAGAAGTACAGATAGATCCTGAATAAAAAAGCAGAACATGGTGTAAAATGTTTGAAATCATGCCTAATACAATTTATATGTAAATCTTCAGAATATTTCCAAGAAAATTAGGTTTTACAAGTTCTAAATGAAAAATCTGTGAGCAAAAAAATTATTTTAAAATATAACTTTTCAGTAAGGAAGTCACACCTTTAATAGGCTTTGAGTGTATTAGTTTGTTTTTCTTTGGACAGAGAGTTGGAGGGTGGAGGAATGATTTAGTAACAACAGCTTCCTCCATAAGCAAGAATTATTGTCTGAGGAAATCTTCAACATGGTCCAATAGTACCAAATCAGCTTTTTTAGAAGAAATAAGTAATAACAGTAGTAGTAGTACTAGTAATAATAACAACAATAATAATAATCCCACAAAAATCTTCAGCATAGAATCATATAATCATGGAATAGCCAGGATGGAAAGGACCCATAGGATCATCGAGTCCAACCGTTCCTCTCAAACACTAAACCATGCCCCTCAGCACCTCATCCACCCATCACTTAAACATCTCCAGGGAAGGTGAATCAACCACCTCCCGAGGCAGCCTGTTCCAGTACCCTTTGTGTGAAAATTTTTTTTCTAATGTCCAGGCTATATCTCCCCTGGTGGAGCTTGAGGTCATTCCCTCTTGTCCTGTCCTCTGTCGCTTGGGAGAAGAGGCCATCACCATCCTCTCTACAGCCTCCTTTCAGGTAGTTGTAGAGAGTAATGATGTCTCCTCTTCTCCAGGTACTCTCCAGCAGAGAGTACCAGGTCTCTCACTCTCAAATTACAAATTGCTTGACATGCAAAATTTTACCTCAGACTGTCTTACTGATTATTCAGTAGCATATGTAGGCAAAACTAAGCTAAACCAAATATCTGACAATTTATGCCAATGGTTCACTTCTGGAGAGAAAAGAAGTAGAGAAACAGTTGTTTTAAAAAAAAAAAAAAAGAAGCTTCAAATTAAACTTGTTAATTTTTTTTACTTTTACATAACTTCAGACATTTCATTGTATAAAATTTGTTTGGTTTATTTGACTGGGCTGTTTTTAATTATTATTATAATCATTATCACTATTACTTTTTCAGCTGTTCTCCAAATTTTTTGTTAAGTTTTCAAATTATAAATAAAATAAATATTTTCACTTCTTATTATATAAAATTAGACACTTTTAATCCAATAAGTTGTTTGGAAGTTATTTTAGGACTGCCAAATCTGCTTTTTAACTTAGAAGTTTACATGAAAAATTGTACCTGTCTCATACCAGTTTAAGAGAAGAAAAGATATGCTGCCTTAATATATGCAGTCAAAGGTATTTGCACACAGTGTGAGCCAAAGAAGCATTTAGCTCCTTAGGTTAAGCTTTTCTTCTGGTGGTTAGAACTATTTGTGTTTGGCAGTAAGCCAGACATAAGCAATGGGACTGTACAACGGGGCTGGAGCCTGGAAGTCTCCAAGAGAACAGGTGGAATGACTGAAAAGTAGGATTTGCTACTGAAATAACGTATTTCTGTACCAGTTTGCAATGCCAACATGATTAGTTGTGGGTACATACTATTAGAAATATTATCATCTGCAAGTAGCTTGCTGCCATTGTCAACTTTGCTGCTCATAACATTCTAAAGTAGTCACTCAAACTAGCAAAGACTGTTGTCATCTGCAAGAAATACATTTCTGGAACAGTGTGGATTGTATATTGATAGATTTATTGATAGATTTCATAGACTCTGTCCATGTATTCAGACACATAGATAACACAAGCAGTTTTTCTTAAATAACTAAATTATTTGCAGTGAATCCTTGCCATTTTTTAGTCTCAGTGTTATTTTGTTGTTGTGAATATTGCTTAAGGAACTAGCACATCATGAGACCAGCTACATGGAAATTTTCATTTAAAAGTAAGTAAATTTCAAGTTTTAAACTTCATTTACTTTATATTTAAATATATTTGGGATTCCATAACCTCCCAAATGGATCACAGGGGAGAAAAAAAAAACATGGAAAACTTCAACACTTACAGAGAGCTTTTCAAAGTGCTAGAGAATAAATGGAAGTTGCATAAGAATCTAAACTTTGGTGCTTGTTCAGAATTCTTTCAAGCATGAATTGAATAACTAAAATGCAAAATAGCAAAAAAAAATTTTTTTTGAATCCTTCTAATTAAATTTGTATCATGAGGCCATTAGAATATTCTAGATGTGAAATCAAGATTTCATAATGCAGAAAACAAATTGGACTTTGCTGACAAGTTGAAATTATTTCAAATACCTACTAAATTATTATACTAATTAGAAATGCTGTAGTGTTTCCTCATTAATTTCATGTATGGGAGCAGCTTTTTTTCACAAGACTGCTTATATAGAATACAAATCATCGTACACTTTAAATTCATGTATTTGTAAATAAAGGCAAAATCCTTTGCAGTAGTCCTTTGATTTACACTTCAGAAATAAGACAATACTGTCATAGCCTCCAGGGTTTGTAAAGTATTTACATCCACTTTTTTCTTCAGACCAAAACTAAAGAGGTGTTGTTGTCTTACATTTCATATTCCACCAGCAAGAATAAAATTTGTTTCACCATTCAGAAACATGGCTGCTTTAACTATAAATAAAGAAACTCAGACTTTGTATAGGCATATACAGAGTTTAAAACACGATGTGAATCTCGTCACCCAGTGAAATACCTGTAGGCTACAAACTTCCATCAGTCCTTCAGACAACTCTACTCATTTCCTATCTCTACTTCATTATAATTGAAGAAACGTGTCTTGTAAATAAGGTACTACTGAGGCCACTGTCTTGGTCTACAGAAAGGAAATATGACATTAAGTTGTTCCAAAAAAGTTAAGTTTCTTGTGACTATTTTGGAGGCAATGTATACTTTAGTCCATTAAGGAGAGATCTAACTAATTTCTATAATAAATCAGTAAGTGGACACTCAGTCAAGGGACAGAAAATAATTTACAGCTTGATCTTGTAAGGCCCTTAGCATCCTAAATTCCCAAGCTAATGGGAACCGAGTATTAGGCCACACAAGCTTAACATCAGGCAGGACAAAGCAATAGATTAATAATTTGATTTTACACCTTAAGTGAAGGTTACCCATATAACCAAAGATATGGTAAATAACTCACACAGGATAATTCACCCACACAGTTGCAGAAGGAGCAACTAGATTCTGATGTACCTGTTGTCCTATCCATTTTATTACATCTAGATAACAATCCTCTGTCTTTTCCTCTCTAAGGAACTCAGATTCACTCAGGCTTTGCACTAGTCTAGTTTCTGTTGTCACAGGCCAGATTCAATCCTTTGGCAGTATAAAATATGCTGGCAAGCTACAGACATCCGATACATGTAAAAGATATTCTCCAAGGTGCCAACACCTGGCCAGCATAGCCCTGAAATTGTATTGGCTACAGCAGACTTGTACTTAGTGCAGCCAAGAGATACAACCATCCATCTTCTCTCTAGAAGGAAGCTGAGAAATGGGTTATTGTATCCTGGAACTAATTTGTCTGTATTTATTGCTTCTTCATAATCAGAATGTATTATAGTACATTCTGTGATGATTTGTCCTTCCTTATGAGCTCTCATATGCATATGCTTCTCAGTTTTTAACAACTTCTTTTCCTCCTGCCTTTTCTCTAGTGGCCTTTGAAAAACGCACAATCTGAAGCATAGAGATAACAAGTATAGAGATAACAAGTATAGAGATAATCATTACTATTTAGAGCAAAGGAAGAGCTCAAACACAGAATACTGGCAGGGTCATTGCAGTGATTTACCTTCTGCATCCCATGTTTCTCCCTAGGCTTCAATCTACTTCACCTTTTTTGTTTTCTTGTATTCCTTCTTCTTCCCCTAATCTCCTAACACTTGCTCTATTTATCCCTAAATAAAGTGGATCTGAAATCAAAGTTGTATTGAAAGTGAAATAATTTTCAAATGTATAGACTTCTACACAAATGTAGTTACTGTAGCCCAGAACCACCCTTGCACATCTATATGATGTACATTAGTTAGGAGCTACCTCTTCAGAAAACCTCTGTATAGCCAAAGAGTAAAGAGAGGCATTTTGCGAGCTCATCAGTGATATCTTTCCCTCTCTGTAACTACTTTATTTTCTCTTTACCACAGGCACAATGTTGAGGGTGATTGTGAGACAGTGTTTCTGGCAATGCCTTAGCCAACTGGGAAGAATATGGTCTTATTTATAATTAAATGACAGATTGAGATATGAAGAGATAATGTTGCTTTTGATATTGTCATTGGTCCCCAGCAATGCGATAGTAGAATTATTACAAGTTAGTTTATCCATCTCAGCAGGAACTTGCCTGGTTATGTTCAAAGTCTGCTTGCTTCCCACATGCCCTCCTCCTATAAGGAATGAAGCCAGCTCTAAAAATTATTTAAACCTGTATTTCTCAAAAAAACATGAGTTGACAAATTACATTTGTTTCTCATTACTAAAAACAGACATTAAAGTGGGAAAAAAAGCAGACTTGGGTACTTTTCAAAAACAACTGCACCACAACAGTAGGAGCCACATAACATTTCTTCAGTGACTGAACACTTGTTTTCATCCTGATTGAAGACCCTATAGGAGTGCATGTACCATCGCCATCTAGTGATTTCAGATGTAACACAGTGTTTTAAAAAATCATAAGCAAAGCCAATTCCAAGAATAATAATCTCCTTCCTTCTTCCTGATCTTCACTATTTGATATTTCACACTAATATTTGTTATGCCTTGTCCTATATTTAAATTGGAATTGTGTGAGAACCTTTTGAAAAGGTACCTAACACAATTTAAAGGATTGACAGTAAATAAATAAGGCAGTTACTGAAGGAGGCTATGAGTAGGCTCACACCACTTCTAAAAAACTAGAAAAAACTAGGTACTTGTAGAGAGTAATGAGGTCTCCTCTCAGCCTCCTCTTCTCCAGGCTAAACAACCCCAGCTCTCTCAGCCGCTCCTCATAGGGTCTGTTCTCCAGCTCCTTCACCAGCCTCGTTGCTCTTCTCTGGACTTGCTCCAGAGCCTCAACATCCTTCTTGTGGTAAGGGGCCCAGAACTGGACACAATATTCAAGGAGCGGCCTCACCAGTGCTGAATACAGAGGGAGAATCACCTCCCTGGAGCTGCTGGTCACACCATTTCTGATACAAGTCAGGATGCCATTGGCCTTCTTGGCCACCTGGACACACTACTGGCTCATGATCAGTCTGCTGTCGACCAACAGCCCCAGGTCCCTCTCCTCCTGGCAGTTTTCCAGCCAGGCTTCTCCCAGTCTGTAGCTCTGCATAGAGTTGTTGTGCCCCAAGTGCATTTCACACACATAGGAGTCCACCTCTTGAATGGCAGTTAATTGCATGCTTAAAATGCACTTGGGATAGAATCATAGAATAATAGAACAGTTTGAGTTGGAAAGGATCTTAAAGATCACCCAGTTCCAACCACCCTGCCATGGGCGGCGACATCCCATTATATCAGGCTACCTAAGGCCCCATCCAACTTGTCCTTGAACACCTCCAGGGATGGGGCAGCCACAGCTTCCCTGGGCAGCCTGCTCCAGTGCCTCACCACTCTCATGGTAAAGAAAATCTACATTATATCAAACCTAAATCTGCCCCTCTCCAGTTTATACCCATCTCCCCTTGTCCTATCACCACAAGCCTTTATAAATAGTCCCTCTCCAGCTTTCTTGTAGGCCCCCTTCAAGTACTGGAAGGTTGCTATAAGTTCTCCTCGGAGCCTTCTCTTCTTTAGGATGAACAAGCCCAACTCTCTCAGCCTGTCCTTGTATGGAAGGTGCTCCAGCCCTCTGATCATCTCAGTAGCCCTCCTCTGGGTCCATTCCAACAGTTCTATATTCTTCTTAAGCTGAGGATTCCAGAACTGGATAAAAGTAGGCTGCATGAGATCAAGCACATCCTCTTTTATCTGCAGGACCACCTTGGACTATATGTCTAACTTTATACAGAATAATTTACGTGAGATGATTTCCACCCAGGGAATTGTATCAATGTAGACATTCAGAGAGGTCAACTGACCTGATCTGGAACAAGAAGAAGACAGAAAATGTAGATGATTTTCTGCACAGTGTCAGAAAATTGTACTTGTTTTCTTACCTCTTATTTCTTGATATTCCACTTCAGCATGCATCCTGCTCAAATTTTGCATACTCTAAAATAGACCGAGAAGGAAAGTAGAATATTGAGGTAATATGTCTATGCATCCACTTACTTTGTAGGCTGTTCTATGGCAACTAGATGCATGTGGAGGTGAAGGCATTTGTTCTGTTTTTACGTATGACAATATAGAAAAAGCCTCAGACTCTGATGATACACTAGTTATGTACTGAAGTGAAGGTCACCCTTAGCAATTTTCACCCAAATGTTTTTGGCTTTTATGCTTGGATTAACATTTACTTATCTTTTTTTAATTTCTTCTCTCTTCCTTACTGTTCTGTAAGACACCAAAAATGCCTGATTCTTGGTCTTTTTCTTATCTCTGCCATTCTCAATAATTTTTTAATTGAACTGGAACACCAGATACAATATCTGCAGGAAGCAATAAACTCTTACAATATGTCACTGTCTTGAACATCCAATGTGAGTGCATTTCCTCACAATACCAGAATGCTAATTGAACAGTTTCCATTTTATTTTTAAAGAAACATTTTATATAAAAAATGTATAGTTTCTTAAGGCCTAGTACTTGTATAGAACTACCAATCTGAACTCATGGCAATTAAAGAAGTGCAGTGCCTGGAAGGTTAAATAAAATAACATAATTCCTCTGATTTTCTTTATATCTTATAATGACACTTTATAGAAGTTATTCAAAATATCTATTATACTTACATTTATATGGGCAGAGATGAACAATTTCTTTTCATTTATTTTATATTTGCATTAATGTTTGCAAAGAACCAACATGAGTCCTAATTAAAGACATTTTTTTCAGAGAATACAACTATATATTTGCAAAGGGAACCTGGAAGGGATCTTGAACATTTGTATTCTATTTCTTTCCCTCAACAATTTTAGCACCTGTTAAAATGCACATACAAGTACAAAATTGTGCTCTACATTTAAATTGCAAAAAAATTTTATATCCACTTAGGTGATAGAATTACAGTACATTGTGTTTCACCACATAAATGAATGAAGTGAAACTAAAACAAATTAATAATGCATGGTGAAAAAATGTAAATGGACATCTCTCCTTGTAATCTTTTGTGAAAAATGCTCCTGGTTCTATTAAAGGTAGTGATAACTTCTAGCTAAAGCAGCCAGTTTATATTCAGGCAATGTTATCATTATTCAAGGGAAAGAATTATATATTCTGGGAACTGGAGTGCGTGCAGAAAATTTGACATTGAAGTAAATTATCAAGCCATCGACCAGGAGTACCATACTGTAAATAGGAATCATTTTTAATTCAGTGTTCACTGGAATGATAGCCTGCCCCCAAAACAGCTGAAATTGGAAATTCCACAGCACCAAGTAAAAGGTTTAACCCCAGCCTCAAACAAATGTGTGCTTATCCTCTATAATTCAGAGCAGCATGCATCTGTCTCCAAAACATAAGCCTTTAGTGGATGAATCACAAAAATGATGAACCAGTCTCAGAATTTTCCCATTGAAAGAAACTCATTTAAACCTCTCTCCTGTCTTGCCTCAGACAACCTTCCCCATCTAAGAGATCTTTTCAGCTACATGAACAATGTTTTTTTCCCTTGTAAACACTTCCTTCTAATGCATGCACTAGGCTTCCTTTCACCTGTGAGGTGGTTGTTTGGGCACAGAGTCCACTGAGGACTGTTGACAGGATCTGTGGAGTGTGTATGGCATCTCACGGGGGTGATTCCACCTCCTCACCATGACTAATGGAGGAGTTCAAAAGCTGGGGCAAATACAAATAAGGTAGAAACCCTTAAGTAGAAGTAGTAATTTTCCTTAATGACTTTCTGGATTCATCAGGATGTATTTTACAATTGAACAAGTATTTTTATACTACCTGTCTATATTCATCTATGTATATTTATCTATGTATGTATTATTGTTGATTTATTGCATCAGTCCTTTGAGGTCTTGGTCAAAATCAATATCCGCTCATGCTAGGCATAATATCAATAAATACTGTGAATATTAATGTTGCCACAAACAGTTCCAGTAGTATGAGAACTTCACAGAAAGGAAACCAAGAAATTAAGTGCTTTGGTCAAAGGCTGCAGAAATCCTATAGAAGACTGTTTCTCCCTGAAGAGCACATTCAGTATGAAAATAATCCAGTGATGAAACACAGTCAGCTGACTACACACACATAGATGTTCCAGGAATTTGTTGTTGAATATCACCTTTTGCTAGCTGAACAGTGCTAATGTGAATACAGAAGTTTTTGTAAGCTGCTTATAGAACCATAGAACCATAGAATCATTAGGTTGGAAAAAGACCCACTGGATCATTGAGTCCAACTATTCCTATCAAAAAATGTTATGAAACACTAAGAAGTACAAAGAGAAAAAAAAATAAGAAAAATTAAGTGACTACTTCAAATAGTAAATAGTTTAATCCAGAAAGACACCTACATAAATCTTTTTTTTTGCAAAATTTCTAATATTCATTGAATATCAAGCTGCTTTGTTTCAAGTCAGTAGCATATCTATTACTGCAATAATTATCTACAATGATTATCATTCTCTGGTTTTAATGATCCAGCAGACACTATGTATCAGAACTAGCTGTGTTATTGCTACAACTGTGCATTACTCCAGGGATCATAATGTTTCGGAAGAATAGAATTTTTTAAATACTACTAATTAAGGTAAGATTTTTGTGTTGTTAAGAATAAAAGACTGGTGTGAATTAAATTATCCTTAATAAGGAAAGTTAATAGCTTAAAAATGCAGTGACTACAAACACAGAGAAAGAGTGCAAGGTTGCTAATTTCAAAGCTACAGAAGGGCAGCATCCAAAACACAGCAGTACCAAGGATATTTCTGTTTACCGTTTGGAACTATAGAGTGACATGCAATTCAGAGCAAACAGACTCTGTGGATGATTAATTTTCTAGTTTTATGTATAGCAGCTTTTTACTTTACATGGAGATGGACAGGTGAACAGGAAATACTGTTGAGTGGTTTTCTGGCTGCCTGCCATACTCTGAATGATGACTAATAACATAATTACACCAACACTTGGCAGTTGGTCTTAAAAGTGAATAAGAATGTCATAAGGTGAGAATCTGAGCATTACGCACTTATCTTCATCGCTTTACTTAAGAAACCACACTCATCTAGAAGTGACTGCCTTATTATAATAAAAATGTTCTGATCTTTGAAAAAAACATGTTTCCAGAACATGTTTTTCTGTTATCTGTGTAATTATTTTAATGTCTCTGTTTCCCCTTACTCAGTGAAAGCTATTTTCACATTTAACACAGTTTCAAAAATAAGTGCTTCTGTGCTGAAAATATCACTATGTGATGCTGTGGCCAAAATACGAATTAAACTTTTTCAATTGCAATTGTTTTTAATTGGAAAAGAAAAAAAACTAGAAAAATGTTGAAAGGATAATAATTATTAGATCCTATTCTTGACTTCTGCCACTATAAACCTGACAAAATTATAAGAATAATGTATGGTTCCGTTCAATATCTTCCAGTAGCAAACAATTTTAGTCATTTGTAACAGTACTCAGGGATGTTGGAAAAAGAGCTTTTCAATTTTTAGGTGCAAAGCAGCTACCTTTATTTCCTAAAGCAAAAAAAAAAATCATTTCTCAGATTAGTGAATATAAAGGATTCTTTCAGAAAAATGGTCCAATCAGTCTCCTAAGAAGCTCGGTTACAGAGGAAATTCATCATCATCCGTGACCATATTCAAGGCCCCCAGAGCTGTCTACTTATTGTTTGATGCACATCTACCATCCAAGAAAAGCATCCCAGCTGTAGAAAATTGTTTGATAACATAAAAGCCAGGCTGCAGATCCTGGTATCCTTCAAAACAGTTTCAAAATGCAGTAGGGAGTTTTCACATAATCAAATTGATGTCTCTGCAGTTTGTTATACTAGAGATTTCCTCTGTAGAAGCAGCCTTGTGGGATCCTGTGGTTTTTTGTGTTTTACTGATGCGTGTATATTCTGTATCAAATAAACTTTGTGAAAATGAAAACTATAAGACATATTTGTTTGTCAAATAATCCAGCATATCTTTCACCTTGGAATCAGAGAATCAAGCTGGGTTCTCAGTTGGTGCTGGTTTTAATATTTTCAACTTAAACTTTAGTATAGATTAATCACAAGAAATCTATTTCACATCCTTGTTATTTCCCTGTCAAAAGTCAAAAGATCTACTTACTTGTCAACCAAGTAAAAAGCTAGATTATAAACACATGGGAAGAAAAATCATATGGATGCGGCACTTCTACAAAGCAAGTGCACTTACAATTTAGAACAAAATTGCATTTTTTTTCTTAGCAGACATTAAAAATATGATTTTTCTTGTAGCAGTAGGGCATGTTATTTTAAAAACTCCCCATTGTCCATATGACAATGTAAAACTGGTCAGTGATACACTGCAATGTGCAGTTCTACAGTTCTTTGACACCTCAGGACCTCATCCACTCGTGCCTTAAACACCTCCAGGCAAGGTGAAACAACCACCTCCCTGGGCAGCCTGTTCCAAAGCCCAATGGCCCTCTGTGTGAAAAACTTCCTCCTAATCTCTAGCCTAAATCTCCCCTGGCAGTGCTTGAGGCCATTCCCTCTTGTCCTATCCCCTGTCACTGGGGAGAAGAGGCCAACTCCCTCCTCTCTACAACCTCCTTTCAGGCAGTTGTAGAGAGCAATGTGGTCTCCTCTCAGCCTCCTCTTCTCCAGGCTAAACAACCCCAGCTCTCTCAGCCGCTCCTCATAGGGCCTGTTCTCCAACCCCTTCACCAGCTTTGTTGCTCTTCTGTGGACTTGCAGAGAGAGCCTCAACATCCTTCTTGTGGTGAGGGGCCCAGAACTCAACACAGGATTCAAGGAGCGGTCTCACCAGTGCCGAGTACAGAGAGAGAATATCCTCCCTGGACCTACTGGTCACACCGTTTCTAATACAAGCCAGGATGCCATTGGCCTTCTTGGCCACCTGGGCACACTGCTGACTCATGTTCAGTCGGCTGTCAACCAACACCCCCAGGTCCCTCTCCTCCTGGCAGTTTTCCAGCCAGTCCTCTCCTAGTCTGTAGCTCTGCATAAGGTTGTTGTGCCCCAAGTGCAGGACCCGGCATTTGGCCGTGTTGAACCTCATGCCATTGGACTCTGCCCAGCGGTCTAGCCTGTTTAGACACCTTTGCAGAACCTCCCTACCCTCCAGCAGATAGACACTTCCACACAGCTTAATGTCTGCAAACTTGCTAAGGGTACCCTCAATGCCCTCATCCAGGTCATTGATGAAATAATATTAATGAAATAACATAGTTGAGTGCAAGCCCTGTAGTGCAGAAAAAATCTCAAGCATCATGTGCTCAAGAAGAAGAATGGGATTAACTCTAAGCAGCGCAAGAACACCAAGTGGCCAGATATTGTAACAGATTGAACTGATTCTCATGTCCTGGCAAAAGGTGAAGAGAGTTCAGGGCCTTGTGTGCATTTCAGTAATACCATAGCTGGTAGCTCTGTGACAAATGGTGGTTAAATTTTTAACTTCTGGCAAAAAAATATATTATTTGGTGTACTACATACCTCACTCATTCCCTACTGTGCATTGTAGATAGTGCTGATCTCATTCTGGAAGCACCACCAGCTGGAAGGCAGGTGATGGCTGTCTGAACAACAAAGTGCAGTGCTGGAGAAGCAACCTGAAATGTTATTTCTGCATATGTGTAATTATCATCTCTGCTTGTTCCTGAAACAGCACAACTCTTAGGGTAGATAGGATGGATGAGGATAGAAAACTAATATAAACTAAACAGAAAAGGAAGTGGCTACCCAATGGATAGCTTTAATGACTACTGACAATCATATTAAGGTTAGACCCTTATCAAGATACCTAGTGAGATCTTATGGTATATACATTGCTGATGCAGGAATTGCTATCTATCTAACTTTGTTGTTTCTCTTTATTCATCTGTCCTCTATCCCCTTAAATTTCTCTTCACATAAATCCTTGGGCACAGTGTTTACAAATGGAAAAGGATTAACATCTTTTAAATGAGTCCTTTTTATCAGGTTTGAATAGTGGCTAGAATTCATCTGGCTTTTTCTAGACTAATGAAATAAGAAATGGTTATTTCCAGAAGCCATATCACACTAGCTAATATTAATGTATCTTGTCAGTAATATCCCTTTCTGGTTAGTACAGCAACAGCTACATCTTCTTCAGACCTCAGGATATTTTCAGCCTCCCTGTAGATTGTCTAAATGAAGATTTGCTGGTAGAATATTCTCTGCAATTTTTGAGATGTGCTGATAAGTTACTCTGTGCTTTTGTTCTAGCCCACACATGGATTGTCATTATTCCCTGTATATTTTGTCATCATTAGGAGTGGAGAGAAAAATTGGTTCTGGCAGGTACCTCAGCTCAGATTTAAAAACAATGTAAGCCTGAATATTTTTACCTCAATTGGGATATTCGGAGGTTGTAAGTACCTGTCAAAATATTTCCCAAAGCCTGTGGATGGACAAGGTTCAGTACCTTTGCATCCGTAGTTCCCAAAGCTCTCCTGCACTGTCAGAGATCCATCTTCTGAGTCTGGGCAATATTTTTTTAACCTGGCTGCTCTCTTCAGATCATCTAAACAGTCAGGGTGTGGAGTAAGATGTGTAAAGTAGGAGAAAGGAGCCTGGGGTTTTTAGTCTGCCTGGTAGTGAGGCAGCAGCTGTTGAAAGACTATTGAGGAAAAGGCTTAGTCATCCAACCAGGTTACTCAGAAGAAGCACCTGGGATAACTCCAGGTAAGCAAAGCGCCTTGAATTTCACTTCTTACTTTCCTGATCCATCTATTTGTATATTTTATGGACAAAAGCTGTCATAATGATGATCTAGTCTGACCTCTTAGATGAGAAAGGGCAATGAACTGCGCTAGGTAATTTCTTCATTAACAATCTCTATTTAACTTACACCGTATTTTTAAAAACGTTTTCTAATCTTAGTTCTTCAAATGATGAAAAACTCACCTCATTCCTTGCAGAGTTTTTCCAGTGATTAATTATTCTCAGTATTAAAATTTCTGCTTTATCCCTAATTCAAATTTGTCTAACCTCATCTACTAACCACTGGATCTCATTACACCTTTCCCTATTAGATTAAAAAGGCATCTACCATCACAAATGTCTTTCCTATACAGTTACTTAAATAGCATAATGAAGTCACCTTTTAAACTTCTCTCGGATAAGCTAAATAGATTGAGTTCAATTAATAAGCCTCCATACTGCTTTCAAAGAAAAAAAGCAGTGATAACCTATGGAAGGCTTTCATGAAATACATCACATTAATTCACCAGATTCTTTTTTTTTTCCAAAAGCATTCTCTACAGCTGCATGTGATTTTTTTTCTTCCTTATTGACTTCCAGCAGAAATATCAATATAATTTCTTGGGTTTCAGCATGCAGTTTTACAGGCTTAGCTCTGTAAAAGCATTAAAGTGTGATAATGCTGATTGTTCCCAACAGTGACCTTTAGTCAGACATCTTCATGAGCAGAATTTGCTTGTGATTGCAAGGTGAGCTTCTGAAATCCTGGTGTTATTCAAGGGGAGAGCTGAACATGCAGAACTTGGATTCACAGATACAGACAAGCTGAGTAGGAAGTTAGCTGATAAAGAGAGACATTTCTATAGGTCTACTCAGAGATTTACAAACCTGGCTGTGTTTGGGATTCTTAACTTAAAGCTTTTCCAGGGTTTAAAGACACAACTCACCGACTTACGAAAAGACTCTGAAGTACATAAAACCCAATTCTGTGTTCCAAAAAGGAAGAAAAAAAGAAATGTAATCTACTACACTAGAGACAAAGATAACATCCATCCTCTTCTAAGGAGGATGAAGTTAAATATTCAGGCTTCATAGAGACAAATAAAATTAAATTGAGTATGTATATCAGTGATGAGGGAGTTCATCTGGGAAAGAAAAGTCATTGTCTTGTTTGTGAATGCCATTCAATAAAAGTTTTATACAAAAAGCCTTAACATGTCCAGAAGCATGGACTTTTTTCAGAGCTGACTGGCCTTATTAAGGAATTATTCAGGCTTTGACTTTCTCTTATATCATGTTCTCCTTTTCATGATATAGTTTATATACATATTGTAAATATTTTATGGTTATATAATTTATAATTTTAAATTATTACATATAAATGTAAATATAAATATATATGTAAATATAAAATAATATAATATATTTATATATATGTGTGTGTAAACAGAAATTTCACAATGTCCTCTTCTAAGTATGTTGAATCTTTCTGTGAATCTGGAGCGTGTGATTAAAGTAAAAATAAAACATATCTCCAACGTCTCTAGTTCTAATTCCTTGCAGTATTGAATTTATGCTCATTGATGTAAGAAGTAAGAGCCTTCACCTTTTAGCAAATGCAATGAAAGTGAAGGTTGATCATCTCCTAGTTGAAACTGCTGTTAACAACTCTATTTCTATATTTGCCCAAAGAACCAATACAAACTTTACAAACCTTATACAATGCATGACATCACCTCCACATGTCTCTGGAGGCCATAAGGATGGCCAGATCCTGGTAGAAGCACTATCAAAACTTCTGTCACATCTGTAATTAAAAAAAAGTAAAAACAAACCAATTCTAAATTGTGTTTTCTATTCAACAAGAGGGATTCTGTGCCTTTTCCTTATAAGGTCCCAGTTTCATGCATCTTCTGCTGAAAATTAAACCAATACTTTTTGCTATGGTTAGATTAGGCTTTTCTGTTTTCTGGATCAAATTCTTCACCCAGTTAGAAGTATGGAGATTCAAATAAATCCAGCTAGACCAGCAAGATCTTAATTATTCATCTTTCCTTTGTTTTGTTTATCTAGATAGACCAAGTCTCTCTCTAATTACTTATTTGCATAGAGACTTGCTATCCACATAATAGAAAGTCAGGTGTCAGGTTTTAGACCTGGGACAAAACAGCCTGGGATAAACATAGAGACTAGGAAGCAAAAGGCTGGAGAGCAGACCAGTGGAAAGAGGTCTGGGGTTTCTGGTGAACAGCAAGTTGAACATGAGCCAACAGTGTGCCCTTGCAACCAAGACAGCAAATCATGTCCATCAAGAACAGTGTTGTTAGCTGGTAGAGGGAGGTGATTGTCCCATTCTACTCCACACTGGTGTGGCCCCACCTCAAGTATTGTGTGCAGTTTTGAGTGCCTCATTATAAAAGGATATCAGGCTACTGGAGTGTATCCACAAGAGGGACACAAGTAAAAAGCAATTTTATTTGGTTTTCCATGTCTGCACGTTGTAAAAGTCATATATTGCCAAGTGTGTACTTTGCACCAGTCTTCCATAATACTTATAGCAGTAGATAAGAAATTTTGTTATGAATATAATCTGTGAAGAAGCTGATCTGTACTAAATTGAGTTTTGTTGATGTTGAGGTTCTGGAGCAAGTCCAGAGAAGAGCGACAAGGTTGGTGAAGGGGCTGGAGAACAGAACCTATGAGGAGCGGCTGAGAGAGATGGGGTTGTTTAGCCTGGAGAAGAGGAGGCTGAGAGGAGACCTCATTACTCTCTACAAGTACCTGAAAGGAGGTTGTAGAGAGGAGGGAGCTGGCCTCTTCTCCCCAGTGACAGGGTACAGGACAAGAGGGAATGGCCTCAAGCTGCGCCAGGGGAGATTTAGGCTGGAGATTAAGAGGAAGTTTTTCACGGAAAGGGTCATTGGGCATTGGACTAGGCTGCCCAGGGAAGTGGTTGTTTCACCTTCCCTGGGGGTGTTTAAGGCACGGGTGGATGAGGTCTTGAGGGACTTGGTTTAGTGTTAGATAGGAATGGTTGGACTAGAAGATCCGATGGGTCCCTTCCAACCTGGTTGTTCTGTGATTCTGTGATTCTGTGATTCTGTGAAATGGTTACATGTTGATTTCATTCTAGAGATTGTTTCTAAATAATGTTCCATTGAAGTGCCAAATTTACTGGTTGCCTACGCTGATTAGTGATAGGTGTGGCTTTGGGACAGTAATTGGAGACAAAGTTTGGAATCTGCAAAGCTTTACAATGCATTGCTGTAACAGCACTGAAGCTTTGAACGAGATGCATTGCGGACAACTCCACTTGGAATCCCCACGTCCATCAGTAATTACTGCAGATGGCCATAGGGTATATTTTTTTAGCATAGAGTCCACTGTCTGGAATTCCTAAATTCCTTGCTCTCTTGGGTGTTAAACTCAGCAATATAAACACAGCAGCAACTCCCATGCTAAGGGATACTCTGCAGGTCTAGATAAGTCTATAACAATTTCATCCAGGACAAGATTGTATGGTAGGAGTGGAGGAGAAAATTGTGAATACCTGGGTATTCAAACTAAGCAGATTTCCACTGCTCTTACAATCTTTCCCTAATTATAGAAATAAATGTATGCTTTTAGATCCTTCTTAGGATTTGGGAGGCTTTTTTTTTGTTGATGTGTTTGTTTGGTTTTTTAATTAAAGAGCTTTTAGTGGCCTTATGCTAAAAAAAAAAATAAAAAAATAGAAGTGTTGCCAGGCCCATGCTATTAGATACAAAGAATTTCACAGTCTGATTATGACACCTTGAACTGAGGGAAATCTATCAGATTTGAGTTTTATATGTGTCTATTTTTCAAACTTTTCTGGAGGTAATAGAGAAGTATCTATTTGTTGATGTCTAAAGAATAAAAATAAAACAAGACTTGTTGCTATGTTTTTTGTATTTCTCAATTTTTTGCCTAAAACCTAGCTGGAAAAAAACTTCCTGAACAGTATTTTTGAGTGATTTCTGAAAAAAAAGAATAACATGTCTACAAAAGGACAAATATCTCTCTCCACTTGTGCAAGATCTGACATATCTCAACTTTTCCCTGAAGTACAGTCCTGGTATGAGCTATGAGAAACCTGATAAGTTCTCACAAGTTAGAAACAGCCTATTACTACAGGGAAAAAAGATATCTTTTCCTATTCCCCTTGAAAAGACAAATTCCAGAGAGCTGGTTGTAGGTTACCTTTTAACACTGCCCTTTTAGCAGAAGAATTTTTTTCTTTTTTGCTCTTGAAAGTGAAAATGTTTTCATTTCCCATTTGTAGATTATTTTTGCTATTAAATTTGTTCGCAAAGCTTCTTTTCTTTGGAAAAGCCTTTAGGTCAGAAGTTCCTTCTTCTGTACTTTTGTTTTTAGCACAAGGGGCAGTGGATAATAGAAGCTTCATTTGAATGAAGGGGATCTTTTCTCATTCTGATAATATGTAGTTTCAGGTGATAAGAAAGCCAAAATTCTTCACATAATTGATGGTGAAAGAGAATATGGAGCAAGGCTGTTGACCTTGTCCTAGAATGTGCTGAGGTGAGAAAAACGGTACATGAAACTAACTGATAGACTAAAAAGCCTGAACAGCTTTTTTCCTCTTTGGTTTTTGGGTACTGCACATCATCACTAACAAACCTTAAGGAGGCAATAATAACCTACGACGTGTACAGATTTTAGATACTTTACAAATTGGCCCATATGAGAAACTAAATATATTTCAAATTCTTGGAAAGAAAACTCATTTCTCTCCATGTTTGAAATATACAGCAAAAAAAAAAAGACTAGGAGAAATCAAGTCCTTTTTTTCAAGGGAGATGGTAACTTGCTTCTCACAAGTAACAAGTGATAGAATTAGAGGAAATGGTCTCAAGTTGCACAAGGTGAGGTTTAGATTGGATTTTCGAAAAAAATTACTTACCAAAAGAATGGTTAAGCAATGGAAGCAGGGAAGTAAGCATATCATTCCTTCTGAAGAACACTGTTTGTAGATGTTGCAAAGTGCAGTCAGCTTTTGTACGTCGCACATGACAAAAATTTTGAATGTTGTGAAATAAGATGTAATTGAATTCAGTAGGAAATATCTTCCATTTACTTCTGTACCCAGAAATGCTCTGTGTTTCAACAAAAATTTCTTCTGAAACATAAATATGATCTCTTTTATGTCTGGCAGTCAGAATGGCATCAGCAGCAAGATGATTGCAGGAGCACCAGAGAGCCTCAGTGCAGTAATCCTGAGACTGAAAATCAAAAATATGATCATTGCAGATTTTCATGAAGTAGAGAGTGGCTACTGAGAAGTCGCCTCTGGCTAGTACCAGTGATAACATTGTCTACGATATGAAAATCATAGAATCATAGAATCACCAGATTGGAAGAGATCCACTAGATCATCAGGTCCAACCGTAACACTGACAAAACTCCTTCCCATCACTCCAGAGTTCTGAGTGTGGCGTTAAAGCACATTTATCAATCGACCCTTATGTTCACCTCCTCCTTTTCTCGCTGATTTCAGACCTGGAAGCACATGGTACCGTGCAGAGCATCACATACGTTTGCCCAGCAAGCCAAACCCCCATCACTGCACCGTGTCCCACAGTGTTTGCACAGACCTCACTCTTCCATTACTCCAGTTTCCCTTGCAATTTTGGTATATTTTAGTAGAAAATCATAGAAGAGTTTTAGTAGAAAATCATAGAAAAGCTACATTTTTCTGCAGTCTGCACTGTCTACAAAATAGCAGGTGTATTTTTACTGCATGAGCATTTGCTGAGGCTGTTCCCTCTCTGTTTCTTTCTCACTTTGTGTGGAGAAACTAAATGCTTGTTTTTATAGCTTAGATACTTCTGATTGTCTTCACATAGATTATTGCCAATCAATACAGAAAATGTCTTTGTGCATGAGAAGAAATAACTTCTTTTTCCTTGAAAGCCTAGGCTACATATACGATGTCTTTACATTTCATTTATCTAGTATATAAAGACAGTCCACCCATTCTAGACCACAACAGTTGTTCCCTACTTTGCTTCTATCAGAAAAGCAGTGGATCCCTGACTTCAGGTGTGTTTTTAATAGAAGAACTTAATGAAAAGATGTTCCCTGAGAGTATTACAGAGTCATTTGTCTAAATGTCGTAGATGTTCCACAGATTATAGTCAGCTTCTTCAGGGAGAAAAAGAAGATTGCCTTTTTGGATTATCATCTTGCCCTTTCTCTAAGATGTTCACATTAATATGCATTAAATGATTGCCTAAGAAAGCCCTTCGAAGCCTAGTGGAAACAAAGCATCTTCTAAGCAATTCTCTAAGTCACAGTCTCCCTCTTCAATACTGTAACTTTAATTAGTCCAGTTATGATATTCAACAGTAATGGCTTCAATTAGATAGCTGGATGGCCATGTCTTGTAACTAATTATGAATGTTTTCAGCTACACCAACCAGTGTGCCCATTTTTAAAGGCAGAATGCAAACATATCTGGCAGATTAATTCTCATATATAACCTTTTGCCCTAAAATCTTCAGCCTGCAGCATTTATTTGCACTATTCAGGTATTAACATTTGCTCCAACAGCCTCTCTATTATTGTTCAGCTTATTTTCCTTCTCATACTTTATTGCGTACTCTATTTTTGTAAATGCTCCATAACATACAGCGCCTGTGGAAGTAAATGTGCTAAGCTGTCAGTGAGTAAATGACTTTGGAAATTAGTTGGAGGTTAATTCTTTGCCTCATTGTCCCCCCAAAGTAGCCAAATTGTAATTGATTTTGATGGCATTCACAAAGTACCTTGGCCTGTTGAATAATGAAAGAGCACTTACGGAGACAGCCACTGAATATAGCAACAATTATGCAGGGTATCAATGAGACATCATTAAAAGTTTAATGCTTCCGCACTTAATCAACTTTGCCCTACCTTTAACAGCTTTGTTGCTTTAGGAAATCTGCAAAGTTTCAAATGTCATTGTGTTGTGTATGTTTTACATCCATCAATTCAGAGAAATGTTCACTCAGGGTAAGCATGTCTAGTCCTGACATATTTAAGTAGCTGTTAAAGCATAAAAGAAAAATGATAGACAATTATTGGTGCTGGGAAAATGTCAGGTCCTGCATGTGTGTGCTGCGTGGATCATTTGTCACTCATGGTCACAATGCCCTAATGACAGCATCATCTTGCTCTGTTGTTTGATCACTCAGAGGTAACATAAGAAAGGTCAGGTTATTTTTCAGTCACAACAGATTCAGCCAATCAACTATCAAACAATTATAATTTGCTTTTTTAAACTGGTTTATATCATTTGTTTTATGACTGACAGTGGTGATTATATCTGTCTTAACAGTAATTTATGGAACTTTTAAAGCTTGTATTAAGTAATTACTCAAACAGTGGCTGTGAGGAGTTTAAGAAGCTAGTGAAACTGGACTATACTGTCATGATTTGTACACAGTTGTTAGCTACCTCAGTCAGCGCCTGAAGGGGAAAAAACCCTAATTTACTAAGCTTGCACACAGCAATCTACAAACCAGCAACGAATTGGTGCAGGACACTAAGGTTATAGTGGTAACTAAAAATATCACATAATGCAGTATGAGGAGGATTTTTAAAGGCAAGTGCAATATCATTCCTCTAAAGACAGTTTTGTTATGGATCAAAAAGTTTTGGGGTAATAGTTCAGTTTCTGAATCCTGAACTATCTGTCCCACGTTGTTTCAATGGCCCTGGCCATACCACCCTACTTGCAACAGAAATGTGATAGATGTCATGTTTCCTGATATCACCATGGAATCTGAGATCTCTGTGATTTAAGCAGGATGTTGTCTTTTCACAGTCTAATTCTGGATGTCTCTCTCTAATGAATGTGCTATATATCTCATTAAGAGCCAGGCCTTACCTACACTTTCAGACACACTCAAAAAGCATAGTTCTTGGTACTTATTTCTTACACATTACTCCTAGATTTGTATCACACTGCCTCAAGGAAAAGTACCCGTCATTGCACTTGGTCAAAGTTTATCTTTGGGTACCTTGTAAAATTGTGATTCTGTATATCTCCAATATACACCTTTTTTAAAACACCTTAACTCGGACAGCATAAAGTATATCAAGCACTAAGCATTTTGAAAATCAGATCTCTACAGAGCAAGGACCCAGATCAACTGGAACTTATGACAGTTTAACTTTTTCTTTTTGTTAAGTGTCTTTTCTCGCAGTTTTGTACATGAACAATTATATAGATTTAAAAAAATATATACAAATCTGTAGGCTCCATATCAACTCATTCTTCAGAGATCTGCTTGGTAGAGTACCACAAGATAAAGCCGTAGACGGAGGGAAGTCCCAACAAAGCTGGTAAATATTCAAGGATCACCTCCTCCAAGCTCAGGAGAGATACATCCAAACAAAGAGGAGTTTGGGCAAAAATGCTGGGATGCCTGCATGGCTGAACAAGATGCTCCTAGTCAAATTCAAACACAAAAAAGAAGCCCACTGAGGGTGGAAGAAAGGGCAGGTGGCCTGAGAAGATTACAGACAAATTGTCCAAGCAACCAGGAATCAGGTTAGGAAAGCTAAAGCCCTGGCAGAATTAAATTTTTCCAGGGACATCAAGGGCAACACAGAAAGCTTCTGTAGGTATATTGGTGATAAAAAGAAAACCAGGGAGAAAGTGTGCCCTCTCCAGAAGGAAACAGGAAACTTGGTTACCCAGGATAAGGGGAAGGCTGAGGTACTCAGTGACTTTTTTCCCTCAGTCTTCACTGGCAAGGGCTCAAGCCACACTGCTCAAGTAGCAGAAGGCAAAGGCAGGGACTGAGAGAACAAAGAGCCACCCATCATAACATACGATCCAGTTTGAGACCTTCTACAGAACCTGAAGTTACACAAGTCCATGGGACCTGATGACACAGGTTCCTAAGGGAACTGGCAGATGAAATTTCTAAGCCACTATCTATCATTTTCGAGAAGTCGTGACAGTTCTTTGAAGTTCCCTTTGACTGGAAAAGAGGAAAAGTAATCCCCATCTTTAAAAAAGGAAAAATAGGAAGACCTGGGGAACTATAGGCTCATCGGTCTCACATCTGTGCCTGACAAGATCCTGGAGCAGATCTTCATGGATACTCTGTTGAGGCACATGGAAAATAAAGAAGTGGCTGGTGTCAACCAACATAGCTTCACTAAGGGCAAGTTGTGCCTGACAAATTTGGTAACCTTCTACAATGGGACTATGGTATTGGTGAATAAGGAAAGAGTAACTGACATCATCTACCTGGACTCGTACAAAGCATTTGATAGTGCCCTGCAAGACATTCTTGTCTCTAAAATGAAGAGACATGGATTTGATGGATGGACGGCTCAGTTAGCAAGGAATTTGCTGGATAGTCACACTGAATGAGTTGTAGTCTATGGCATTGTGTCAAAGTGGAGACCAGTGATGAGTGGTGTTCTACAGTGGTCAATATTTGAATCAGTGTTGTCTAACTTCTTTGTAGGAGACATGGACAGTGAGATTGAGAGCATCCTTGACAAGTTTGCCAATGACACTAAGCTGTGTGGTACAGTCAACACACTGGAGGAAAGGGACGACACACAGAGAGAACTTGACAAGTTTGAGAAGTGAAGTTCAACAAGGCCAAGTGCAAGGTCCTGCACATGCACCAGGGCAATCCCAAGCACAACTAGAGGCTGGGCAGAGAATGCATTGAGAGCAGACCAGAAAAGAAGGATTTGGCAGTGGTGGTGGCTCAACATGTGCTGACAATGTGTGCTTGCAGCCCAGAAAGCCACAGTATTCAGGGCAGCAACACAAGAAACATCACCAGCAGGTCGTGGGAGGTAATTCTGTCCCTCTACTCTTCCCTCACAAGATCTCACTTGGAGTTCTGTGTTCAGTTCTGGAAACTGCAGCACAGGATGGACATGGATCTATTAGAATGAGTCCAAAAGAGGGTCATGAAGATGATCCGATGGCTAAAGCACCTCTCATATAAAGGTACGTTGAGAGGGTTTGGATTATTCAGACAAATTGTTGCTTGTAATGACAGGTTACACCCTTGGCCAACTGCTCTGAAATTTCACAAGCGCCATCCTGGAGAATACCATCCAATCCTGCTGACTTGCTACTATTTTAGCAATAATCTGCTTGGTCTCATACTTCCTGCATATTTATTTCAAACTAATCTAACTCCCTTAAGCTGTTCAAAAACCCTGCAGCCAGTACCAGATTCACCCTAGACTGATACACTAGTAAAGAATATCTCAAATAATCTCTGAGCTTCTTTGCTGTGATATTACCATCTCAGTGTGCTTCTCTCATGCTTCTGTCATTAGGCAGCTCCACCATTTCCTATTCAGCTTCCTGCTTTTATTGCTTCTAAGAAACCTTTACTGTTAGTTCAAGCATCCTTTCAAAATTGTTCAAGTTCTTTAGCACTCTTGATTTCATATTTACAGCAGACCTGCCAGAAGTTTGACCTGCCAGTAGTTTTGCTTCATATCTTTTGCTAATGTTCGCTCTGTGCCTTCTAACATCATCAACTGACCCTTTGGAAATCTTCACACAGTAAAAAAATATTGTTGGTTGGTTGGGTTTTTTTCATGTGCAATATTATAATACACAATATTGATGTGCGGTATTCCACTATATAATCAGCTTTATCAGAAATGTATATCAGCATTAGAGGGCATCAACTCCAATGCAGAGACAAGCCAGACGACGAGCACTGAAAAACCCAGGTCTTTGATGTGGGCTTTGAGAAACCTCCTCACCATAAAATGTAGTGGCTGTGCACAGATATATTGAGAGATTTATATCATGGATCCCCTTCCTACCAGGTTGTCCTGAGGGTGGAATGACCTCCTTTTGTTCTTGAGCATTATTTATGTAGTCAGTCCAAAGTAATGGGTCCTTTATCTAAGTAGTGACCAGCATGGTTTCTGGCATCAGTTAATGATCATTCCTTATATTTACTTACCATTCAAAGGTTCACAGGCTACTCACTTCTATTTCAGAAACATCTCTGCAAATGAGTGCCTCCATCTGCTGCAAAAGTCTGAACACTTGTTCATTCTCTTTCTTTCAGAAGTCTGTGATATATTGATACAGAAAATTATAGTACATCATTAACGTTTGATACTGTAGTAGTTTTTGTTTTGTAACTCATGTCATACTTTAGATTTAGTGCAGTGGACCATTTATTTCTACATTCATCTAACAGATCAATGCTATTCCTCCCCAGAGATACATAAATACTGAAGATAAATTTAGTGGAGCATAAGTTCCGGTATATTGCTGTCTTTGCACCTGGATTTTCTTTTAAAAATTTTTATTTCTGCAAACTTTTGCACTAAAATAATTTCGAATTACTGTCCAGTAATAAAATTGAACATTTGGAACATTTAACCATACTTTTCCTTAGTTCAAATCGAAAGCTATTATATCTGTCATAAAAGGAAAGTGACAGGGACATAAATGAATGGAATGTGTGATTTTTCTTCTCCCCGTATAATTCATCTGCTATTCCTAGCTGATATTGTAAAAAGGGAAAAACTGAATGGAATATGCTGCAGTCACCCTTGAAGTTACATTTAATTGCAGCACTCATGGCATAAAGTAGCTTACATTGTTTTCTTTGTAATGCCTTTTATAGCAGTTCTACTACTAATGCATACTTAGTTAAAAAGCTTCCAATTTAAAGTTCTAATGTAATCTACTGTGATTAAATTTGAAAATAGGGGTCTGCAGCACTACTTACAAAGCAGTGAATTTTTTAAAATGTCCCCCTTTCCTGCCCTAGGGGTCAGATCTGTTATTTTTCAAGAAGAAATTAGATAATAATAATTATATAATAGTATTAGTGTTACATAATGATATACTTAATTGATGCAAGGAAAAATCAGGGTAGTACTCCCTAAAAGTTTGGGTGGCTCTCTGCCATCTGATGATCCATCATCAAGTGCTGAAATGTCTCTTAAAGTTGCTTACAAAGTGTTGCAGTATTTTGTGGCCTCAGAAAACTGTACTAAAAACAAAGAATGTATTAAGACATACTTAGATATGCTCATTTGGAGGAATGATATTCATAGAAGATCTCTGTCTTTACCCAGATACACTTATTAAGCTATCACTCTACAATTAAAGGTTCAGTAGGATCTGTATGGCAGAGATGTTGTGGGAATATGTCACCCCATGGGAAAACCTGGGGCCTTCTCTGTCCCTCAAACATCTGATTGCTGACTGGTGCATGATTAAGCAAAATCATTGTGTTTGATATATACATAAGGGCAAGAGTCTGTCAGTTTTAGTTGCACACTGAAGTACTTCTCAATCTCAGTGTGCAGAATTCTTTCACAGGTACGTTTACTAGCAAAATGCCCTATGTGAGAAACATAATAAATTCTTCTGACTTATATTTGACTTACATGACAGTCATGGCCCAGATACACTAGGTCAAAAGGAAGATTCCTTTAGTTCAGATTTGTACCTTTTGGTTACAGCCAAGAATAAATAGTCCTTCTAACTTCTGTCAGCTTCAGATGGGCTGGCTGGTTATGTGCTAACAGAGAGAGAATAAGAAATAACCTCATGAATAATAAGAAATAACCCGATGAAGACTGTTCTTGGTACCTGGTTGCTGAAGAAAGTAAGAATCTCCATACTTCGCTGCTTAATATCAGGGATGGTGGGAAAACAGAGACAGGGGAAATCTAAGAGTTGAGGCACCTGTCATCACCTGAGACCTGAAGTTCTTTCCACATTTTGGGAAAGAAGAAACTAGGAAAGAAGACTGTGCTTGCTTTTTGGGGGGTTTTTTTGTTGTTGTTTTTTTTACAAAAGGGGAAGCAGGAGTCCAGCCTCTACTCATTATTTACTTTCAATAACTGCTTTTTTTTTTTGTGCCTCTCATTTGCATAGCTCCATTCATTAACTAAGGTATTTGTTCCCTTTTCTCCTATGAGGAGAGTGACCATGGCCTTGTCTTAGTGATATGGCCCAAGTATTATAACAGCTAATGACAGGAATGCAAGCGTAAATGGAGTGTGTGAATAGGTGGTCCAAACTGTGCTCTGACACCAACAAATAAAATGGTATCACCACAAAGGAATTCCTAGTAATTAAGTTTGTTTAAGACTGACATCTTTAAGTAGCAACCATTAAAGAGCAGGAACACTCTTGAGAAAACAAAGAGCTGAGAAGAAATGTCAATGAAACATGAAAAACTGTGACACCTTAGAGGGAGAAGAAAGTAACACAGAAGCTGTGAAAAACAGTTTTGGTACTGCCAGAAGTCATGGCCTCCTCCTGGGCCAGCCAAGGGGACCTACTCTTGGGTGGCTTTTTTCTGAACTGAACCTACAGACAACTCACCACTCACCTCCCTCCCATTTGTCTCCATGTACCTCCCATTCTGTTTCAAGTCTCCTGCCCCCCTTGCTGCAACTCACCCCTTAATCCTTCTGCCCTTTAATCAGTGTCCTGTCAAATGAAAAATAAGTGTCTTTCAAAACACGCTTAAAGTATTTTATATTTATCTGCCTGTATCACACAATAGCTTCCCCTTCCCCTATCCCTCAGTTTGTGAGGATGGTACCAATATTTCTGCAAGTCCCACCAAGAGTTCTGCTAGGATGTGGCTGATATGTACAGCTAGAGGCCAATTTTATAGACAAAGGATGTCCCTCAGAGCCACTGCAGCCTGTGGAGACAGAAACCCTACTCACCATAAGTGCGAATAAATTCTTGATTTCAACAATGAGTGATTTATGGAGCGACCTCTTCCCTTTATAAGGTGTTTAATACTGTTTTCTCAAAGAAACTGAGTGACTACAATCCATCAGAGTGCAGGTGCAAACTTAGGGAAGGCTGACTTGCACAAAAGAATTTGGGATGAATGAACTCAAAGAGTTATGATGATAGGAGGAAACGTACATGTATGTGGAGAAAGGAGGATTCCCAGTTTTTTTTTTTTTCTGGTGATCCTGCACTGAAATCAATTCCTCATCCAATATCTCTGATTTCATAGTGATCCAAACAAAATAAGAGTTTTTAAAGCATTTTAATAAGTTGCCTTTTTTCATAATAATAAAAGTTTCTCATTCTGCTTAATAGCAAGAAGCTATAAATTAAAAACATTTCCTTATATATTTCACTGCTTACTGGTTATATTTTCTATACTGAAATATTGTAGTGAAAAGTCACTTATAACCAGGTAACTAACCAGTATAAGATCTTACATAAATCCTGTTTGTGCTACATGATTTGTGGCCAGTTCTTTGGTCAATTGCTGGGTATCCCAATTTATAGAGCTACTGTCCCCTGTGATCCACATTATTTGAAATGGAAGTCAGGTTTGCAATGGCACAGAAATTGTAAAACATTCAGACTCCTGGGAAATGTTCTATGACCAAAATATGATATTGTCTCTCTAATTGGAATATAGCCATATTCAAGACCACAAGGCAATAATGAGCGAAGGGGACTGCCTTTAAACTATTTAGTTTATGTACTGGGCACACTCAAGCTAATTTGCTCAGTCAAGAGGAAGGAAAATTAGTCCATGTAGAATTTCATGCTATCATGGCAATAGTGCTTCAGTACTCTAGATGGCAAATTTAAAGTTAGCTCAGAGATTTTCACTTTCCCATGATGTCCACTGGACAGGCTTGGCTTAATTGGAAAGACAGTCTTTTTATTTTGAGCATCAGCTATGGTTTAAAATCCTAGATTTCACGTGTTCAGTTTGCTCTATTTGTGTGAATATTCTAATTAAAATCACAGTACAACTAACATGAATAAAGAACATCATGTATGAATGTTTACAGAACATGAACAAATGTAGTAAGTGAAAGTGTGCCTTATAACTGAACATTGGAAGGCCACCCAGGGCTGGCTAATTACTTTCTGGTTCTGGTTTGAATTTTATCACTTTCTATAGCTGAAATCTGTGTTTCCTAACTGGAAACTTCCCATGCTTTCTGCTTGTCTCAGAGATGAAGCTAAAAAAAAAATAAAAAAAAGGTGTAATAACTTTAATTTTATTAAAGTCTTTCACAGTAACCCTTAAACAGAGCATACCTGCAGCTGAAGAGGAAAAATCTCAGAAGAGCACATTTCACAGATCATGCTTCTTACAGAAATTCACCAGACTAGATCAAGTTCCCCAAGTGCTTTTGAATCAAAAGTTATGATTTTTAGTATTGCATTCCGAGAAACTAGAATATGATGGCAAAAAGTCATTAATCCAATTACATTATCTTCTCTGATGCTGCTTGCAATCTAAGTTGTGCTTGCAAATTATCCATAAAAAAATTCTGGAATTTATGCATGCGTATATGTGATATTTTATAGAGATGAAATAGCAATTAACTGCTAAAAACTCAGCTACAGTGTTTCTAACACAGGAATGTATTCCATTTATTAAATCTACTAAACAATATTTACTTCAGGTACCACTGAAGCACTGTGTGTTATCTTCTAAAGATCAGTAGTAATTGCTTTTTGTGTGAACCCATGGCAGGGGGGTTGAACTAAATGATCTTTAAGGTCCCTTCCAACCCAAACCATTCTGAGGTTTTAACATCCAGCAGGAGAAAAAGAAGAATTTTTTCTGATGAAGATGGGGAGAAGAAAATCATAAGCACATAGCAGAAAACCATGTGATGAGAATCCTTGCAGAGGAAAGGAGACAGAGGAGACAATTCCCAATGCCATAGTCTGGGGAAAGAGGCAGTGTTGTATTTGTTGCTTTATTAACCAGCAATAAATATATAAGCAGACTTGAAAAAGTCACTAGAGACCAGATATTTGAACACTTTTAGATATGCATCCACCAGTCTGTCATTCTGCCAGTCAACATGTCTTTCCCTGGGTATATGCAACAGTAGAATTTTAAGGGTGTGAGTACTTTCACAGGACTCCTTAGGTGCCTCTGTTCTCTGTGTTACCCAAGTATTTTGTTTTTCTATTTAAGCACTTAAATTGCACCACAGTTTCTCTTCAGGTCATGAAAATAAGGCTTTTTGTAGCATTTAATTTACTCCCTGCCAGTATGTATGGGTGGTGACAAAAAGAATTATGAATACATCACCTGGACATTTTCCAAGCAGAAGGAAGGAACCACGACTGATGTCAAGAAATTGAAGACATGCTTGGCATAGATTAGAAACTGCTTTTGTTCTCCAGGACACTGAGTTGCCTTTAGGAACCTAAATCCCAGGAAAATAATTTGGGTTTTATTTAGTGAGTGTTCAACAGAATTATAAAAAATTGTGCCTGGTGTCTAAATATTAGATCTTATGAGGCAAATTAATCATATTATAGAATCACAGAATCATAGAACACCGGGTTGGAAAGTATCTCTAGTATCATCTGATTCAAAATTTCTTGGTAAAATCACAGTCCAGAGAAGATGGTCCGATACCGTATCCAGACAAATCTTAAAAGTGTCCTATGTTAGGGAATCCACAACTTCCCTGGAGAGATTATTCCAATGACTGATCATATTGTGAAATTTTTTCTTTTGTTTCCATTCAGAACCTCCTCAGGGTTACACCTCCTTCGGATGGGGGATGATGTGATTGAGACCCACCCCACCAGGAAGGACATGGGGATGCGGTTTGATGAGAAGCTTAACATGAGCCAGCAATGTGCACTCACAGCCCAGAACACCAACCATATACTGGGCTGCATCAAAAGAAGCATGGCCAGCAGGTTGAGGGAAGTGATTCTACCCCTCTGTTCCTCTCTTGTGAGACCTCATCTGAAGTATTGTGTCCAGTTCTGGAATCCTCAACATAAGAAAGATATGGAGCTGTTGGAATGGGTCCAGAGGAGGACTACAGAAATGATCAGAGGGCTGGAGCACCTCCCATAGAAGGACAGGCTAAGAGAGTTGAGCTTGTTCAGTCTGGAGAAGAGAAGACTCTGAAGCGAGCTTATAGCAACCTTCCAGTACCTGAACGCGCCTGGGGTGGGACTGTTCACAAAGGCTGGTAGAGACAGGACAAGGGGCAATGGGTACAAACTGGAGAGGAGCAGATTTAGGCCAGAGATAAGGAGGAATTTCTTCACTATGAGAGTGGTGAGGCACTGGTATAGGCTGCCCAGGGCAGTTATGGATTCCCCATCCCTGGAGGTATTCAAGGTCAGGTTGGATGGGGCCTTGGGCAACTTGGTCTAGTGGGACAGATCATCACAGAGGGGTTGGAACTGGATGATCTTAAATGTCCCTTCCACACTGAACTATTCTATGATTCTATTATTCTAAATGTTTTGGAACAACTTTATTAGATAAACTATAAGCAAATAAATAACAGGTACTTAAAAGTCCCCTAATCTTTTGCCTTTCTTTGTCTTGAAAAACTGCTGAGATAGATAGAAACTTATTCACTTTGTTTATTTTATGATTCAGATATAAATTATATTGTGATTTATGGTTCATCAATGCTAGATACAATGACTGTGTGTATTTCAAAATACATGCAGTGTTCATTTAATTGCTGCCTTCCTGGCTTTACTTTCTCTAGTGAGTGGGGATTATTTCAAGATTACTTAGGTTTTTGCAAACACATTATTTTATATTCCCAAAGGTGAAATTTTGTAGACAGAGGCTTTTATGCATATTTATGTGTGGATTTCCATAAGACAGGATGGGCACGGGTAGAAATTTATATCACTTCTTGGCAGGAGGGCAATGGATTCAGTCCATCAACCCTCACAAGCTCAAAGGAAGAGAATTATGGAAACTACTTCAGTCCTGAGGCTGCAGTAGCCACAGCAGCAGCTGTTACACAATGTGCTCTTAGCACGGATGAAATAGGTCAAGCTGAGGGCTGACTAGTCCTTGGATAGGCTGCAGAGTGTAAGGTCTTGGCTCTTCACAACTCTCATATGCCAAGAGAGCATCTCCGTTTGAATCTCTGACATGAGTTGCTGTCACTTATGGCAATGTTCTTGCCTCATATTGCACCAATTCCTTATGGAAACATCTCCTTAACTGCACACTGGCCATTTACAGATTATCGTTACACAGCTCATCTGGCTCAGGACAGACTTGCTGGAGGTAGCTGCACAGTATGTGTATGATGGAGGACTGGTTGGTGAAATAAGGAAGGGAGAGATGAGTTTCACCTCACTGTCACCTTCCCTTTCTCCTTTCATTGCATTCTGCTCCATTTAGCCATTTTTTGGAAATGCTCAAGCTTACCTATTTTTACTGTGTGGGAAAGTAAAAACTTGAAACTTATGCATGATCTGGGTTAAAGTGAATTGACGAGTTTCCAGAACTCCATGAACAAAAGCAAAGATGAGGAAGCAGCACAGTAAAAAAATATGAGTAGGATAAAGGACATAGCTACAATTCTAACGAAATGATTGCTTGGTCTTAGACCTCTGGGATATTTTACAGAATCTAGTTTAAATTTAGAAAGAAATCTAATTATGAGGCTGCTAACACTCCTAAATAGAAACTAATCTCAGCTCTAAACAAGACAGCTGAACTGCTTTTGCTGCCCTGTCACTATAATTGGTCATTTGCAACACTGGGTTTGCCAGGACTGACACACTGAAAATCAAAGGCAATTGGTGAGTCACTGATAATTAAGTAGTGAGGAACTAAAGGAAAACCTATTTTCTGGTAGTTCGGCAGTTTCAGAACATTAGCCATGGCCCAGTAGCAGAAAGCAAGCGCCACACTGGGTTTGCAACACATTTTTGGTGTGTTTCCACAGAAATTAAGTGCAGAGGACAGCTAACAGATGTAGTGAGCTGACCCAAGGACACTTTGGCTTTCCACGTCAATGCAAGACAGCAATATTCCATAATATCAAAGAACTTTTTTCTCACACCTGACTGAAAGCCAAAATATGAAGTCCAAAAACAGATGCCGCTTTTGGATTATGTCAGAGTAATTAGTATGCATTAAAATTGTATGTCTCAGAAATGGCTGTGCTATGTCTGTTTAACTGGTGCTCATCAAACAACTTTCCAGTCTGCCATTGTGGTATAGAAAAACTGAGAAGAAATCATTAGGAAGTGTGAATCTGGTAATCTGAGAACACACTGGCCTTATTAACTATAAAAAAAAAGGCCTTGCTCCCTGAGAAATTTCTGCAAACTGTTAAACAGCACCAGATATGACAGCCTTTGCTTGGCTCTGGGAGACTACCCACACTGTAAACTCTTTGCCTGGGAGTCTGCAGATGATAGAGAATGAGTAAATGCTGCAGTAAATGAATCTGTCCTTCTCACAGGTTGACATCAGAACAGATCTCCACACAAAGCACAAGTATTATTATGGAAATTGCATCTTGACATATTGATACAAGAAACAATTCCAGCATATTTGGAATATATCATCTAAAATTATTTGTCTTTGGTGGGAAAGAAACAAACATACCTGTGGAGCAGCAAGGAGAAGAATGACTGCACTTTTCATCTTTAGTCTTTAGAAAAATACATTAAAAATGACTGCATAATGAAAAACAAACACTAGATGACAAGTCAAAAACCATTTCTGAAAAATACTTATTGACATAGATAGTCTTTGTTGACTCTGAGATGTTCCTCTGAAGCCAGGGGTAAACAGGGTATAAATAACACTTAGGGTTATGTTCAAATATGGTACAGTCAATAGTTGCCACAGCTAAAACTTCAGTTCTGCTTTGAGAAAGACCCGTCCAAGGTCCCCAAAGAGAAAGACATCCTCAGTTACTCATACTGATATGTAAAAATGAGTGGGAAATGTCTTTTGTCCTCCTCATGAATCTACATTCCCCGGAAATTTCTGTCCTGCGCTCTCTCTGCCCTCCAGAACTGAGAAAAGATATGAAACAAACCTTTTTCCTGTGGAAGAAAAGGTGCTGATTTTCAGGACCTGGATCCAAGTTATACTTCTCTACTTCACCATCTGTCTCTTAGTTATCAGGTTGCTTTTATTCAGTAAACCAGCCTCTGTCAGTTCCTCTTGTTGAAAGATGAGAGGCATTTGAAACCAAATGTAAGAATTTTGATGGTGCGTAAGACCCTGGGTTTGTATCTGAAAAACTGGTCATAAGGGTCTTAAAGCTGAGGGAAGACAAAGGATTGCTCACTGGGTTTGATTCATGTGAGTCACACTTGTGAAAAGCTAAACATCAGTTGTTCAGAATGTGTGGCATAAAGCCCATAAGCATGGTATAGAGCCTGTTGTATAATGAACTGTAAAAAAAAAGGAAAAAAGATAGAATGTAAGCATTAAAAGACATATTTCTATATGATCCAGTATTAAGCAGGAATTATTCCTCACAGTATTTTATGTACTACAACAACGACAACAGAAGTAAAAATCAATGAACATTCAGTGAGCAAAAGATTACCCATGAAAATTTTGCAAGTGGATGAATTATGGAAACTCTTTGGTTCTTCAGTAAACAACAGCAGGGAAGCATCACACATCACTACGGCACTTGACAGTGTCTCACACTCAAGAAGAAAGCATGAGAAATAACTGGTATCTGAACTTCACTTATTTCCATTTTCATTTAAAGAATGAAAAGTCTTACTACAAGGAAAACATTTTCGCAGCAATGTATAATTATGTTTTCATTGGTGAGCTGGAAAAGCTGAGGAATTAAGAATGATTTTTCAAATCTTTATAAACAAAGGAAAGAAAAATTGGCTAATTAATACCATTGGGAAACTATATACCATTTTTAACTAAGTATATCTGCAATTTAAAGCAACTCAGATGTTATCAGTGAAATGCAGTCCTTCAGTGGGAACAGGATTAAGGTTTTCAAATGAAGAAGGAAAAGAATATATCCAAGTGGTACATTGAAAATATTTTACAAGATGTCTCACATATATTTGAATACTGCTCTTATATCTGTCATTGTAACTTGTATATTTTTTTCCTTTTTTGCCTAGTTGTATTGATTCCTACATCATTAGGATTAAGAAGAAAGCAGTAAATACATATTATTGGATAGCATATGTTCCTCGGATGAATGTTGGATACTGTTACATAACATCATAGATATTACTTTTATTACTTTTTCTTGTTTAGAGATAACAGCACACAGTTTCTATAGTGTTCTGGCTACTATTTAGATTATTAATAGCTTCTTCACCAGCTTTGACACAGAAGTGTTAACCCTATACTCTCACTTCTCACTATAGTTCTTATATCTTCAGAGTGATCCACACTTTGATAATCCCTCCTGAAAAAAATACATCAAGGTTCTGTGTCCACAGAATGTCTTTGGTCTCTGCACCTAGAGTTTTCTTCCAAGCAGAGGTGTTTCTTTTAGGGAAATAGATTGCTGTTTTCTTCTGAAACCAGTGAAAGAAGTAACCTAACTGATTTGATTCTCATATGTGTAGTTTTTATCCCAATGAGACTGTGTCCTGTCTAGACACTACACAGAGAATTTAGTAAAACTACAACTTACATATTTCAATTACACTTCTGAAGTTAGGAGATGGCATGAATCTAGGCTTGAGTTCACTGCAATAGCATATAAATTCTTGATCTAAGTACCTATGCTGCCTATGCAGAAATCAAGACACCTCATAATACACCTGATAGTTGTCAACACACTCACTGAGAAAGTGCCTTCAGCAAGCAAAGGAGAAATGGAGTTTAGAAATATGTCTGAGCTTCCCTTTAACATATTGCTGTGTTGCTGGAAATGTGTCCTTCCACTCAAACTTCGTATTCATCAGTTTTGGAAATAGGTCCTTCTGTCTTTCATTCTCTTATTTTAAAACCCTGAGAAGATGTTCATGTCTCTCCATTTTGGTTGGTTTTTTTTTTTTTTTTTTTTTTTTTTTTGTCTTCTCTCATCTCCCATTACTGAAAGCTACTATTGTTTGTAAAAGAACTGAATTATGATTACTCTTATCTTGAGGCATTCAAGCTTAATTCTTTCTGTTTCAGGCAAACTCTACCAACTAGGAACTTAGTCATTAATCTCAGAGAGAGTCTCTCAAATGCTTGCCTTGAACTTGTTCCTTTTCACATAGCCCATTTAAAAACTCATTTGATCCAGAGAAGGAGAAGCAAAGCATCAAAAGGGCTACATCTATGTTCCTAAGCACAGCTTGCACCTATAAACTAGATTATTTTCTCCCAAAAGAGGATGACTTCATCAATACTGACTAAAAGGATGAAATCCTAGCTCTGCTGACCCCCTACTCCCTCCTGAACAGGGCCTAAGCATTATCAAGGAGCAGTTATTCTCCTTAACAAAAACAATCATGCACTACCTCCTACCAGCAGACTAATGTCCAGCCAGACTCCAAGAAACAGCCACCTTTAAGACCAAGAAAAAAACTTCAGTCCCCTCTTCCCTTACTACAGTCTTATCATTGAGAGTGACACTATATGATAGGAATATTCCTTTGGTTGATTCAAGTCAACTGTTCCAGATGTGTTGCCTGTCAACTACCTTACCACCCTCTTGGTCTATTTGGAGAGGAAAACTGATAGAGCAGGAGAAAAAGACTTGAATCTGTGCAGGCACTGTACAACAATAGGCAAGGAATTAGTTTATCAATACTGGTTTAGCCATAACACTGAACCATGTAGGTTGATATGAAGAAAATAATTGGCTGCATACCAACCAGACCCAGTACAAAGACATATTAAGAAAAGCTAACTCATGATCTATTTGACATTAAAACACCCATAATTAACCTCGCTGTTAAAAAAGCAGCACAATTCTCCTTTTCTCAACTGAATGTCCCCAGCTGCTGGAATAAACATGGGGGTTTTTTTCTCCTTTGTTCCACTTACTATATATTCTTTGCTAGTAAATGAGGCAGAACATTAAGTTATTAACAGTTGCCATATCACCTTAAGTCCTGAAAGCATGCATGCTTTGTATCACATCATTAATAAGAAAAAAACAATGCGGGCAAGATTCAGAAGCGTTTTTTTCTCCCCAAAATATAACTGAGGAATATTTTACCTTCAGAAATAAAATTCTTCATACACAAATAAGTCACCACTGTGGTCAAAATGTCTCCAATGATGGAATGTTAAACTCTCCTCTTCAAGTTGTTCCACTTTCGATGACCTACTTCCATATTCTTGTGAGGTGGAGGTCAGAGTAGGAGAGAATAAACAGCCAGACACCTATAGAGCACAATCAGGTTTTGTCCAGCATTTGAGTTTGCATTTTTACTATTTTGTTGGATTACAGTTGTGAGTGAATGAAAAAATTCTGAACACAACACAAACAGCAACTGGCACTTAAACCAGAATTTTGTCTCAAGTCTGTTTGGTTCTCAGAATACCCACAAAAGCAAATGGAAATCTGTGAAGACAATGCTTATCTCCAAAACTCTTCCCAGATTCTAGAGTACAACACAATGTCGTGATTCCTGAATAATCATTTGCTCTATGTGCTTCTGTTTTAAGGAATTTAATTACCTTGAACTTATCTTAATTAGGATTTCATGTTAAAACACTAAAAGATGCATTATCCCAATGTTTCTGCTGTTGGCTATTCAATACATCAACTATAAAGAAATTGATGATCTACTATAGAGGTTTTTATGTAAAAAATACATAAAATCTTTTCACTATTTTACTGAAAAAATAAAATGTAATGAAAAGATTTTGGCTTTCATGAACTTTTCAGTGTTTATCAATTTTAGTATAAATTAAAAGCAAGCAGTTCAGAGTTTTCTTCTTAATTTAAATTTCCCATGCACATTCAAGGTATTCAATGAAATTTCTGTAAGACCTCTAGTGGTTACAAGCAGCACTCTCTTCATAAACACTAGAAACAGTAGTGGCTGTGCAATTACCTGGTATCATTAAAATAAGAGCACAAATTTTGTTTAAACTACTTTTAAATAGGAACATCAGTCATTGTTCCAAAAAAAGGTAAATAAGGTTTGATTTAATACCATCAAAGAGTAAATAATTCAGCAAATAGGAGTATAAATTTTATTTACAAACTTCAGTAGATTTCATGAAGAATTATACTTAATGCAGCTACTTTTCATAGTAATACTCTCAGCCCATTTGTCCAACTTCTCCAGAGAGCTTCATGTTTGCATCTTTCCTAAAAAAATCTCTTGAGCGATGCATTTAAATGAATAAATGAATTAAATTTTATAGAGAGCAATACTCATGAACGTGATGGATGCAAGAATAATAAATAAGGGATAAATAATTTATGGCATTTCATTTTGTCATCCCCTGTCAAACCATGATGATAACAGATTTCCTTATTTCCACGTAGACACAAATCACAACATGGCAAGACTGAAACAAGCAAGCAGCTCAGGCAAGACATGTTGAGCATTCTACTGGTGGGAAAATAATTTTAAATACTGCAACAAATAGCAGGTTATTTCATTCCTCATTATTTGATCTCTCCCATTTTTTGTTTATTATCACTTAGAGTAACAGATTTCACACCCAGAAGAATGCTGTTAATGTGGGCTTATCTAATAAATAGCACAAATCAAGGTCCTTTTATTCTACTGGGACATTGATGATATCTGCATTTTCACTGTAGCATTTCTCCACAGATATGTGTACATGGAAAGTTGTATATTTGTTTGGCTCATTTCCCAATCTGCTAATTACCAGCCAGTTTTCAACCTGAAGCTCTATGGATACATTAATGTGACCTTGTACTCAAGCCAAGAATGGACTTTCTAGTGCAAGTTAGTTCACATTGCTTTGTACCAATGTATGATACTGTTTGGTGGCTGTTTAACAAATTGACCACTTCCCTAAAGGTTGTATGTAGCAGCTGGAAAGAAAGTGTTTAAATCTATGTAGACAAACCTTTAACAGGATTTGTCTTTGATGGAGCCTACAACTCAATGTAAGTCACTAATTCTTCTCACAACTGAAAACATACCACTTATATCTAGTCTGAGTGTGTATGCTTTCAGCTCCAAGGCACTGAGATTCTCTTTACTTTTCTCATTGAATCAGTGAGTTTACTTCAAAACCTAGTTATATATTTGTGTGTGCGCACTTCCTTTAATTTACAATTTCATCATAGAGTGATTCCACACTCTACTGTGAATATTTTCAAAAAATATGCACCCTCAAGAATCTTCTGAGTGCCTTTCACTTGGGAAAACCTCAGCACAAACATCTGCACATTTTCCTCATGGTGAATCTACTCCATGCGTATGTCACGCTTCCTTTAAATGTTTCCTTCAAAAACACTTGTTTGCTGATCTTACATAATCTCCCTGTTTCCCCTTTCGCTCTCTCATCTATCTGCTAGAGTCTGTCAGCTGTCCCTTACTCTCAACAGAGTAAATTAGCCTTTTCTCAGAACTGTGCAGCCACATTACACTGCCTTAAAGCACTACAAACATAACCAGTAATTATAAAGTGTATGTAACAGCAGTCTTAGAAATTAAACCATGTTTTCTTTCCATCTACTGTATCTAGTGTAATTAAGCAGTGACTTAACTTCACTCAACTTCAACATTCATGTAAAATAAAGTCATCAAGTTCAATAAATTTCAATTATTGCGAACTTACCTCAATACGTATTTTTATTTGCCTTGTAGAAACTTTTCTCCTTATACCTAAGAAGTAACAGATTTTTTTTTTATTTATACACATCTTAATAGCTTGAGCTGTGTATATTCACACCACAATGAAATTAGGAATAATCTATGTCAGTCTGTGAGTGTGTGAGTTTGTATCTATGTATGTATTTTCAAAGCTGGAATACCTTAGAGGAACATTATTCATTTTAATCTATAGTCATAATTAATTTCAGAGGTTAGGAGTCTAAGCATTTTCACGTTTTGATAAATAACCTTACAGGAAAGATTATAGAAACACACTTATGAAAAGTGAGTTTGTAGATTTTCTGAGCTATTTCTCAGATGATTTGATGAAAATTAAACTTAAATATCCATTCTTTTTCAACGCACAGGTTAATTATTTACTACTACCTTTTCAACTAAGACACCAACTGAGCCAGTAGTTAAACATTTCCCCAAATCATTTGTAGTTTACTTTTCATAAGATATTTACGTGCATGCTTTATCTATTCTCAGCCTGAGAAAGGATTTTATTAACCAAGTTAAAAAGTGAAGCATTAGCAGTGGGGTTGAATGACACAGAAAAGAATATGTCAGAAGTAGTAGAATGGCTGTCATGCACAAGAAAATTCTTGTACGAAACTCTGATTAACTTGATAAATTGAGAGCATTTCTAGCCTGTAAAATTAGTCTTAAGTAGAAATTCCATACACTTGTTTCTGATCTTAAACACAATAATCAATATATAATACACTATGTTGGTGTTATGCAGCATCTGATACCTTCAACAAAACTCAGAATAATAGATGAACGAAAGAGCTATTCAGGTCATTGTTAAATTACAGGTGTTAATTCATTAGCTGAAAATCTTGAAGCTGTTCAGATAACCTAGCAAAGGTGTAAGAACCTGAATACAATGGACTCTAACACATTTAATACCACATTAATCTAAACTTTCATATGCACATTTTTAATTGTATGACGCTATGCTGTTCCAATGATGGTCTCAAAATTAGCATTTTGGAACTCTTACAACGTGAACTAAAACAATTAAATTAATATATCATTTTTTAAGGGAATGGGTGTTCAAGACTTTATAACTTTCTAGTTTCAGGAGTAATTGGAGAAGTTATTGATCTAAGGGTATCTGTCATACTTTTAAAAAGATTTCCAATACCATTAAGAATGTAGAATGAACACTTTCTACATACTACAAATCAAAATATACCTATGGACAGAATTAGAGTTTCACATTCTTAAGGGCAGATGAAATTGTTATGAATACTGAATCTGACTTCATGATACAGTGACCAAAACATTTTGCAAAATGCTTCTGTGCTGAGCTCAAGAAAATGATTGCTGTAGAGCTTTAAGAAATGTATTCAAGTCATGTATCAGAGTGGTGTTTGATATTTTTTATCACAATCAATAACTCAATGAATATTTAATATTTCCCAAATGAGAAATTATTTTCTTGAATTTTACTCAATATTGAATAGTGTAGGATAGCATAATACAGAATAGCATACCATAGGTATTTTTAATTGGGAGGGTCCTAAAATGATCTAGTAAAACTCCTACTGACCACTTCCAGCCTGAGTAAAAGTTGAAAGGCATTGTCCAACTGCCTCTTAAATACCGACAGACATTTCTGCTTCCATTTTTCATGGGGAAGTCAAAAGTATCTGGGTACAGTGCAGGTGTATAATTATTGAACATAGACTGGAGTAGCAAAAGTGTGAGTGCTATGTGTACAAGAGCTTGAGATCCTTAGAGGATCACTGCTGCTTCTAGTGCCATGGAAAGCGCCAGGAGCCTGAGCTCAGAGCTCAGGCAGGTGTGGAGCTAAGTATGCTGCCGTGCTGCTGCTCTTTCTGGGGAATGTTTGGGGTACTGGGAGCTCTGTTCTGCCAGGGGCATTGGTGCTTTTCACACTGCAGGGACCAGAGAACCAGAGATAATGGCTGTAGTTGGCATTGCTCTGGAGCTCTAGTGTCCATGACATCACTGAGGACAAATTGTAAAGGGAGTGACTTCCAGAAGCTTTTTCTTCAGCCCTGTTTGTCTGTTGACTCCCTTCATCAAGTCCAGTGTTTTTCTTAGACCTCTTCTCACTATTAAAGTACTTTAAAATAAGCCTTTTTACTCTGTTCTGACACAACACTGGCCTATTCCAACCCTTCCAGTACTGACCATATATGTTTTTACTCCCTGTATACGTAAACCATGACACTGTAATCTTCCTGCAAATCCTAACCTTGCTTCCAGAGATTATACAACTTCCTTTTCTTCCTGAGTTCCAAGAGATGCTCCCTATTCAGCCAAGTTGCTCTTCAGCACCGCTTGCTTGACTCATGGCACGATGGGATTGCCTAATCCTGTGCTTTTAAAGGATGATTCTTAAAAACTGACCTGCTCTCATGGTCTCTTAAGCCCTCAAAAACATATTACCAGGGAACACTGCTAAATATCTACACGAGAAGTTAAAGTTAACTGCCTTTAAATCCATGGTAGCAAGTCTGGTGAACTTTTTTCATTGAATTCAAAGTCCTCTAGTGACTTACTTCTTACAATCAGTCATTTGCTTGTAAATACATTTACTGAGTGTCTATTATGACCAAATATGTACAAACCAACTTTGTTACTGTGTTTTTGTGGTTTGCAGGTGCAAATTTTTATGCAAAATTTTAGAGGATCATATTTTTTGCTGAGAATAAATCCAAGTATATTAAGCAGCATAATTATCAGAATTGGTTTTTTGTAAAGACTTGAAATTACAGACTTGTCATGAACACATGATTTATTGAAAGCAGACTAGGGTTATCAAAGCATGTGCTCTTCTGTGAGAAATACAAGTTATCTGATTATCTAACATTTTAGTGTTTGTTGGAAATACTGTATGTCAGACATCATCAAGAGTAGTGGCTTTAACTTTGAATACTTAAGAGTTTTCTACACCATAATAAGGTTTATAATAACATTTATAACAACTGGTTTTATTAATATATAGCTCAAACATACTTTTATTAGAGTAGAATCATAGAATTTTTTTAGGTTGGAAAAGACCCTTAAGATCATGATGTCCAGATATAAACTTAGCACTGTCAGCTTCATCACCAACCCATATGTCTGAGCACCTCATCTGCCCATCTTTTCAAATACCTCCAGGAATGATTAGTAAATCACTTCCTTGGGCAGCTTGTTCTAATGCTTAACAAACCTTTCATTGAAGAAACTTTACCCAATACCCAATCTAAATCTCCCCTGGTGGAATTTGAGACCATTTTCTCTTGTCCTATTGCTTGTGACTTGGGAAAAGAAACTGACACCCACCTTGCTACAAGTTCCTTTCAAGTAGTTGTAGAGAGCAGTAAAGTCTCCCCTCAGTCTACTTTTACCCAGACTAAACAAACCCAGTTCCCTCAGCTGCTCCCCACAGCACTTTTGCTCCAGACCCCTCAGCAGTTTTATTGCCCTTCTTTGCACACAGTCCAGCACCTCAATACCTTTCCTGCAGTGAGGGTTCATAAACTAAACACAGTATTTGTAGTGCAGCCTCACCAGCACTAAGTACAGGAGGACAACCACTTCCCTAGTCCTGCTGGCCACCCTATTTCTGATACAAGCCAGGATGTTAGTGGCCTTCTTGTCCACTTAAGCACACTGCCTGGTCATATTCAGCAGCCTGTCAATGAATATCCCCATGCCCTTTTCCTGCCAAGCATCTTTCTCAAGCCTGCAGTGTTGCATGGGGCTGTTGTGCCCCAAGTGCAGGACCTGGCACTTAGCTTTTATGAAATCCATACAACTGGCCTCAGCCCATTGATCCCTGCCTGTCTAGACCCCTCTCAGAAGCTTTCCTTCCCCTAGAGCAGATCAGGACTCCTGCCTCACTTGATGCAATCTGCAAACTTGCTGCAATCTGCAAACTTGCTGAGGATGCACTCAATCCCCTCGTCCAGATCATTGATAAAGACACTGAGCAGAAATGGATGCAACACTGAGCCCTGGGGAACACCACTTGTTACATTCAGCCATCTGAATTTAAGTTCATTCACCACAACTGTGGGTCAAATCATCCAGTTGTTTTTAAATGAGGGAGGAGAACATGCATCCAATCATAAGCAGCCATTTTTTTCCAGCAGAAAGCTGTGGTAAATTGTGTCAAAGTGTTTATTAAATCTAGGTAGACAACATCCACGGCCTTCCCCTCATCCACTGAGTTGGTCACCTTGTCACATAAGGAGGTGCAAATCTCTTATATTTCTGTGCTTGGGACCCGGCACATCCCTTGGAATAAGATTTATTTAATCAGTTCAATGGACAAATTCTACTGCTTTCTTCGAGCAGTAGTACCAGTAATGATGGCTTCCTCACTTGTACAGCATTTTCGTTTGTAAACTCAATTTATCATATTCTCCAAATAGCCAAGTAGTTGAGAACATTCTTTTCTCCACATTTTGATATTACTGTTGAATGTGATTGCAACCTAATATACACCAAAATAAAAGCTATGAAAGTTAGAGTAAAAGCCAGAAAAAGCACGCTGAAAGAGAAAAAAAATAAACTAAAATTATATGAAGAAATACAGACTGGAGCTCGATTCATGTACAGAACCTTTCAGCAAAGGTAGAATTGCTTTGGTAGGACTCTTTTTTATGTAACTTTAGTCATCTGATAGTTAGATACCTGGTCTAAATTAACAATAGAATAATAGAACGTTGCCCTTTGGTGAATGAAATGTGGTGAATTCCTCAGGAAGATGATTCATTCTATCCTAAAAAAAATCTGAGATTAGTGGAGAAAATTTTCTTCCGAACACTCTGAATATGACTGTATATTTCCAGTAGAGAAAACTCAGACATCTAGATAAAAGTGGGATAGCCTTCATTAGGTTTTCTATTAGTTGTCTAAAAGTTGGAGTAACAATGTCAGGGAGCAAAGCTGGAGCAGGATTTCCATTGCACCACTCTTACATAAACATTGTTTTAAAAAAGGGAAATTTTGCAAAGTGCTACATAGTTAGTCTGCATAGGCCTAGCACAGTTTTTCCTGGATATATATTGCAGATTTCCCATGATTTTCTTAACTTTGGAGTCATCAAAGCAAATGCAAACCTGTTCAAAGTTATTTGTGCACTTGAATTTGCTCTACTGAGCCACTCATAACCCTTTTGCTCTGCAATTTTGAAGCAGAAAAGAGACAAGAATAGGACTAAATTCTTGATTAAAACTTGCTTTGCCCATGTATTTTTCTGGGCAAGTAGGTTAATTTGAATGTTACTTCATTTAAACTAATAAAACATTGCAACGACAGACATGAGACTACCTAAAGTACATTCTCCTCACGTGCTTCTCCCACAGGGCACATAAGCTTCAGTTAATCTACCAAACGGCAAAAACTGCTGAGGGGCAAATAAAATTGCTGTGAAGTAGAGATACAGCCCAAATTCTCCCTTGGAACTCTCTTGTGGAGAGCAAGAGTGGCAGCTGAAGTAGTGGATTACAAAATCAGATAGAGATTTAGAAGCCAGTGTAGATGACAGAAAATAGATATGGAGGGAAAAAAACTACCACAACAGCAGTGACTTCTGTAAAACTAATCTCTTAGGAGCAGTTCTAGCATATTAAAAAATAAAAACCTTTATGAAGTACTAGGAAATAAAAAATAAAATGTATAGCAATGTGCTTCTACATAATATAAAGATTGTTTCTTTCTCTATTATTTTGGAATGCAAAATTCTATATTCCTACAAATTCTCTGCATTTAATAACAGATCCATATAGTAAGTATAAATTGAAATAAAGAGAAAAAGATTTGAAGTGTCTTAATCCATGTATAGAAGTTCTTATAATATAAATTTATATGACAACTTGTTGATACTGTACATCTAGAAATTATTCCTTCCATTTCCTTTATAATTTGACTTTGTAAATGTGAGGCAGACTTCCAAAATATTATGAATGTAACATTTAATCACGTTCTTTACTAAGTTTTGCCTCCATAAAAGAATACTTCAAGAGGAATTGCAAGATATTCCTCTAATTTTGTGGAATTGCCAACTAATGAGGTTTATTAATCTTCAGTGATCATCTACTGTGCTTCTAGAATAGGAAACTTCCCACCAACTGGTGGATATTTTCAACATAATTTCATGTGGAGAGGAGAATCATTCACCTTCAAGGGCTGGACACAAAGCCTCGTTATCAAATTATACATTCTGAACACTTCTGTTTGAAAATTTCCTTTTAAAAAACTGTATTATAAAATACATTCACAAAGGAGAGCCTGACTTTTGAGGAAACAGCCTTAGAGCAAGTAGAAAAAACTGCCCAGAGTAAAGGTAAAGTTATTAACAGAAGTATTTCACCTACAGTAAAAATTATATATTTTACATTAATACTCTAAAGCAACGTAATTCTGTGGAAAAAAACCCAATTTTACTTATTAACATGAACAATTAGTAGGATAAAAGTTCTCTGTTCTTGGAAATAGTATAAGCATTTTATATTATATAGTGATTACAGTTCCTGCCTGAGAAATACAAATTTGGAAATCATCCTGACATGTTTTAAATCTATGAAAATAAATATCAGTTATTTTAATACTTTTTTACTGACTTTTCTCCTGAACTTACTGAAGAATTGTAGCACACTCTGATGAGATGTTCAAAAGTGTTGTGGTACTTGTTTCCCTGGAAACAGGTGTTAGATGGAGCAACAAAGAGCGTCAATCTCCAAAAGTGTTTACAGCTTTTAAAAAGTGCTGGCTTATGGGCAGACAAACCCAAATATTTCCAAAAATCTAAACTGATATAGTCATCATGCTGCTTAGATTTTATTTTAAACAGTCAGAAAGCAAACAAAAAGACCGCAGCATTCCTCAGTCATCCAGTTTGCAAAACTGTGAGCTTTGGAGCACCAGGTTTATCAGAAACTCTGACAAAGTCTTGGAAGTTTCCTTGCAGTGACCCTGGGACCAAACGATGCACAGTCTCCTTTCTCACTCTAATCTGACTTTCACTTTGAAGAGTGATGTAGCAACAGCTCAGCATATTTTCAAATTATTCACTCAGTCTTGCTGAACAAAATTACACTTTCTGTTACCCTAATCTGATCTCAGAACCAGATGGTGATCCCAATGCAGCTTTTTTATAACAGTCAAAGATTTACAAAAATAGAAATGTGCAATACAAAGATGAGATCTTTCTCTTGAACTGTTTCTTTTTTTATTTCCCACAGCATATTCCCCAAGCCTTTCATTTGTAAAGGCTCTTGTATTTCCTAGTTCTCTGTTACATCTCTGTTTTTTCTCATTTATTTTGTAGTTATTACTCTCCTTATCTCTGCAGCTTCTCAAGACTGCAGTATCTCATTAAAGCAAAATTGAAACGGTTAACCTCTCTATTATCAATAGTTTCTCAAGGTCTTTGAAGGACACAACAATGTGATCATGCACCCACCAACTTTTAGAATCCTAGATTAAGTTTCAGGAATGTTGAATATTTAAAGCAGAACTAGGCAATGCAATTCTTGCCTTCTCTCCATCATGGTCTAAACCATCCTAGAACACAAACAGATTGTGTTCTAGTCTCAAAGACAGAGCTAGAAGAGAAACCTTGAAGTGAACATAAGAAAACAAGATAGGATTTTCTTTTCCATTCAGCACATTCCTCAGCATGAGAAATGCTTATTCACTGGTAAAATATTGAATAGGACATAGTCTTCAAAGCAAAGGTAATAACATTTTGTTTTACAATTCAGCACTGAGATGGATGCCCTTCTAAAAATGGCATAACATCTTACAAAAGCAGTTGGTATATATACTAGGTTTAGACAAAGAACTATGTAGGTACCTAAAGAAATTTTAGTTTTTTAGGTTATTCAGTCATGTCTGGAGACTCTCTTCAGGATATCACTTGACCTGTCTGTCCTGGCTGGACACTCTTGAGGGAGCTTCTGCACACACATGGCAAGACCACCCCATGAGTGCTGATGAGGCATGGACTGGCTTTATAAAAGAACTTGTACAGAGCCACGCAGCACACATGCCCATCACTCCAATCAGACCATCCTGAACCTCATGGCCTAGAAGAAGCTATTGCTGCAGAGACCACATGTTCCTGAGGAACTGTTGATACCTATTGATGTGGTGACTTTCTTTTTCCCTTTGGTCTCTTTTTCTTCCCCTAGCTCTCTCTCTCTCTATGTATATATCATTTATTTAATGTTTTTTCTTAATTGGCATCGGTGTGTGTTGGATCAAATCTGAGTGGCCTTGGCTGTGTTCAGGGATCAGATTGCAATCTGAATACATTGAAATCTGGTTTCTGCAACTTTGGGAAGTTGCTCCTCCACATCTCGAAAGCTCATCCCAGTATTCTGTTCTGTTTTTCTTGTGATTACCCTCCAAACTGACATCAGCTCACCAACCTGCATGCTGCCCTCACCTTCCATTGCAACCTGTTCCCCTGAGTCTACATGTAGCTCCATTGCCTGGTATTTCCATAACTTTCCTTCCCTGCAAGAGGATCATCTCTTAGCCAAACATTTATTAAATATGAACTAAACAGAGGGGCTTCTTTGATATAAGATCAGAATCACAGAATCACAGAACAACCAGGTTGTGTGGTCTTTTTTCCTGTATTTGAAGCAGTTTGGGGCTGCCCTCCTCCATTGTGCATATACTTTTATACTGAGCATACCACCTCCTGTGTCCCACTGTGCAGTTACCACTGGAGGTGATGTGCCAACTATCACGGATTTTAAAACCTTAAAAGGCCTCTGAAAACTTATTAGACACCAACATGTAACTCATGGATTGGTGCATGAAAACATACCATATTCTCTTGGAGAGGGTGATGTTAAATTGGACGCTTTGGTAGACTAATGGGACAACTGAGTCTTGGGAAGAGATTAAGTCACTTCCTCTCTACTATATTGTATAAAGCCTGTTCTCAGACTGCTCCTCTGACAGGGTGGACATATGCCTCTGTGCTGGTCAGCTGATCAAAACAGAGATCTGGTGACCTGGTCAGAAACCACGCTCTTTTTCAGTATTATATTGTGAGACTTTTTATTCCAGGATTCCACGTGATGAAGTTTTTGTCAACACTCTTAATGAATTCTGTGAAGTTGTCTAAAGTCTGCACTGAGGTTTGGTTCTTGTATCTGTAGGTAGAAGTCATTACACAGCAAAAAGCATTAAATAGTCACTATGGGAAAGTAAGAGCTTTGGGCAGGAAGTGAATAGGACAAAGAAGACATTGGGAAAATCTCTCCCTAACAAAGTACTGAAACAAATATTAGGAGAGAAGATCTATAAGCATTCAAAGGTTACCAAAAAGGTCAAGAACAGTAGCCAGTGCAAACATTTGAAGTACAAAAATGGAAAGTAAATTTAAATTACTTTGAATAAAATTACATTATCAGTTAACAAAGGGAACTAAATCAGGCAAGTATAGCTTCAAGTTTGGTAGAGCTTCTTACATAGTATACCAGAAAACTAAAAAAAACCTGAGGTTTGGAGGAGCATAGTTTAATATGGGAAGTGGCCCAAAGATGGTTAATGAAAGGTAATTTTAAATGGAAGAATAATTTTTTCAAGTAAGCCCTCTTGTACCTCTGAAATTTGTTAGGTCCACTCCAATTTAACATTTCTATTCATGCTCTGAAAGAAGAGGATAAATGGCATATCAATCACTCTTACAGATGTTAATTAACCAAGAGAAGTTGCAAGTAGACTATAGGGGGAAATATGTAAGGAATATAACACATAATACACACTAAAAATATTATGGAAAAGGCACAGAAAATATAATTCCTCTTGGGAGCAATTCTCTAGGAATAATGTTGAAAATGTAACTAAAATCACATTTCCCTTCCTAGGGCACTTAAAAGTAAAAAACATTTTGGGAGTCTAATGTTGGGAGGCTAATGCTGTAGCAAATATGGTGTTCAGGGTCCTTGGCTTACTGCTTCTCACTGAGAACCCAGTTCAGACTTCAGCTTCCTAATGGACCTTGACCTGCTCACATCTCCACTCTAGTTTCTTTTCTCTGAAAACTGAGATAGTTAGTGATAGACATCCCTTCCCACACAAAGTTTATGACACCTTCCCAGCTACTTTTATATGCAACACTTCCAGGCACTCAAGTAGGATCCTGGAAAAAGAATTGACAAGCTATATCTAAGTGACCTCCGTCATGGTTTGCATTCTTGCTCTGCCCTGTGGTCTCCCTCGAAACAGTGAGAACTACTGCTGTGAGGAGTTAAGATCATTTGTTTTGACAATGTGACATTAGGGGATTGGTTGTCTTCATCTATTGACTAAGTTAGTCCTTAACTAAACTAAACTACTCTCCAAAGATTAGCTTACTTTAAGGAAAATCACTATCTTCTGTCTGTGTTCAAATAAGTCATCTTTGTAATACACTCAATCATATATCTCATATAAAACTTACAACTTCCCACTCACATGTTACGCAACTGTTCTAAAAGGATTAATGCCTTTGGGTCGTTATTGATTCTTATCTCATATGTGACCCCTCCTCCAGTTTTTGACTTTCACTACAAAACTAATCTTCACTGCAAGCCATTTAAACTCACGCCTACTGAATTATACCCTCATGACAAATATTGTTATCAGGCAGGTCAGAGCTAGCTCAAATAAATCTATGTGTAAACTCCTCTACTCCCACACTTTTCAGGCCCCAAATGGAAGTAGTTTGTCTTCTATCACATTTTTCTGAATCACTACCCTGATATTTGTAAACAAATTTGTAAACAAATTTTCACCTTAGAAAGCTCCCTGCATGGCTCAGAGAGGGTCTGGAAACACACTCTTGCTGTTGCGGTGGAAAATCCTCCATGCCCTCCTGAACTTTAAGTCTGGCTTATACCGTCCACATTTTGACTAAAAGCAGACTTTTTAAAAATCCAATCAATACATCGATTGCCTACATCTGGCCTGTACTCCATTAAAACTTGACAAATATTTCAAAGTAGGCAGCTGTAATCAGCAAAGTGCACTGAAATTTATATTCAGTTTACAAATCATAAGTTATGCAGTAAAATGAAATCTGTATTCTTGGGAAAGGGAATACTCCAGCTTTATTTTGGCAACCATAACAAGTGGTGCATGCTACATGTCAGCATGTTTAAAGAAAGGACCTTTTTATACTGCTGACATTTCCTTCTCTGCTGGAGCATACTGATACTTAGCTCCTGTGAGGAAGTGTGATACATTTGTTTGAGTTATATTAAATATCTTCTTTAAAAGCATCTGTGGGTGATCTAATTTTTATACATACTGATTTCTTACCTCAGGAATAGGGATTCCATATTTAACCTGAGTTTCTTAGTCCTTCTTTTTAGATATTGAACCATTTTACTCCTTGGACATCTTTGTAGATATGTGCTTTAAACCTGTCAATTTCATCACTTAGATTGAGAACAAATGCAATTATTTGAGTGTTCTTACTGATAATTTTTTCCCCCTTCTTCAGTATTAAGTCAGTGCAGTGCATGTGAGAGCAATGCTTTTGTATATTTTGTCTTCTTGTCTTCTGTTTCAGCTACAGCATTTTCACTTAATGGATATTATCTTTGTTAGTTTTTCTTTAACCAAGTATTTATGGATCAGTCCACTCACGTTTTTCTGGTCATGCTCATCTACTTTTTCACTCTGGAATAAAAGATAATTTATGTAAACTGTAGTGACATTTTTATCACTAATACTAATTATACTTTTCCATGACATGAAGACAGATCAGTTTAAAAACAAACAGCTCACAGAGCAGTTTCAGGAGATCTCTCAAAGTATAAATGTTTATAAATGAGTTCCCTGTTTGTCTAGGGGTCTCTATCAGATGTTGCTCATCAGTAAAGCATAAAAATTGTTTGGCATAAACTAGATCTTGTAACATTTTTCCCCTTATAGTTAATAAAATGTATTTTCATATATTCATGTGCATTGGCTTAGCTAAAATGTACGTTAATGGTTTCTTTTGTCTTTTTTTCTTTCTTTGTGACCAAAAACTAACTAAAATCTAGAATCTTGCAATGTAACTCTTGCAGTCATAGCCCAGTTATGATTGTCGTTTAATTTCTCCCTTAGGATAATTGAAGGCTGCATAAATGCACAGATAATGGGATGAATTGGGTCATCTGCTTCTATTTGGTTACACTGTTGCATAATTTTCCTCAGCTTCTGACTTCCCAACTCCTTTTTCTGAATTCACCTTCAGCCTTCACAACCTATATACTTACTTTGCTTTTTTTCTTTTTAGAACTAACTCGTTTTGCTCAATCCCAAATTTTATCTGTTTGCCTTTTTCTACTTCTAGTGTTTGCTGCAGTACCGACACACTAGTTTCTCTATTAAAATAATGAATGTCCAATTTTCCCTCAGATGAAGAGTCCAGTCATCTTCTGCCACAAGTATATGAAGAGATTTACCAAACCTGTCAACATCTTTTTGTCTATGCTATACTTACTTTTTGCTGCTTTCAACTCTTCCCAGGCTGTGTTGGATGAGGTCTGTGCACATCTTCCCAGGAGCTATATAGTACTTCAGGTTGTACACTGCTTCCAAATGGATGGTGGCTTTGTGTTACACTTGTTAGAATTTGCTAAGCAACAACAATCATGAAAGGCTACTTCAAATTTTCTCACCAAGTTTTGAGTCTAAGGTTTTGTTCCTAATTTTTTTCCAGATTTATTCTGTAAAAAAAGTATTAAAATTGTGGGTTTATTTGTATTCTCTGGTTAAAAATGTATATACCAGAATTTTCATGTTTACCTAGAGTGCACTGTTGTTCACATTTTGATAACAAAGTTTCCATTTAAGTGTGGAAGAAAATAAATTAATTAGAATAAACAATTGTTGTAAATGCTATGATGAAAAATGAAACCACCTTCACATTTTCTTCCACTTCGCTAACATGAAGGGCTATTTGAAATATTTCTACTTAAATTTCTTATTTACCAGAAGTTTATCTATGATGGAGCCAGGACTGCTGAAAAATTTTCTTCTGTTAGGTTAATTTACATATACTCATGGTATCCTGTAGTGCTTAGAAATTTTTCTGGACGTAAGTTTCTTTGAAACATCTTCTTCAGTGAAGACAGTATAAATTAGAACAGCATAAGAAAACTTGGATTTCTGCAGTCCCTCTCTAAACTGTAGTAGAAACCACCAAGGCTGTCTTGATTTGCTGGAGCAATGTATCTGCAAAATGCTATGGAAGAAGATAGGAATAAGAAAGTAGAGGGAGTCATTCTGTCAAGTGTTTGATGTTTCTGCTTTTACTGTAAGTCACAGGGAAGTAGTTACCAGAAACCAACTGTAGAGTTTCTTTTAAAACTAAAAATCTCCTATCAGTCAACTTTATCCTCTTTACCCAGCCATGGAGTTATCAGCATGCTGTTTTCTCAAACAGAACTTTGCTAAGAAAACAGTTTGCTTTATCCTTCATTTACAGTAGCACGAAGGAGATCTAATGATTTTGAATTATTTAGAAAACAGACAATAAAGTTCTGTCTTCAGAGATAACAGTCCTCCTTCCTAAGAAATGTCCTATCCCAGTTTATTGCATTAGGATTTGAGGAGCTGAGTTCCTTTGTATAACACAGCATCCAACAATCAACACTTTACATATTGAATTTATCATAGTAGAAGAAAACTAAATATTTTTATCAGATAAAAATTTATACAGCAAAATGCCTAGGAATTAATGGGTTTCACTCCAGAATAGTGTTTCTCTATCTTTCCCATATTGAGTCACCTTCCCTGGAGATGTTTAAGGGACAGGTGGATGAGGTGCTGAGGGGCATGGTTTAGTATTTAATAGGAATGGTTGGACTCAATGATCCAATGGGTCTTTTCCAACCTGGTGATTCTATGATTCTAGCAAGAAGTTGAGGGAATGATGCTTGAGTGAGTAAGCAACTGAATGACGTAGCTTTCTAGGTGAGCCATTCTGTGAACAGGTGCTCTATCAACTGAGTAGTTAGAGTGGTACTACTTGAGGATACCACCCAAAAATCTGGTTGTGCTAGCCCATGATCCAGCCCTATAGTGATCGTGAGGCATGTTATCTGTTTGATATCACACTTCTTCAGTGTTGCTGTGCTGCAAAGATTTAAAATTACTATTGCAATGCTGATGTGCTATGCATCCACTCTGCATGACTTCCCAGTGACATGGTTTATAACCTTGGCCATAGCTTTGCCACTGATTTCTTTTGCACGACATTTGTTCATTTAGGTAAGTTTGAGCACTAGTGATAGAAAAATACTAAGCAAGAAGTTACACTAGAGCATTCTTTCTTTAGTTCCAACTTCCTTTAGTCTCTGACTGAACATGTTCCTGTTCAACTCCAGTTAGAGGTCAGTAAAAATTTCAGGGAGAGTTCCAGTTCTGGGTGAAATATTGACACAATTTTGGTTCAATTTCAGTTTATTTCCTTGGGACTAAATTAATTAATCTGGGACATGGTACTCGGAAATATAAAAAATATCAATGGATCAGAGAATCATGGATAATAGGAAAATCTGTCACTGTAGAGGAAAAAGAAAGAAATTAGCCTCACAAATTAAGTCTTCACAAAAGGCCTCAAGAGAGGAACAGAAGACCTGTTTCTTCTAAAGGCTTTTTGTCTCTGTTATCTATGGTCAGTGCTGGAATAAATTATGACAGGTTTTATTACTACGGTATTTTAAGGCTAAAAATATAACAGGAGACTGCAATCATCTGCATTGCCTGAACTCTTTGTTAGCTTCTTAATGAAATATTACTAGAACTTTTGTTCTAGTAAGTCTAGTAACTTCAGAATGAAACAGAATATCCACTTTCTCTTTCCCGTGTCATGGCACTGTGCAAAAAGTGAAATGGTCTGTTTTGACAGATTATGTTTCTTTTAATTTGCTTCTTCTTAAATAGTGCAATATATCAACAGTGGTGAACACTTGTCCTGTTAGGAATGACTTCCATGGTCAATATTAGCAGTGACACTATTCTAGAAATGATCCTAGCGAAATGGCACTATATATTTTTCACACTTTCAGCAGCATGGCTTCTCTAAAGACAGCAATTCCTACTGATTATGGACACCATGATAGCAACATAAGTGCTGGGCACATGTGGAGATGAGAGAATGCAATTTAACATTTGCACTTGGCTACCTCAGTAGGATTCATATGATTTACAGAAAAGGTAGAAAAGTGACACCATAATTAATAAAGATGCTTTACTATAGTAGAAGATCTTTGAAGCGTATATGTAATGTACTAGATCTGCTTACATCTCCAAATTCTGTCATTGTTTTTTAAACTTTATGGCATGTAAGTTAACTATTAAGACGTTATAATATCACAGTAATTAAAATACAATAACACCCAAAACTCTAGGTACATTCCCTTGCTACATTATCTGCAGAAAGCTTTTAATAGAAAGAATATTGATGTTGCTCAGATGAAAACTTGCTTGGATAGCATCCAGCTCCCTGGAGCTTGAGTTAAGTGTTTCACTGCTCTGTTGGATCAGTTTTCACAGGATGAGGTTACAGAGGCAATTGCCTATTTAAACTATCATTGATCCCCAGAAAAGAATAGCTTGGGGATTATTTTTGTAAAAACATTAAGGATTTTCATCAAAAAGAAGAGTTTACCAAATACTGAAATCATAGTTTGCCAAAAAATTTTACTGACCTTTGAAAAAATAGAAAGATCTGGACATCAAAACAGTTCCTTTTTGCTATATGTTAATCACAGTTCTTAGTGTGATATTTAGGAGCTAATAAGGGGCAGACATATATAAATGACTAACACATATGTACACAAAAATATTCTCCCAAATAGCCAGGGCATCCATCTCATTCAGCAGTGGGCCATCATTTTCACTAGTCATCTTTTTGCTACAGATGTAGTTGAAGAAGACGTTCTTGTAGTCCTCAATGTCCCTTGCCAGATATAATTCCAAGTGGGCCTTTGTCTTCCTCATCACATTCCTGCATACTGCAACAGTGTTCCTATATTTCTTCCAAGTAGTCAGTCCCCTTTCCCATGTTCTGTAGACCTCCTTCTTCCATTTAATTTTTCCAGAAGCACTTTGCTCATCCATTCAGTCTCCTGCTAAGAGATAGTAACAGAATGATAATGTTGATTTTGTGGAAATAAAACAGAGACAAGATCCTCCCTTTCTGAATCCTACTCATGTGATACTGATATTTCTTCTGTAGTCCTGCTGTGTATTATATATTGCTACATGCGTAGAACAGAAAAGTTCCTAGATACATGTGAAAAAAGAATATTTGCATTTGGTTTCAGTTTGACTTTATAGACAAACTAACAAGAGCTATGTCATACTGACTCAGCAATGTGCCAAAATTAGAAGTTTTGTTAATATTTCATTGTAAAACAATTCTACCAGATTCCTGTATTTATTTTCTTCTGAATGTCTTTTTCATTTTGCATGTTGTATCATAAACTGACAAAGAAGGTCCTGAACAAAAGATAAATCATCAGTTTGTAGAGAATTAGTATCTCTTCTCTCTAATCATGTTAAAGGTGGTTTTCTTATTCCCTATTATGAATTTCTCATAGCCTTCCTGTTCAAGAAAATTATCAGGAATTCAGAGCACTTGACACCTACATTGAGTAACCTACCCAAAAAATTAGTTGCGAACTGCCTATTCAAAGGTCCAAATTTAGGCATTGCAACTGATCTACTATAAAGAAGCTGGATGTGGAAACCCACTTTAATATTATCTGTTCATTTCTTCAATCTCTGTTTATATGTTTTGCTGTCACAGAAGCTGTGTCAGACATCTCATACACAGCCTGAATGCAGCCTAAGTGACTCTCATTCACTGTATATTACATGATATACCTCACTCATCTCGTCATACAAGACTTGGGTATCTTGCTAGAGCCAGTTTATTTTATTTATTTTGCTAGTTTCTATGCAAAGGTTCTTTTATTAGATACTCTGAAAAACAAATAAGTAATCCATGGACATAAAAATGTTAAAGGCCTTGTGCTGCTGGTAAGAATCAGTTTCACAAAGAGGTTATTATGATTCACATAAGGTTCAGGGTATTTTTGCATTGAGTTTGTCATAGATAATCTTTCCTCTTATTTCTGTCTACTGAGTGCATAAAGTGTTTTCTGGGTGCTGTTAACAAGCCAGGTCAGGACAGCAGTTGTCAAGTTTATGTTGACTAAGTCTTCATTCCTCACCTTCTTGAAATACTGATTTGCCTGCTCTGACAGTCACATATCTACATTTTCTATCAAGGGTTTTTCGTACTTGAAATATTTAAATTAAAATTAAATCAATAGTTGACAATTTTCTTTGAAACCTTCTCAAGCCTTATGCTTACCCAAGACATAAATCTAGGTGGTTTTGATTTTAAATCAGTTTAGTGCTCTTAACTGTGCTATTTTTTTACAGTAACTTTTCACCATTCAGGTACCATCTTATCAAATCTGTCACTGTGGCAGAAATGTTTTCTTGGTGCATTTCCCCCTCCTGTATCCTCTTGATATTGTTATAATTGGCCACTGGCCATTTGATTTCCTGACAACCTGTAACTTACCTCATATGAGGGAAGCAGCAATAAATGCAGCTACTAGATTTGCTATATGTTATTAAGAGCAATTATAGTGACTGGAATCAGGGAAGGAACTAAAAACTTCCAGTATTCTTTCAAGAATTGGCTAGTAATCTGCTTTCTACATACGTCATCCCTTAGATTAAAAAAAAAAAAAAAAGGTATTTTATAATAAAAATGAACTTTCTAATAAGTATTCTTGGAGAAGAAAGAGAACTTAATGTGGGAAAAGCAGGATAGAAGATTGAAATCTGCACAAAGACGTCTCCCACACACTGCAGTTAAATACTCTTTCCCCACTGTAGAACATCTGAACTAATAAAGGACCTTCACATTTAATTTGGTGACACTTAAACTTCATAGAATCAATACTAGACACGTGCATGTGAATGGATATTTCAGGGCTACAAGTTATTCCTAAGGTTATCAATAACATAATGAGCAAAACCCTTGTGAACGTTAACGTACTATAAATGACCTTCTAAGAAGATTCAAGCTTCTAAACCATACCAAATGTGATGATATAGCACTGCAGAAGTATATCTGCTCTTGGAGTGCTCTCTGTCAGAACTGAAATCCATTGTTTCAGTATATGTCCCATGACAACAGCAACAGCAGGTTTGAACTTGCAGATTACAGTTTGCCACAAAACACCAAAATATTAACCAGTATATTTGCACTCATCTCAGTTTGTTTTACGTGGAATGCAATAAAGAAATACATAAGATCCAGCCCTGAAACTGCCCCTTCAAAGGAGCAGTAGTTGCTTTCTCCCATATCAAACAAATAGTTGGTATCCAAGTGGAAATCTTTAATAGTTTTATTGGACAGATTTAGTAAGTTCTAATTGCTATCCTTTGTATCTGATTTCTTTAAGCTTCCTTCTCTAAAAGTAAAGATGTATTATACTTATCTGGAGAATCTGGGCATTTATTCTGTCTTTTCACTTGGAAAGCAAATTCATTTTATTGCTATATTACTGACTACCAACTAAAGAGCAACTGGAAATTGAGCTCTGTGAATAAATATCCATTCATTCCACAGAGTTAGCAAAAACCGTCCTTTGATAGACTATATGCAACAAATTTTCTATTGCTACTGTCTCTGTCAAAGCTCTTTACATCTTTCCTTAAGTCATCAACTGTCTAAGCAAAACAGGATATTCTATGAAATTTTCTAGCTAATCAACAGTAATTTATTATTTTTACAAAGGCACTTTTCCACTTTTCATGTGCTATGACGTGGAGATTCGTATTTTCAGTCTAAATCAGATGTTATCGAGTTAGTCTGTGTGTGGCTATGCTTCATCCACTAGACTATAAATCTAATTTCTGAAAATTCCTTATCCTATCAGAACTCAAGAAAAAAATTACATTGTCCAACTGTTGCATAAAAGAAAAGCAATTATTGCTCTCCTAAGAATATTAGAAGAAAAAACAGCAATAAAAATTAATTTCCTATAGATTCAAATACCTTACCAAGAATACAGCTTAGTAGAAAATCCAATGGGCTGTTATTACTTGTATCGCATTAATGTCTGTGTCTAATAGTTTTTAAGATTCCTTTATGCTGAGTACATTATTCACACACAGGAAAAAGGATGATCTTTACCATCAAAGAACCTGAACTTTACCACAAACCCCTACAGGAATTACAACATACTGGAAGAAGTAAGATGAGAAAACAGAAATAGAAACAAAGGTATTGTACAGTGTGGTGGCAGACGATATAACATCATTGGTAGTACAAACAGAAACAAGAAAAAAATTATAAGTCTCTAGCAGATTTACTGATTTAGATGGTAATGTCTATACCACCTAGAGAAGCCACATCCTTTCCTAAAAGAATTTCTTCCACTGCTAATGACAGCAAGAAAGACAGTCGCCTCAAAGCAGCTACACGTACAGCTAAGGGACTACTCATATTCTGCGAAAAATGATTGCAACCAAATGGGTCTCCTATTTACAATGTAAAAACAATGTTGTGAACAATTGGCTCATTTTGTGCTGAAGCACAAAATGCAGCACCAGATAAGCAGCAAGGGAATAGTAGCAGTTGCATGTGAGCACAGCTGGAGCTTCTGTCTGAAGTCAGTGATCAATGATAGAAACGAACAGCAAAAGACTTGGTGTGTGACAGTACTCTCAGAGTGTGGGGTGTAGCTTATTAGGTTGACTGATAGACAGACTGTGTATTTTTTTTCCCATATGAAGCTAAATAATTCTGTGTTTTCTTGCAAGTAAAAAAATACCTTCCTGTCAATTAATTGAAAAAGTACATAGTTCACATTCACTGAACTTTTTATTCCTGTGCCAGAAAAACAAATGGAGAAATATTTGATACTGTCTCACACAACATAAATTGAAGAGACATGGATTTGGTGAATGGATCACTCTGTGGATAAGGACTTGGCAAGCAATAGTTACAGTCAACTGCTGAATGTCCAAGCAGAGACCAGAGACAAGAGATGTTCCTCAGGGGACGATACTGGGACCAGTGTCAATAACAACTTTGTCAATCATATGGACAGTGAGATTGAGTGCACTCTCAGAAAGTTTGCAGGCAACACCAAGCTTTGTGGTGTGAACTACGTGCAGGAGGGAAAGGACATCATCCAGAGAGACCTTGCCTAGGTTGAGAGGAAGGCCTGTGTGAACCTCAAGAAGTCCAACAAGGCCAAGCACAAAGTACAGCACATGAGTCAGGGAAATACCAAGCACAAATACAGACTGGGCAGAGAATGGATTGAAAACAGCCTCGAAGAGAAGAGATACTGATTTATGAGAAGCTGAACATGATGTGGCAATGTGCACTCATGGCCTAGAACGCCAAACATATCCTAGACTGCATGAAAAGAAGCATGTCTAGCAGGTTGAGGGAAGTGATTCTCTCCTTCTACTGTGCTTTGGTGAGATCCGAAGTAACTCATCTGGGTCTGGGAGAACCCAACATGAGAAGGACAGGGACTTGTTAAAGGGAGAGTTTGGAAAGAATAAATGAGACTATGCCCAAGTGAGCTTTAAAGGGATAACCTGTCTTCTCCAGCTAAAAAGATAAGATTCCAATATCCTCATTATTCCTGACAATTCATATTTTACTTCTACACTAAAAAACTCAGAAAGACATCAACTGTCACATAAAAAGATATCACCCAACTGGACATTAATTTGAACAATTTCAATATTGCCAAGCCAGTTGTAAAATTAGAATTGGCAATTTAATTTTGTTATGCAGATTGCACAGATAGACATTGTGTAGAAAAATTTCAGGACTGCAGAACCACAACTCCTAGTAACTGCTTGGAGAGTTTTGGAGTTCCTAGATACTATAAATGTGTAAGTAACAGTGCATCAGGAAGCTTAAATTAGCATTAGTTACTTAGAAAGTTTGAGACTTGGAACCACACATCTTCCTTGGCTGTGGCATTTACACTTATTGTTAATTATTTTCCATTTTGCGTAAAACTATAATTGAAAAAATGCAACACTCAATAGACAGTATTGTTTAAAAGTTTATCTGAATTTACTTGATTCAAACATTACTCACACAACTACCAGAAAAATTATTTGTGACTTTGTTTTCCATTCACTTTAAGGAAACATTTTCATGTAAATTGCCTAGGAGACAGTCTAACTTAATCTGATACCACTCACACAGAATTTTATAAGATTATTTATAAGACAGTGTACTTAAAAAGTGTATTTCTTCTCTGTTCACAATTGGTCTAATTTAAATATGAACCTTACTGTTATTTTCCTATATTTCCTGTTCATAGAACTTCCCTTTAACTTAATTTATCATTTCTGTACTGTTTCTACTGTTACTATTTCAGAAGAGTTCCCTGGGATATTGAATAATATTACTTTGTAATTATATTTTTATAAGCCCTACCAAAAGAGCAGAGCAAAATAAAAGGGATATCTAGCTGTCAAAAGCAACATTAATTTTAAAGGTACACACTATACTGGGTCTGGCTGTGGAAAAGTTAATCTTACCCACCGCAGCCCACACAAGGTTGTGGTTTTATGTGTGACTGAAACAACAATATTTGATCTGTGACTGAATGGTGCTTGCACAGTATCAATGCCTTCTATATTTCCTACTTTTTTCCCTCAGTAAGCTGGGGGGGATGGGGAGAGGGCAGAGAATAGAAGAGAACACAGACTGGCAATTTTAATGATGATACAAACTGGAGTGAGAGACTATGACTTTAAAAACAGGAGCATTATATACCTTAAAACCAAGGCAACTACTTATAAAGTGAAATTTAGCAATTTATTAAGTTTTAATTAAATGACTACAAATATATGCAATTAGAGTTTGATGTAGTTTAAGCTATATATCTTGAATAGAGGCATTCTGATTGCATGATTCCCTTACTTACCATGAACTTATCTTTGTATTATTTAAAATTCATTCACAATTGGTGAAATTTTATTCAAATTTATCTCATTCATTGTTTTGCTTCTTCATGCTTTCTCATGACATTGATATCAACAGGAAATTCTTTTGCCTTCTAGCTGTGTTCTTTCACGGTCAGTTGAATTATCATGGAGCTATAAGCATCAATTTCAATTTGTTTTCCCTTGTTGTTGAAGATTTGATTAATTACCTTGTTCCACATTTTTAAATTGCATCAGTTTCTATATGAGCTAAATTCCACAATTGCTCATGAATTCATTAAGTCTTTGCATATTCATTACTATCTGATTTTAGTGGGGAGAAGACAGAGGAATTCTGTACATGTAATACAAATGAAAGCAATTAAATGTAAAGTCTTTGGGGGTTGTATATGTGTAAATATGGAAAAATGGATTAATTAAATACCCATAGCAGATAATTCTTTGCTTAATGTATTTTTAGTTGACTGCAGGTTCAGCTGGGCCAGTGAAATGCCTGTTAAAGATATAAATTTAGGTTCAGCTTCATCATCTCCTCTAATTTTAGATACCTAAAAAAAATTATAATGTCATAGTAAGCCAGCTTTCTAAGCTCTCTTTGTAACATCTTGAGAGTATTAGGGAACCTGAAGTGATAATTCATCCCATTCAAAGTAAAATAATTACAGGTGATACAAATTCTCCTAAAAGAGTTTCTCTCTCATGACTAACACAGGTTAGATGCCAGAAGGCTGAAGTTAGTGAAAATAAATCCCATCCCAAGTCACCTCTTCAATTTTATAACATACAAATTTGGTCTTTGAGTGATACAATATAGTATTGCAAGACGTGGGGGTTCAGGTTAAGTCTTCACATTTAGGCAGTAGCAATTTAGAATTGATCTAGTCTGTGACCAGAGGTTGGCCTTAATCATGACTGTAATCATGAATTTACTCTTAAATTCCTGTCCCCTTACTCTATCCAGGCAGCACCTACCCAAATGTGCGGTAGAGCTGTTCATTAACTTAAATGAGAGCATAAGAGTGCTTTGCTGGATCAAGGCCAAAGTATTCTCCTGGTTTCCTAGTGGCTTCTTTATCTCTAGCCTCGCTTTGCTGAATGGACTTTTAGGTTTGGCTGGGGGAAAGGTCACATTTTACTTCTCTTCACCAAATACAAACTCTGCATCTTCTTAGAGCAGTTCACTTGAAGATGCTATGCATCCTTCCTGCTGTCCCCTGTTCCTTTTTGTCCTTCATTTTTTATTACATAAAAAAACTTTTTTTTTCTTTTAAGAAATACAGAGATGTAGCAATAAAGTATGTTAATGAACCGAGATGATAGTCACTTAAGTCAGTGGGATTTTCTCCGTTGAATTCAACAGGGTTTCAATTAGGTTTAGAAAATGTTAAATTTAGGGTATAGCAATTAAAGATTACTCTGATCAATAGCCAAAAGATCAGAATGTCTATAATATATTTATTCTACTGAAAACAATGGCACAATAACTGTTTTGTTGTCTAAAATGAATTATTCCTAGCCTCTGTGAAATAAACAGTTCCAATAACCAGCATGTGCATATACAGATATACAAAACAAACAAGTACATGCATTAATTGAAAATTATATTATGATTCAACAGATGCAATGAAATGTAAGTATTAATAGCCTCATTAAGAAGTCTGATGAATACAAAAGCTCTCCCATTATAATTACTCCTAGAAAGAAAAGAAGTATTGTTAATCTGTTGAGAAGCGGATGACACAGAAATTTATAAATAATAGAAACATTGCACAAATTAATTCTAGATTAGAAGGACAGAATAGTTTTTGTTTAATAATAGGAAAACCATTTTTATCAGAGAAGAGCCACGGTGTTCTGTTAGAGTCTGGTTTAATTATTAGACTCCTTTTTCTCCCAATACTCAATTTTTTTAAAAAGCAGTAATCTCTCTAATAACGGGTCTAGATAAAGCTAAGTGCTGCCCAGCAGCATCCTACAAACACCCCAAAATCTGGACAGTATTGTAAGGTCTTCTTTCAAAAAGTTTTGAGGCTATGAAAGACCAGTGGAATACTTTTCAAAACATAGGGTAACACAGAAGACAATTGTTTGGACAACGTTAGGCAACAGATTGTATAGTTTTCATATTGATTTGTTATGTATAATTGGTGACTATTATAACAGTTAAGCTAATTTTGGAGACTGACTATTTTTTTTTTACTAGTCTAAGATACTTCTCACATATAGAGACATAGTTGCTGGCATAGAAACATAAAAAGGCTATACGACCATTATCTATCATGTTTGGCAGAGAAAATCCATCATTGCTGTATCATACACTGCCAGCATACTCCGCATTTGGCACTTTCAGCAAGTGATATTAACATTTGTATCCCCACTATCACCTTCCCATGTCTTTTAGTAATGCAGTAAATCTGTCACATATTAAATATTTTGCACATAAACTCAAAGTAATGGTACAAGTGTATCTTTGCCCTCAGTTAGCATCATTAGTTCTTTTTAGTTATCAGGTCCCTGAGGAGTCAAACTGAGACAATTGCTTATATTAATCATGGCAAGAAATGCTAAGACAAACCACAGAATAACCATTTTTTATTTATTGACTTTTTGTACAAGCTGTATTGGCAAAGTCATCTCACAAATTTAATGGATGATATCAGCTTGTAAAATATATTGGTCAAGGTAGGTCATATAGCATACTATTTACAGAAATGGAACCAGACAGATTCAGTGACTAGAGTAGTTAAATAATAATGACAAAAAGGCTGAGTGCTTATCCTTACTTTTTATGCCCTCAATAAATATTTTTGTGCCATAAGAAGTTTAATACCATAATGAGGTCAAAAGATCAGACTTTAATCGCTACAATACCTTCTGCTCAAAGTTACATTACGTTGTAATTTGTAATTTATAAAACCTGCCATCAGAAGCTTAATGTACCTGATGAAGATTGAAGTGGTGCCATCATTTGTGTCTAAAACCAGGACATGTGATGTGTCTGTAGCAGTAGCAGTAAAGGAGTTGGAAAAAATCCATTCATTTTAAAATAAAAATAATTCATAGTGGAAGTTTTCAGTTAGCAACTAGCTGTTATAATAGAATCCATCAGCCTGCTTGCAACTGAAACATAGTTTGGATTTTCTGGGGTAGACATGTTTCTGAATGCAAATTTACTATCATAATGACACAATATTGAAATTCACACATTTTATTGTAAGTGTAGGAAGTTAACAATAAAAGTCTGGTTGAGTTCTAACTGGCAGCACCCTTTATTTTGACCTTGGATTAAGTATTTACACTTTCTGTTTTGAATTAGGATATGGTTGTTTAACACTGGTGAGGGACATTGAGTGCAGATTAATCTTGAATGCTTTGCTGTCTCACCTGAGGGGTTTAGCTTTAATCTACCATTGATTTAAAGTCCATTCATGTCTTTCTTTATTTCTTTATAGGCAGGTGCAGAGACATATGTGTTTATTACATTGATCTGCCAGAAACAATCCAGCTCGGTCACACTTTCTCACGGTACCATGCTGAAGCTACTGAAATCTTTAGAGAGGTATTCGTCTATTGGTTGGGTCACAGGGGCACCCGTATGTCTTCCCAACTGATCCCAAATTTTCTGCAGTAAATTCATTGTGTGTACAGTGCCCTGTGCTTGTTCCCCCTTACCCATGCAAATCAACCTTCTATAGCAGTGTGCTTCATAGCCCTGCTTCACCCAGTCATACTCCTTTCTGCCCTGGCTTTCCAAAATAATAGCGCTGCTGGAGAGGGGAAGTAAAAACCTTCCACATAGACATGCCCAGTGACAATTGTGAGTCTCACTTACCAATGATCTGGGAGCAGAGTGCCAAAACTAGCTGCTTCCAATGAGCAAAATGCTCAAGTAAGTGAAGTAAGAGTCTTAACCTTGCCATTCCTGACCAGTAAAAACGCACTTAGCAAAGCAAGACTTTTTCATGTAACTAGGAAGAATACTAACATATAAAACATTGTTTTTCAGTCCTTACAAAGATGCATTTTGAGCAACAGTCAGAAAAGTGAACCAGACACTTCAGATAACATTCATTATGCTGTAGAGTAAGTTATACATTGACAATTAACGGAATAAAGCTCTGGAGTTTATAGGAAAGAAAGCTGTGTTTGTGATGAAAAGAAATGAATAGAATAATATCACATTAAAATGCTCTTCTAGTGAAAAGCTTACTTCCCAACAAAGTGGAAAGATTTCGCCAACAAGGCTTTCAAAGTTAAATAAATCTACTTGTATTTCCTGTTCTAATTTAGCAGGTCAGTATTTCAAAGAAACCTTGGAGATAAGCAAGCTGGCAAGGAAAGGAGAGCAGTAGTTGTGGAGTGTAGAGCGAGAAAGGGGTTTAAGCCTGAATTACTCTTGGCATTTACAGGTTGCGAGTAATGTTAATAAAAATTATGGCTGCACAATGATGAGTCACTGTTATAATACATACTGTCAGGAGCAGCCTCTTCAGTGACCTCTGGTAATACGATTCCACCTGTGGATGCTTGAGAACTCGCTGAAGAAGCAAGTTAAAGCTGAAGAGATGGCAAGACATTCCTCATTCCCCAAACAGGAATCTCACACTGAACTGAAGATTCAAAACTACAACATATATTGTGCAAAAATAAATGAAAAAACAAGAAAACCTTTTCTTTTCCCTACATGAGAGGAACACTTCCACCCTACGTGATATAAGGGTCATGACAGCACGTAACCACAGAGTCTTTGTCTAACAGATCAATGACTATTCTTTTGACTGTGTAAAAATGTCTTTTGTCAACAGGAGAACTGATGGATGAACAATGAGATTGGAAAAAGCATTGCCTTTTACACTCTTGAAGCAAACACAGTAATTTATTGCTCATATCTTTTGTGATATGTTCTTCAGCATAGTACTCAATATATTCATTTTCAGTTCACCTGTAAAAGTACAAATGCATCAATTATCTACAAGTGTTTCCTAGAGAAATACAACATATAATTACAAAAGTAAAAATCTACTACATTTGCAGTTCTACTGGAGTTTAGTTTTATAATTTCAATAACACTTTAAATAGAAAAAAGACAGATGCTTACCTTAGCCACTAATATGGGGAAAAAAACATGGGTTTTTTTTATCAGAGTAATATACAGTAAAAAGTAACTAATCATTAACACTCCACCAGTATAGCTGTTAGAATCTGTAACTACCAATTTCCCGCAGTTTCTGCCTAATAGAAACTGTATTCATAATTTCATTTGTTCGTGAAGCGCAGCAAAGTAGTCGAAGAAGCTGTGTTTATATGTAAAAGAGTCAGCTCCCTGCCGTGAACAGACTGCTTTCTTCCTATTACAGCAAATAAAATATCTAAACATTGTTTAAAAAACTTATTTTAATCTTGATTTTTTTGTGCTATTAATTTTCTTTCTCTTCCTAACCTAAACTTGAGAATGTATTTTTAGTTCTAATTGAATGTGGCTAAGGCATGTGGATAACAAATGCCATGATTTTATCATTATTTATATCTCATCCACTTCTTTCACCTAAAACTTGTCTCTGTTGCACTGAAAACTATTCAGCAAAATATTGCACTTGGAACAAAATAAGACAAACAGATGTAACTGAAATGATTTTATTATTTTTGCCAGTACTCTTGGTAAATGCCAATGATTTTGTCTTGAAATTTACTTAATATTTAAAATCAGATTTTAAAAAACATTAGAAGTTAAATTAAAAGTGTTTGGCCTCATCTTCTTGACATCTAGCCTTTAGATATTTATAAGCATTGATAAGATCTCCTCTTATTCTTTTCTTCTACAGGCTGATCAGACTCAGTTCTCTCACTCTTTCCTCACAGAAGAGATGCTCCTAATCACCTTCATTGCTTTTTACTGGACACTCTCTAGTAACTTGTTGTCTTTCTTGAGCTGGCTAGCCCAGAACTGGACACAGTAATTTAGATGCAGCCTCACAACAGTAGAGAGAGGATAACTTCCGACAACCTGCCGGTCACACTCTTCTTCATGCACACGAGGATACCACTGGATTTCTTGGCCATGAAGGCACTTTGTTGGCTTACCTTGTCATTGACCAGGACTCCGTGGTCCTTCTTTGCAGAACTGTTTTCCAGCAGGTCAACTCCTAACCAGTACTGGTGCGTGGGGTTATTTCTCTCCAGGTGTAGGAATCTGCACTTGCCTTTGTGGAACTTCATTAGATTCCTCTCCGCTGAATGGCAGCACAACTTTGTGGTGTATTTTCTAGTCCACTAACTTCCATTTTTTTCAGTAACTTACAGATAACAGACTAAGAGTTGGAACACACAGAAAGAAAAAAGATTGCTTCAGATATTCCATTGCTTTTCCATTGCTTTTTTGTTGGACTTCATGCAGGTAAGCAACAGCAACAAGGCAAGGTTAAACACTGAAATTATTAGGTTATTAGATATAAACACTAGGTTATAAGATATATATATATATAAAAGATATAAATATTAGAAATTTTTAATACTACTTTTGAAAAAAGAGTGTTGACTAGTAGATTATTTCCCTAGTCTTATGTTGGCTAACATTACTATAATACATCGCTCACACAACTGTGTAATGACTAAACCTAGGTTGATATAAATGCAAAATAGAATGGAAGTACTCATTTGTGTAAAATATATAGATATTGCATATAATTTTGTACATTTGCATTCTTTGTGTATTTGAACATTCAGTTCTATACACCAAGATTGAGAACTCCTTTACATTTCCCTGAAATAGTGTAGAGTTGGACTATGTCTCCTTATGACCGACTACATGAAGCTGGTCACAAATCCTCCTTTAATCTCTGGTTAGACTCATCCACCACTATTGAGCCCATATGGGACATGACTTAGTGCCAGAGGTTCACTGCTGTTAGAGAAAGTTCATGTCCTTGCAAATCTTCAGGCTGTACAGATTATCACTTGAAAGCAACAACTCCTACCTGCAAGTCTTCTTTATTTTATGCCTTTAGCTGAAACACGATGCGGTAAGAGGCCTAGAAACCTGTGCACTGCTCATGTGTGTGCTTAGATGTGCACATAACAAACATCCATGCAGATAATGGAAGACAATGTACTTCTTCCCAAGTGAGAATTACTGACTTAGCTTTTTTTCAAAAATTCTATTGAATTTTAAAATGTCACATTGTCTTTCAGATGAGTAATGAACATAGGAAACATTTTCTCAGAGTTAAAAGTCTATTAAGTAGCTGAGGAATAAGTATCTTGATTTTCCATGCATTTTAACAGGGATTTAAGTTACCATCGATATTTGAGTAAGTTGCTTTAGTCTGTCTTTTTAGTCCATGGAGAAAAGTTGGCATTTCTAGGGCACAATTTATCTCATCTTAAAATAGATGTCTAAAGCAGGTCGGACAAATTGTGCCCTTGCAATGTCTTCTAGCACCCGCTGATTATAAGAAGCATGACCAGCTCAGATGTACAAATCCACATTGTAGACTTTTGCGGGTAGGTGATAAATTCCACTCTGTGTGATTTATGATGAGCTGACTCTGATGGTCAAGGGGCAATGAGTTCCAACTGAATTCTTCCTGACTCCAAAGTTGGATCATTTATAGGGTTTCTCTGCAAAGTTGATACCACCATGTCTTCTAAGAGATTGAACTCATGCTGTAACCTTAAATGTTGTGGCACATAAACAGACATTCAGCCTTTACTTATTCATAGAAGCAGTAGAAATGAATCTCTGAAACCATCCCAGCCTTTAGAAGCCTTCTGTGGCAGGTTTGACTGAATAAACTCATAGATTCTACAATTATTTGGGGAAGATCAATAGAGACAGTCAGCAGCTAAGGCTGCTACAGAAGGATCTGAGGAAAACTATGATAAAATTTTCAAACAAAATTAGGAAATATAATTCTCACCTTCCAGTTAGCCATAAGTAATTCATTTAAATGAGATATAATAACAGTATAACTGAAAACACTCATGTCAAACTATATCTTTTGCTTCTTCATTTCCTTCCTATTCCTTTTATGCAACTAATTCAGTCTTTCATGATAAAAACTGTCCCATACTCATCCCACTGAAACCAAGCTACAATGAGAGTTTTGTTACTCAGCAATATACATCTGACGGTACATTTTTGTCTGATAAACTGTAAGATTTCTGTGATTCAGAGACTGTCCTTTATTTATTGTTACATATCTAAGTATATAATCTATGCAACTATCATGCATAAATGATAGTGTTATTTGCACAGAGAGAATAGTAAAGTCACTGTAGTTTAAGTGTATGTGTTCTCAAGTAAGGAAATGTCTTCTTAACTTAGTGGTCATTCTGAATTTTGATAATTTACTCTTTTCAAATTTGTTCTGCAAGACTGAGATTTGATTTGTAACATTTCATGTTCAGGTATATTGTACAGCATGTACAGCTAGACCTAAGCACCAGTGAATGCATCAAAAAAATCTCACTTTGGATTAAATTTGCTTTGTTTCTGGCCCTTGTAGAAATCACTTTCACTTTAAGGATAAGATAAAAATTAATTATTTGTGTTTCTTCATGTACTTTTAAAGGATGTTTTCCACTTAAATTTTTATGCTGTAATTCCATTGTTCTATAGGAACATTAATATTATATCCAGTTTCTATGTGATAGCCTGGTCCCTTCTAGTATAAACCCCTGAAAGAAAACTCGAAAAAAAATCTGTTTTTTCAGAAGTTATGTTTTCTCATTTCAAGAACTAGAATTTATCTTTTACTTTATTTTAAGTTAAATTACTTTACTGTGAAACTCCAACTATAGAGTAGTAAGAGTTAGAATAAGGCAAATTTGATGCAAAATTCCTGTAAGGTAATCATTCTCATTTTTGTTTAATTTATTTATCCTCACACAGCACAGAATCACCATATGGATGCTTCTCCTCACAGGAATTTTAGATGTTGTATCATGTAGAATAGGAATTAGAGATTACAGTGCCCAGATCTGTCCTGTACTTTCATATGGCTTCTTATCTTACAGTCTTTTCATAAAATAAACAATTCAAGTCGGAAGATACTCAGGAGGATACCTAGAAGCACAGGAGATTCTGTGGTGTGAACAGGTCAGTGTCATCAGTGTTTCACATACGAAGATTTGCTCTCTTGACAAGCTTAGATAAATAATTCTCTATCTAAGGTTTGGACTATTTGCTATACATTTGCTAAAAGTGCTGCTAGTATAAATCAAATGTCACAAAGAACATCCTGTATCTTATAAAGATATTAAACTCTTGCTTCGCATTCAGGCTCATGATGTTGTGCTGGTACAGTTTGTTTCCACACAATTTGAAAGGATTCAGTGGGGTTTCTTGTTTTAGAATTATGTTCTGTAAATATGAAACTGAATTCATAAGTAGGAAATTTATCAAGTATAAAGCAAAAAAAGAGAATCTGACAGGTGATGATTAAATATACTCCTCTCAGGACTGGAAGAGGGGTTCAGAAGATAGTTGTTAATTGTTAATTTAAAAATGGCCTGAAGAGATAGCATAAAAAAATACTCTCATTAACTTTGCTGCTTAGAGAAGCTATACATGTTTTTATTTTAAAAGAGTTGTATTTGTCCTATTCTAAAACTGTATATAATTAAACATGAACTTAATTTTAATTAGGTCTCTAGTGAACACCCCTGTGCCATTTTGTCTTTAAAACTTCAGCTAGTTTCAAACAAAAAGCATGTATTAACAAATCAGCCAGAGGCATGATGTTGCCTTTGATTGACAGCTATACCAGTAACACTCTTTTAATAAGATGGGGATGATTCAATTGGTATAGATCATTTTGCCCAGTGTGGGTAACAGCCTCAGGCACAAGTATTCCAAATAAGTGCTTGAAACCCCATGTTTTTAAGTAACCCCAGAGCTACAGCTAATCCAGTGTTTCACTACATCAGGTTATCACCTGTCAACTGCTCTAAAGAATTTGTCCAGTAACAAAGGAGAGAAAAGTCACTCAGACATCTTAAAGCGAAAGTCACTTTGAGGTATTTTGCATATGCCTCAAACAAGATTTTTCTCATATGAATTAGGTGATGATCAGTGTTTCCCATGTATGTAAATCAGCAGTGCCCACAACACTGCTTCCAAAGAAGCTCCTCAGGAAGTTTGCAAAATAAAAAGCACAGATCTAGGCATCTGATTTACAATGCCGAGTGGGACAGTCCGAGGGAGGTGAGTTGCAAGGAGCTTCGGTGGTAAAATAGGAACACAGTGATATGCAGCCAGGAAAAGGGAGGATTAGCCTGGTTGAGTGAGCAGCTACAACCATTCTTTGGACCATTCTACGGTGACAAGAAATCTGCTATTCCAGCAACAGAACTGTTCTGCTGTTCCAAGTAATGTTCCTGATAGAAGATTATTGCCCGCATGACATACAGCATGCCTGTATCCTCCTTGGTTTTGCAAAAGACCACTTTAGTTTCTATAGGAGTATTTTTTCATTTCTATTGTTTGAGAGTATTGATATAGCACTAATTCCTATAAATCACTAAAGCTTGAGTGAAAGAAAAAGAGCTACTATTTGACAAGAAACCCAGACCAATAATCAACATAAAACTTGTATTGATTCAACAAAAGTTGAAAAACACGAACAACTTCCCCAGTAACAGAAGTCCAATACAGATGAGATAATTTACCCCAGGTCTTCAGAATTAGACTAGAGTCCAAATCACTTGATTATTTTCCTATTCCAGTGCAGTCTTACCTCATGGAGACCTCTAACTGCTACTAGTAGCAATGTTGGAATGAAGCCAGGGGCTTAATCAGTGGTTTATCTGTTGAATGGCCACTGGCCAGAGCTCTAATTGAGCTATTGAAAAGGAAATGTATCAGGTGGATAAGGGTTATATATTTATTTCTTACAACAAGGTCACTAATAGATATACCACTTCAGACTATCTGTTTTATTGATATCATTGAGGAGAGCAGAAAAAAAAATCAGATCTCTGGAAAAGCATATCTCTGGAAATAAGAAAGACACGAATGCTGAAGTGTGCTAGAAACAATAGTGAGTGGAGGAACAGTATGAATATGTGGCACTTGAGTACCTATAAACCAAGCAGTTTCACCCTGTCAAAACTGGCAGCTGTGAACAAAAATGGCCAAGTCAGGCTGTTTCTCGAGTATTCTTGGGAAACGTCATTGCTGCAACAAACCTTCCAAAGCTTCTGCAGTTCCTGTGGACTAGGTCTTTCGGGGACCCTGGAATTCGCTGTGGCTTTGGGCTCTCTGCAGCATACAATAGGAACTGCAGTAGAAACACTTCTACACAGCATTCCCAGGCATTTCAGACACAGTCTTTTTTTCTTGAAGAAAGTTAAGGATAGTTAACAAACATTGCATAAGGTTTTCACCATATTGCAACCAACTAAAAACGTAACCATTTGGTGATGACCATACCCCTCCTTGCCAGAATCTCTGTCTGCCAAAGATCAATAAATAGAAAGGATATTTTATTTCCAGTTCTGTGATTTTCAGTACTGCAAGAAATGGCAGTTACTTTCCTCTGGTGCACAGTAGTCATTCTTTTACTTCATAACTGAATATGTGAAAAAGGTAATACAGTCCAAAATGCGGTAAAGCTTTCATACGTTTGTGCTTTCTTAATACTGTGTTCACTCTTATTCTTATGGAGTTGTTAGTAGTCACCCATAGGCATTATAATTATCTAGCATCTATCTTCCTGATATATTTGTTACACCTTCTATTTTTTGAAAAGTGTGCTCCGTATGCTTCATGTTTTCAGCTCCTTCCAGCTACAATGTGGGTGTGCTTTCCAGTTATCAAAGTTACAGTCACACTAGGATAAATGAAACTTGGATCAAGATTGCAGTGAATGAGCAGTTTTATTGACATTATCTATTGTGTTGACCAACTCAGGTGCTCCAATTGAATTTTCCTTAGTATGTCTTTCCTATATAACTCTCACAGGGAAGGCAATCTGCATTAGAACACTCCTTTTGTAGATGCTGAATGTCCTCATCAACAGCTGAGGAGAAAATGGTAAATTGCTATGAAGGAAAAAAAGAGCCTTCCCTTAGAGAAAATGATGCTTGAGTAAGGTGGCAAATTCAGCATCAAATCACTGAAAGAAAGAAAGACTGTTATAAATGTAGGTATTTCTCCTCAGAAAATGTCTCTCATTTTGACATGGCACAGAATGAGTGGTGTTTTGCAACTGATACAATGCAGACACACAACTCCTTTTGGGGGCAAGCGAAGTATATATACAAGCTGCACTGATTTCATATAACATTAATGGGGAAACTTTTAATCAAATAAATTAGTCTTCCCTATGCAAACAAACAGGTACATTGAATCCAAATCAAATATTTTATCATTCTACAAGACAAGCACATCAATTTCATATCAGAAACTAAGCTTGGCATACAGTAATTGTATCAGTAATAGAGAGAAATGCAAACAAGAGTGCATGAAAGGGAGGAAATGTAATTTATGATTCAAAATGTTAATTTTAATCCTAGCTTTATGGTGTTATGGGTATTTAGGAGCATGTTCTAAAGTTCTATCTAAGTATTACCCTGCATAAACTAAAATGCCTTTCTGGCTGATAGAAAGACTCATAGTGAAGACAAAGGACTTTGAAACAGACACTTAGGCCTTAATGTGGTAAGGATTTTAAGCATTTGTTTGCACTAAGTACATGTTTAAGTTGCATTAATGAATAGGAGTGGAGTAAAACACGTTTGCAAGTAGCTTCACAATTGGAACACTTAAGGTGAACGTGCTGAAGATATCTGTACAAAAAGATTTTTTTTGGCTGTGAAGAATTTAAATTAATGCGTTAATAAATCTTTTTTGCTTTCTTGTGTTGACTCAATGCATCTTTTTTCATTATGCAGTCAGTAGACTTCCACCCTGCAGTGCTTCATATCAGCCTTGGATACCAAAGATGTGTAATATATGGTACAAGTATTTTTCTTCTAGCAGTGGGTGGTCTGATTCCTTAATCAAGCTGATTTTTTTTTTATTAAAAAGCTTAGCTCAACTTTTGCTCTTAGATAATTTATTTCATTCCGCTTGACTACATTTATTTTAAAGTATGTATATACACATGTGCATGGCTCAGTGCCTAGTAACTGCATTATGTTGCCAGGAACATCTCAGTGTTTCCACCACAACTCCTTGCTTCTTGATATTTATTGCAAGAAAATAAAAAATCACTCAATTCTGAAAACAAGTATTCTGTGCTTTAACATACTTTATTTTATACAGAAAAAAACCTTCAGTTTCAGCAATAAAATTGTAAAGAAATAAAAGGAGAGAAAGATAGAAAGTAAGAACAGACTTCCCACAGAGCCTGCATTGGTTTTGTCTTTTTAACATCAATTTTTTGAATGATTACTTACTATGAAAGAACATCATTGACTAGATATTTCCAAGGGAATATACACTTTAAAGGGCTTCTGACATATATAATACATACTTCTAATTGATGCACAGGGTTGCCTTTTTTGTTTTGCTTTAAATCTAGATTCCCTACTTTTTCCACATTGGATATAATTTTTGTCCTGTTATAAAAGTCATAGTTTTTGCCTTCAAGTAAAGTTTATGTGAACTGTGTGTCTGTTTTCTCCAAAATTTTAGTGCATGATAGTTCAACAGTGTGTCAAAGAAAATGGTAACCAGAGGCAGCTCAGGAGGCAAGAGTTGGAAGAGCTTAAATGCATAAATACAGTTCAGGAGGAATGTTATGAAAATTGTTTTGAATTATTCCTTTTCTGCATCAGCATGAAACTGAGGACAGCCAAACTTTGAGAAGAGCTTTCTTTTCATGTTGGAATAACAAACAGATAAATAATCATTTTGCATGACAGAGGGCTAACATCAAGTCCTGGCTGGGAACTTAAAGTCGAACACAAATCTAAGATGCCCACATTTAACAAAAGGAAGTGGTTATTATGAATAATTGCTTGTTATGACACAAATGCCCTTCGGCTTTTCAGTTTGAACTATGCTACTCTATATATTCAGTTAAGGGCTCATTGCAGCCAAAACAGGAACCTGCATTTTCCACCTGCCTGTTGACTATGTTCTCACTTAGTTTGTTTGATCATTGGGAAATGGTAAGAGTTTTGGGGTTTGTATCAGCTATACTGTTAAAGTGAGAAATAGCATAAGGGAAAGTTCTATCACCTCTGTTTCAATGGAGATTTTTCTCCTGAACAGAAATTCTCTTCTGGAAACTCATGGCTGAAATCTATTCATTAGAGAAACTGTAAATACCCTGCAGACAGTAAATTTTACTAGAGCAGGGGGCCATCAGAAGCTAACCATAGGGAGGTGGTTAACCTTCCCTGGAGGTGTTTAAGGCACGGGTAGATGAGATCCTGAGGGACATGGTTTAGTGTTTGATAGGAATGGTTGGACTCGATGATCCGGTGGGTCTCTTCCAACCTGGTTGTTCTATGATTCTATGATTCTATGTACACAATGCTGATCTCATCATAATACAAAAGCCTACCCTACACATAAAATTGCTAGTAACTCAGAAAAAAATAGAAACCCCACAGGTAGCAAATACAGATCCATCCTGTAGAAGAGTTAAAGGTGGTGATCCTCTTACAAGTTGCAACTGTTCTGAGTACAACTCAGCTTTTACTGAGGTCTTTGCACATCATTCTTTGCCCTTGGCTTGTTTCTGCATATGCAGGAAATATGTATCTTTTGTTCTTCACAACTTAAATGCAGTAGTTTCTATTGAGACAAAGAGGTATCAATATAGTTGTGGTCAGAACTCACATACATCCTAGAAGGAGCTGGCCAGTAAATAAGGATATAATGTATGTCAAAAATGGGCAGTTGTCTAAACAGAAAGAGCATTGCTTTGCTATTTCCACAGTATCTTCACACTTCATATGAAATATAAGTGACAGAGAATGAAGTCCATATGATTCTACTTCTCTAGTAGAGCTATTTAGCTGCTAAGAAGATTTCAACATGAAGTCCAACTATTTTTAGGTCATACTTCCTTACTGATCTTATGCTTCAGGCACTGCATTCCATCATTCACAATTCAAGAATTGCATGTAAGTTAGAGCTGGAGAATGGGTAAAAGGCAATACTTTTGAGAAACAGGCATTTTGAGCTTCCTCTGAAGAGATGAGAAATCTGTTTCAGCTGAGAACATAGCTGAAGAGAACCAATGTATCAAGGGCCATTCAGGTGAGGCAAGTTATCGACCCACTTTAATTGATAAAGGTATTTATATTAAGTCCTCCTCTACTGGATAGGAGCAAGAAATAAGTGTTTGGTAGTGATGGATTGTAGTGCAGTCTTATAGTTGTAAGGCTCTTCTTCCTGAAGTAGCAGTACTTTCAAAGACCTAGAAGATCTCAACTGGGGCATAGCTGCTAGTAGATGTATAGCAGTGAAACTGGATAGCTTATTAAACTTCCTTACAGCTACTTCTCAGCTGGAAGTAAAGTAGCAAGTCTAAGCTATTTTTGGCAGTGAAAGCAGTAAATGCTATGAGTGAGCTATGTTATTGCTCTTGTGTGTCTGTGCAGGCATATCCTTAGATAATTCTACAGACAGAAAGTGCAAGGCATGGAGGGTCCAAGAAAGGCCACTCAGTATAACTCAGAAATTATCTACTACATTCAAGCATCTGGAAGAAGCAAGGTTAACTTTAACAAAATCTGTTTCCTTAATAACTTTGACAAGTAAACAAATTCACTCTGTCTCAGTCATTCCAAAATACTGTTTCAGAGAGTTTGCCTTACCACTTCATTTGCTTTCACTGGCTTCCTGGTAAAAATGTGCATTCTCTCTCCTAACACTTGTTAAGAGTAAAGTACTTTTAAATGCTTCTAAGATGATCAGCCTGTATTTGCCCTCTTGTTTCTCATTTCATCAGTAAGTTTTCTTATTAACTCTATTCACATATATTAAAAAATTCTTAAAGGGTCCAGATTTGGATGTAGATTTTATAACAAAGAAAATCAGTAGTGAATCTTTTTTCCTTCCAACTCTGAGAACTTGCGTTTATATCACAGTTTGAATTAGGAGATAAAATCTAATCCACTGCAATCTTCAGGTTCACTGCAGCTTGCTGTGGTTATCTTGTCGTATTAAGAAGATTCAAGCCTGCAGAATCACAGTAGTGGAAATCAGGACAGATGTGGGGACCAAAGTAAGTAGGATAGATTGTTACATGTTTGTTATCAAGTTTAGTTGCAGCCAGCATTAATGATATCGCTTTTATGAGCACTGTATTGACAAATATTCAAAGATCTTATCTGGCTGATGCAGAATACCTCCTCAGAGTTCCCTAGGATTTTGGAAGATTAGGGTTACAGTACAATCATGTGATATACCATGAAGCAATTCTAATTCTGTAACAAAGTTTATATTAGTTTAGCTGATGTATTACACTGATAAAACCCATTTTTATTGTATTCTATACTATGGTATAGTGTTGTGAAGTCTTTATTGGAGTCCTTTACTTGTTTTGGCTTGATGGATCGAAAAATTGTTTGCATTGTACAGGTCTGTTCATTTAACAGGTATTCATTTAAATGGGTAATAAGATACAAGGGTTGTGTAATGAGATGGAAAATTGCTAACCACATATTAGGTGATTATTATGTTTTTTGTCCAAATCAGTTTTGGCAGAAAATAATAAATCTAGAAAATGGACTTGGAACCTACATTTCAGACGGGTAATCAGTAGGTCACTCTTGTGAAAATATTTTCCCGTTTGTTCTTGTTTAATGGGAAAGAAGCCATTACCTTATTTAATAGCAATTTCACACTGACATACAGGAGCCATACAAGAAGGGATATGTATCTGGGCTAAAAATTCCCCCAGATGCAGTCTTATCTTCTGTCTTTTTTCCCTATTTAATATTCTCTTTTGAGGTTATTGCTAGTCACACCTCCAAGTAAAAGAATGGCCAAGAAAAAGAAGGCAGAAGCTGTGTATGTAATTAAGAGACTAGGAAGACAGATTAAGTGTAGATTTACCAGTGAAGGCTTGGGTCATACTTTCCCCAGCCTTACTATGGTCTCCCAGTACATCTTTCCTTCAGTCCTGCAGCAAGAGTCCACATCTGAAGTAAAACTTGATCCTTCTCCCAGAATAGATGTAGTGGCAATGATATGGCAGGATAGAACTGGAGGATTCACAAGGATTTTGAAGCCTTTACTTGTCTAAAGCCCCATTTCTTAAGGAGGGAAATCTCATTCCCCCCATCCTTTGGGACTGCTGTCATCCTACTATGTATTTTTATATATATATATACACACATACATTTTACAACTTAATCCACTTAAGGTTTTAGCACAAACCAAAATTCTGAAGTCTGTAGAGCACATCCATGAAGTCATTATCTGTGCCCTCTCTCCTCAGAACAATAATTTTAATATAATCAGACCACAGTGGAGGACAAGCAAATTGCCATGGTAGAAGCTAGGTAGAGTCTGATTAAGCCTATGCTTCACGATGCATGAATCAATGTCCAGAGCTCTAAGATGAAGTCTAGGAGCTAAAATCTATCTCCCAATAGGTTAGCCAACAGCAACAAGAAGGCATAGAGCAGCTGACTACATACTTTTATAGAATATAAAGAGATCTTCTAAACTATTGTAGAGCAAAGTGAAGAGGCAAAATTAAGCCATTTCTGAATAAATCAGTTTAAATCTGGCCTAAAAGATCTGCTCCCATGGTCATTTACAGCTCAAAAGCTTTCTTGAAAGCAGTTTCTTTCCCCAGTCACAGAACTACTAATTGCTAAGTTACAGTTGTGACATACTACCAGGCTGTGAAGCAATTTCAATTCTAATAAATTAAATATGCTTCTTACCTTTCTCCAGCACTGAAGCCAGCTAACATAGAAAGGTGGGCAACCATACTGATAACAGTCTTTCTATGCAGAGCACACTGCCGATATCTGAAATTACTACCGGGAATAGTCAAAGGATTGTGATAATTCCCAAAGTGTACACAAGAATTATTTAGAAGACAGCTAGTTTATCCAGGACAAAACTGAAATAAATACTGCACCAATAATTCAGCAATGTAGACAACTGAATACCAGTATGACGAATGCTGCCTTTCATTATTTAATTTACTAGTATAAACATAGTATGATTGTATAGACTGACTTAATATATGATAAGATGTCAGATATAAGAACAAGTGTTCATGTCGTTGAGCACTAACCATGATAACCAGGGCAAAGCAGAATTAAGTTTGTTCAGTCACACACCACAAGGACATATCTAATCTTAGAAAGACATTTTTTCAAAAACAAGACATTCCAGTACTGTGTCTGTGGGAAACCAAAGCTACTGTTAAACAAACTGGAGGTGATATTTTCATTAATATTAACTTGCAATTTAATTATCACCAACACCTGAGCAAGATCAGGGTCTAATCCACACCACTGCCCAAAGCCCTGGCATTACTAGCATATTGCCCCACATCACTTACTCTGAGGACCCATCTGTTCTTTAGTTCTGTTTTCTGCAATTGATAGATGCTTTATTTATGGTCCAATATAGTTAATCTAGTGTTAGGCCCCTGACTTGAAATAAAATCTGTGTGGGTGGATGCCTGCATTTTCCCAAAGCCCTAGTAAAGCCTCTAAGGCTTCACAGAAACACAAGACTTAAACGAAATGCAGCTCTCACTCCAAGCTTGGGGATACAGTATGGTGTCAGAATTAAATGTAAATAGAATTGGTTTTCTCTGTTTCTGTTTTAAGAATTTTGCTAGTCCTAATACTTCTCTGAGTAAAACCAAAGTAAGTCTTGTTCTGATTCTGTCTTTCAGACTGACGTTGCAAAAAAACCTCTTTCCTCCAAAAATCATATGTTTTAAGCATCTTAGTTCTTTAAGCAAATTGAACTGGACAGAAAGTTCAGTTAGCAGTGAAATAACATTATTTAAAAGTAAGTCCCCCTCATGCATTGGAGCCACCCATTAGGGAAACAATAGTGAGATGTAAGTATACATTTCCCAGGTTGCAGCTTCAGACTTTCTATTTTTATTTTTTCATATGCCACTAGTTATCTGCAATACCACATTTTATGTCATCTCCATGGTCCCCTTTGTCTTGCTTTCCATGATATTATTTGGTTGCATGAAGGAGCTTCACTACTATTCTGTTGTTCCATTTCTACTTCCAGAATAGTTTTTATCAACACAGCTTTCAAAAAAATTAGATCATAAAATGCAGTACATTTAACAGAACTTTTTTCAATTCTAAGAACTTCTATTTCAAATACAGGAACCATAAATGGTCTACACTCCTCTTTTGGCTTTTCAGTGTATTTTTGCAGACTATTAAATATAAAATACATACGAACAGGTAGTTTCATCCTTGAAGAAACACAGTGAGTTTTAAGTTTTTTAATGCTGCTGTATAAATTTGTATTTCAGGTTTCAGTTCCAACATGAAGAGTACAGGATAATGGGGCAGAATGTTTTGGTACCTACTGCTAGCTACAGTATTTCTCCATCACTAAAAGGACAACAATATACAAGAGAATTGTAACAGTCTCACTTTCTGTAGACTCTACAGGGTAACAGGCTTTTATGTTGTATATAACAGAGATTACACTGAAATTATTATCCTGTAACACCACACCAGAGTGTCTTTCTAATGACATATTTATGCAAAATATTTGATTCAGGAATAAGACCTATTCACACCTTTATAACAATTTATGCATAGTTAAATGAACAATTGTTCCTAGCATGCTGTCAGTAACCTAATCATTTTAATCTTAATAACCTAGAGAGGAAACTCATGATCACTGATTATACACTGTGTCAGCTACTTTCCATTCACTTCAGAGATTTCCATAATAAAACTCTGACTGGAATCAGAGCAGTTCTCCACTCCTATTGGCTACAGGCTAGTGAGTTTCAGTTGTTTAAGTATTTGAAGGGAGGATTCTTTTTTTCCCTCAAATAAAGTTGGCCTAAGCATTTATCAGAATCAGAACTATTAAAGTAAAATACACAAACGGAAACGGTAATTTAAGAAGCTACCACTAGTTCCATTCAAGGAATTTGTCTTCTCTCCAGAAGCACTCCCTCACCGATCTGCAAAGATCACTTATTACTTTTTCAATTTCTTTCTAGCTGCAAGTTGGTTTTCCCATTAGTACTGGTATCAAATAAAAAGATGTTAAAAATAGCATGTTTACAGTTCCAAATAATATTTTATGATAAAACTGATATATCACAAGAACTTCAATTTTGGTTTTAAATATTGTTTCCAAATACAATTGAGAAAAAAATATCAGCAGAGAAAATTAAACATGCACACTTCATCTCTAGGTATCAGTTCCTTGATAGCTTTACCCAAATGACTTCTCTGTTCAGCTTGCAACAGAATGAAATGCTGAGATGTTTACTCAAATAGAAAACACCTTGTTTGTTCTGTAAACATGGATTAATTAAGCCTGTGGTTTTTCCTGTGAATTTCAGTCCTACACTCTATGCCAGTGCAAGAGTTCTTCCATCTGTATCCTCAGTAACTTCACTTCACTGCTTCACTATTTCTGTTTCCTCTTACCCACATTCCCTGATTACTTCAGTAGTAGTTTTCTCCCCTGGGTGTGCCTGGCATTGCAGCTGGGTGGGAGGTGCTGCAGTGCACACATGCTGGCTGGCCAGTGAGATTCTGCATGGCTGGTTGAAGAGGAAGGGGGAATTTGTTGGGATAATTTGAATGGGAAACTCACATTGCAGCCTTTCTGTCACTGATTTTCAGTTCTTCCATCACTGTCTTTTAGCCAGTTTCTGCTTTTCATCATGCTTCCAGGAAGCCAATATGCCGTAGTCCTCTGTCTCTTTGGATGAATTTGGCTATTAGTTCAAAACGTTTTAGGAAAGGTAATAATAAATAGGCAGAAGAATGAGCAAAGAAACACAGCATACAAGCACAGAATTCTTGTTTGCCAAAAAAAATCAGGTTAAAATCCAGGTTAATGCCTCCTACATTACCAGCATTACACTATACCAAGCAATACTAGACAAAATCTCTTTACCTTTACACTATGCACAGATTAAGAAAAATAACTGACCTCTTCTTTTTCTCTTCTGAAGACACAGACTCTTGGTCCTTATTCTGTGTCCTCACTCTGCTTCAATAGTGCAAAGGTGTTAGGGGACTTTGCCCCCTAAACAAAAGTATGTTTGGATAAGTTTGAATCATTGTAGCAAGCTTTTTTAAACACCAACTGAAGTTGATGGAGTAGGACATGCAATTTCAATTTACTTGCACCCTGATAATCTCCAGTTCCTCTGACGTTTGCTTACATCCAGAGGTGGCCAGCACATGGGGGTCAGCTTGTCAGCTGGTCTAGTTTGCATTTGAAGAGATACTCTGTACGGATTTGCCTGGGTCGTAGGAGAGCCTCTCATGCATGTTGAACTGTGCTTTCCTTTCAACTTAGCGATGCTCTGGATTTGAAATGTATTACCCTCCCTTTCATCATAGGTAGTCCTTCACACCTGTGCAAAGCAATTTACCTGTCTTACTGGAATGTTACCAAACTGCATTGTTGCCTTCAAATGTCCTTTAGGTGACTGTACTCCACCAGCCACAAAACAGGGAAGAATTCCATTCCCATTCGTTCATGACTGAAAGTAACTGAGAGAATCATTGTTAGTCTCATTGCCCTGGTGCAGTTTGTAGACACCCTTCAGGGATGAATGGCAGTGAAGCCAGCTTTCATAATCAGTAAGCACAACGTACTTTTTGTTCCTTCGAGTTTGTATAGGTTCATTACTCCATGTTTAATGTTCCCTATTTTTAATGCTCTTCTACCTACATCAAGCAGATGGAGAATCCCTTTTTACAAGAAGTCACATGGAAAACACAAGGGGAAATGGGTATAAGTTACTCCTGGGGAGATTCTGATTGGATTCCTGAAGAAAATATTTCACCATGAGAACAGTTAAACATTGGAATTATCTCCCCAGAGAAGTGGTAGATTCCTCCACACTTGACACTTTTAATACTCAGCTTAATAAGGTGCTGGGCCATCTCATTTAAACTATTCATCACCTAGAAGAGTTAGACCAGATAAACCTTGAGTTAGACCAGATAAACTCTTTCAACCTGGCATTCTACAATCCTATGGTTCCTTATGTAAATTTACTAGACTATGTGTCTATCAACCTCAGAAAATATGTATTTAAAGAAATATATTTCCTATAGTGTCTTCCAAAATTTAACATTAAGTGAGATTGCAACATTTAGGATCTTAACAAAGCAATACAGAGAGTTTTCTCCATAGGATCAGAGTGAAAACCTAGTCTTATTATTAAAATTCTTGATTCAAACTATAGATTTTCTCTTAGCTTTGCCTTAAGGGTTTTGGGTTTTTTTTGTTTGGTTGGTTGGTTGGTTTGGCTTTTTTGGTAAATCATACCATCTCTCTATGCTACACAGAGGAAAGTAAGGAAATATTTCTTATTCACATTCTCACCTATACCTTCTATTCAGAGTCATACTGTGCAAACCTTAGAGCTAGTCACGGAGGTGATAATAAAAATAGTAATAGTACTGACACTAACGTTGCTCCAATACAAACCAGAAGCTGGTACATTTGAGACTATACAACCTCTACAAAAAAAACTTATGTTTTCTGTTCAGTTGCCTGCACAGTTTCATGCATCATAATTTGCACCTTTACTATGACCTTTCCTGTAGTTCCAGGAGAAAATTCAAGCACTCACTTAAGCTACCGTGTTATAGAACATTCTATAAAGATGTGTTTTGTGCATATGTCTAGATTTAGTAGATAAATGAGAAGCAGCAGATGGCACACAAGCACAATTTTGGTCTTTGTAGGATCAATAAAATCTGTTGCACATTGTGCCTTGTGTCTTTTGTGTATAACTTTGCATGAAGAAATTTAATTATTAATCTTAAAACTTAACCTTGCCAGTCAGCACTAAAATGCAGGACTAGGGAACGTGGCCTGAGAATGTTCCTGCTATGTATATGAGGTTTTGCAATCCTGGTCTCACAGCCTAGTGTAAGTTAAATTTACTTCAACACTGAGTAGAACTTAAAAAAATATGTAAGTAATAAATATATGACCATGAAATTACACTTATTGTCAAGCCTGAGGATTATACAAAGTCAGCTTCTCCCAAATGAACAGAAGTTGTAATCTCCCAGAGCAAAGCAGCATTTTTTAAATTTTAAAATTCAATCAGCCACACCATTATTGCTGAAGGCCCTTAAGTGTAAGAAAACGATGACCAATGAAGCTCCTTGAACTACTGAAAGTCACATGCTGAAAAAAAGGACACTGATAACATATCATTGTTTGTTCATTTTCATGTATTCTGGTGCATAGATAATCAAGAGAAAATTTGCAGATCATTTTCTGTCAGAACCATGCATAATATAATACATAATACCATACATAACGTAATACAATTCAGTAATCCCACATGCATAATCGTATAGTTAGTTACTTAAATTGACTTGAAAAGCATAATCTTGCTTAGTCATTTCTGTTATCCTTAACACCCTTATAAATTAATTTCATCATCTTTCATGAAGTCAAACCAGAATCTAGCTAAGTCCTACTTAAAAACTTTTTTATCCTTTGAATTGAGTTAACCTAAGTTCTCACCAAAAATGTGACAGTCTTGAAAGGTGAATCCAGGTCACTCAGAATGTCAGGTGTTAGACTTCAAACAGCACCTAACTATGCTCAAAATTAAATGCAGGTTACAACAATAAGCTGAAATTTTCTTTTATATGGAAAAACTATTTAATACATAAGTTGCCATAGATCAGCCTTTGTTTCCAAAATGATGCAGGCTAATATACCTCCAGGCAATCATGAATTCAGACCTGACTTGAGTCTGGAGTTCACAGAAATGAGATCCCCACTCAGAGTAAACTTTTACAGTTTCCTGGCACTAAACCACAATCTTCACTGATTTTCTTTACTGTTACTGACTAGCACTAATTAACTACTTGGAATTCTAGGTTGGAACTCAAATGACATACTATGTTCACAAGGATACTGCAGTAAGACCTCCAAATATATTTTACAGCCTAGCAGCTTCAGACAAATACTCCCCAAGTTAAACCAAATTTTTAACAGATACCCCATTTTCTACGTGTACATGTCTACCTGGGCACCAGGTTGTTATTACCATCGTATTTCACTGCATCTCAATGCCTTATTCAACAGTCCTGGACTGATGGGTGGTTACAGACCAGAAGCCATTTAGTGAGCATCTCCAAGCACTGAACAGCTTATGCTAAATGAAATAAAGACATAAGGCTTTACAGCTTTCTATGCATAGTTTCACACATACACACCACGAATACTAAGACTTACACAGGCTCAAAGTTTCTTTTACAACATTAAGCGATTGTTCTGCTGTAATGCTTCTCTTGTTTCTCAGTGGTAACTTTTCTTTGGTAGACCTTGAGTTGTAACTTTGTAATCTGTCGAGCTAGAATGCTCACATACCTGTTTCTCATGGGAAAACATAAGATTCATGTAACTAATTGATTAATTGTTGCTAAAGGAGAATTGTTGAATCTGCTTGCTAAACAATAGCCTATATTAATCGCATAAGGTATAATAACCTGTTGTGGACTTCAATAAACTGGCTCACTGGAATCACATTAATTCGCGAAGTGATGAACCCGTTCCTCCATGGCTGGACTAGTTTATAAAACTTGGATAAAAGATGGAGCTGTGTAGAAATCCAGCTTGAAACATCTGTAGGTAAAATGACAATAGCTAAATATCATACTATGACTTCTCAGCAAGAGAAAAGCATCACGAGTTTCTTAGTCAATAAGAGTACCCAGATTAGACCCAGAAAAAAAGCTGCCATTATTATTTCACAATAATACTGAAAAGAACCTCATAGATTGCAGTAATATTGATGAACACTCCTGATCAACACGCCCTCACACTACCTGTCTGCCTCAATATATCTGTCTGGAGAGAAGGAGCTGAAAAGTAGATAAATGCTAGTTGAAAAAGAGAATGTAGGGAGATGGACAATTAAAAACATAGGGACAGGTACAGCTTAGGACAAAAAACAAACATGAGTCATGTAGAAGGAAGTTAGGAAAGAGAGAAAAACCCAACCCAAATTTCACAGCTAGAACCTTGCTCAAGAATTACTGGTGGGGACTGCACTGAAGCTGAGGAAAAGTGTGGGACACCTAAGGAACATGGGGTAACTGAAGAGGCAAGGCTAGAATAAAATCCATTTGGAAATCCGGTTGGTGAGTGCATACTAACTCCTTTATGTGAAACATTACAAAGTCAATCATACACACACAGAAGGTAACATTTTTCATATTATTTTTGTGGGGATTGTTCTTTTAGGGTAGTATGCATGGTAATCAAATTACTCTAAAATACTCCATGGAACTTCCAGCCAAAATTTAAAAATGTGTGTGAATGACTATTACTACAAAATTACTTGCTGGGTTGGCCCCAGCTAGGAGCAAAAACTCCATCTAGCTTCTCACTCACTTTACACACTCTCGGTAGGACAGAAGGAGAAAACAGAAAGAACAGAAGTAAGAAAGCTTGCGGATCAAGATAAAGACAGGAATATGCCTTACTAGTTACTCTTATGGGTAAAACACACTCAACTTGCATGAATTTACTGCCAGTTGAGATATATGCATATATAACCAATTCGGGTACTGGGAAACAAAAGAAACTGAAAAAACCCCAGGATTAAAACATCTGGGGAAAACATACTCTGGATAAATACCCTTTTTCTACCCATTCCCCACTCAACTTCCTCACCAAGTGCTCTCCTCCCTTGTTATTGCTGCAGATTACCATTAGTCCCTTCAGTGAGACAACATGCAGCAGAAGGAGTGGCAGGGTTGGGGCTCTTATGGCCATTACACAGTGGTTTCCCTCTGCCTCTTCTTCCTCCTCTCCCTTTTTCTCTGTTCCAGTATCGGCTGTCCAGGAGCTGTAGTCCTTTAGCATTACCTGCTCCGCTCCTCCTACTCCTCTGACCTTGATGTACCCTCTGGTTTTTCACACTCTTTTTTTCTCCCTCCTCTTCCTGTCTAGCATCTTCTTCCCTTTCTTAAATATGTTTTCCCAGAGGTGCCACCAGCTTGGCTGAGGGGCTCAACTGTGCCCGGTCATGGGTCCATTTGGGACAGCTGGAATTGTTCATGTCCAGCATGCAGCAGCCACAGTCTCTCCTCACAAAGGCTGCCCCACAACCCCCACTGCCAACAACATTACACAGATGCCTAGTGAAGATTCAGAAATATAGGTAATACATTACTGTATGGAGGAAAGTGTTTGCGTGCATTTGTGACTACAAATAGTGTCAATGCATTCCATTATCTATTTGTGCCAACAGAAATGTAACACTAAATAAACAAAATCAAGTCAATGGACACCGGTGAAAAAACTGTCAGAAAAAAAGCAAAATCAATTGAAATAAAATTTTGCCTTCAAAACTTTTTTTTTTTTCTTTTGCTGGTGCTTGTTTTCTTTATAGACAGGGGATGCTAAAAAAGACAGTCAGATACACAAACACCCTCTGAAATTTCACTGAAATCTAGCATAAGCTAACAGGACACTGCAGCTGTGATTGCTGCATGCCTGATATTTTGAAAGATTTAGATCTTGGTTTCTTTTTTTAGTCTGTTAACATTATTAGATTCCAGCACAAGCTAAAAATATTATGTAGGTAGTCATGATGTCACTTCTTTTGTAGTCCTTGTAGAGCTGAAGTGTACAGCTGGAACTGATAAAACTGAGGAATTACTGTGTCATTCGAAGTCAAAATTATTATGCTTGAACTGCTGCAACTGTAGATTCTCTCAGGACTGCTGGCCTCCAGGCTTATGGAAGCTAAACATACTGCTGCTAGCCAGGAAAGATTAGCAAACATATTGCTTGTGCTTCTGGAAAACCATCACTGGATACTCTCCCAAAATAAAAAGTTCTGATCTTTATTTTAAGTAACAGCTGCTTGGCATGCTGAAATATCCTGCACAGATTTAGTCTGTTTTGCTCTCCACAGAGTTCTTTTAATCTCAGTTACTCACAATTGTGGGACAGAAGTGGAAATTTGACATGAAACTGAGTGGTGGTTGTCACTTTTCAAAGCAGAGAAGAGCATCCCAGGAAGAACTAGGTGGTATTTAAGCATTAAAAGTGTGTTGCTTGCTTTATCTCTTCTACTATATCCATACACACAGATATGAAACAACATACACGCAAACCTCCTACCAGTGCATCATGAGGACTTAAGTATTTGTCAGAAAATCACAAAATCATTGAAATTGGAAAGGACATCCAAAGATTGACTAGTGTAACCTGTCTTTTCAAAGCAGGGTCACCAAGAGCAATTGCCCTAGGCTGTGTTGAGGAGCCAAGGACAGCAGCCAGTGGTCCAACTCCGTCTTTTCTGGTGCTAAAGAGAGGGGAAGTATCCCCTTCAACCTGCTGGTAACATTCTTCCTAAAGCAACCCAGAATACTACTAATCAGTTTTGTCTCTAGTGTGCACTGCTCGTGCAAATTCAGCTTCTTGTCCACCCAGACCCCCAGATCCTTCTCTGCAAAGTTACCCTCCAGACAGCCAGTCCCCAGCCTGTACCAGTGCATCAGGTTATTCTTTCATAGGTGCAGGATTGTTCTTTTACGTCAGAAGTGTTAGGGAAATGGAATGGTCTCAAACATACTCATGGCACCAGTAAATTACTGAAATTAAGTCAGTCATCTGCTATCTTAAACCCTCAGTCCATAGTCATTTGAAGAGTGTATCATCATACAGTATCCTAAAAGCACTGATTTTATAAGAAAACTTAGCTTAGGTTTCCTTATTTACGTGCTGTAATGATGTGATGGTGTACAAACACAGCAAATGGATGAGTTGCATTACACAGTTAGTGGAATTATGGAAGTTCAAAGTACAAATTACTTTAAAAGAGGAAGAAAGTGGAATAAATAATAAAGAGGAATGCAACACATAATACTAAGGTTTAGATCCCATGATAAATTGCTCAGAGAGAAAAGAAAAAAAGCAAAATTAGGTATAGAATTATTTGTTCTCTTCAGTTATGATCCTGCAAGCAATTTATTCTACATGTACCATTCAATTGTGCGTATCTTCAACATCAACACAATTAAATTGGTGTTAGTGGAAGAAAACAGGCCTTCTTCCTCCTTTAGGACTCATAGGAATAATTCTAGGCCTAAGAATAACTGAAGAATTCTAATTCCAGTAATTGCTCAGCACAGTTAAAGACATGTCAGAGATAAAAAAATAACAAACTCAAAAAGTTGATATATTTGTCACATTATTTATACCAATATTTGAGAGCAAATATTTATCTTGAAGACTAACGTTATTTTTTTCCTAAAGATTACTGCGTTATACAGACAGCCTGGACAGCTAGATTTGCAGTGAAACTCCAAGCAAGTTGGAACAAACTCTATTAGGAAACAAACAAACAAACACAAAGATCCCCCCAAGAGCTGATAGTACGTATGGTATCTTGGACTTTTAATTATTCTCCCAGTTTTCTTCCCTAGCATGTAACAGAATAAGGACAAGGACATTTATATGCATTTTTATTCGTATTTTTGTTTTCCTTCAGATTTGCTTGTGTCAAAGGGCCCATCGGTTTCAGTGATCAAAAACAGCTTTGGGGGAAAAAAAAAAGAAAGGAGCAACCCCCAAAACACAAGTCCTGTCAGGTGCATTGCAAGCTAAGAAAAAAACTTCATTTTTTAACATTCCAGAATCAAGCTTACATTAGGTTCTGAGTAGGATAGAGAGTACTGAACTCCTGTGATCCAAAATTATCATTTAAATATATGTAAAAATAATTCAGCACCAAGAAGTTTATATCCCTACTGTTCAATCATCTTTCCTTTTTTGGAAGTGCAATTCTTTTTGCTTTGTTACAATTTGTTAGCCTGCCACAATTTCATCTTTTAAGGAAGAAAACCTTCTGATAAGTGAAGCAAAAGTCAGGAAGATACAAAATTAACAATAATTCCTAGGAGAAAATGTGCATTTCAATACTTAGCTTTAATAGTATGATTGAAAAGATTGAATTGGCCCATTAAATTTAATTCATCATTGCAAACCTTTCATTCTGAACATCCATTGCAGCTACCTGGGCCCCTCCTTAAGCAGCTGCATTGATATCATTCATTCTGGCTTACTTCTAAGAACAAGAACAAAGTTAAAATTTTAAATGCATATTGTAACTGAGTATGATTCTTCATTGACATTGAATGTTTTGCACTTTCCATTAACATTCTGCTGCAAAAATAAAAGGATTGTGTATTATGTGCATCAAAATAATTCATTTCCTATTTTGCATGCTTCCTGGGTCTTTAAGCAAATCTTATAGATGTTTGGAGTTTACATTTTTTATTATATATTTCACGCATCATTAGTTTGAAAAGCTGTTGTAATTATAACACTTATTATGGTGAAATTGAGTTGTTTTAGCCTGCTAGGGAAAAGAACTGTTGTGTAATTACCAATATATAACTGAACTTTTCCTTGAACCATGCAGTTCCTGCAGCCTAATTAGGTCTCCATATCTCATTTACATAATTTTTTAATACTCTGATGGAAAGGAATTTGCTGTCCTCAGGACTGGTAACAATTCATTAGTAGTAGTAGAGGAATTAGAAATTCATGGTGAAGATAGCACTTTTGCTGCATCCAAACTAGTCCATTCTATTGAATGTGCAATTTCAGATCTCACTGACCTTTTGCCTCTGAATGCTCAAGCTGCTTATCGACAACAAAGTTACCACCTCAGCTTCTCACATCATTTGTAATGTGAGTAAGAAATATTCTAGTGTTCAGCTGAATGAGATATGGTAAAGAGTGGTGAATGAAGGATGTTCGGAGGGCTGTGGGCTATTTATAGTTCATCTGCACGTTGACATATTCTTTCCTTATCTTATCTATGTTCTTATACTAAACTCCTGTTATGGTATCTCAGGTTTTCTGTTTCTGTGGGCATTATTAAAAATGAGAGAAGTCCTGATCTAGCCAATCCTAACTTGCAGTCACTGAAAGCGATATCTGTGCATTGTACCTTCACCTAGAAAGAGAATATCCTGAGGGCAGAATTAAGCAGGAGAGATGTGATGGGCATTTTAACCACACAGCTGAGAGGCAGTAGCATGTTTTAGCCTGAATGGGTCTCCAGGGTTTCTTCACCCAGTCTTTTCAGTCCAGTTAAAGATTGTCCCATTCTTTCAGGTAGATTTCTTGGTTCTTTCTCATTTCCTAAAATGAGGATAGTTTTCAGCAGCCTGCAAGTGAAAATTCCTGTATCCTTTAGATCTGTGGTTGTGGAATTTTTTCACCCCGCACTAGCCACACAGAGTGCTGAGTGATACTTCACATCACCTTTTTGATGAAGTTAGAAAAGCATCATCTTTCTTTTATTTGGGCAATTATCTGATCCAGTGGAACATAGCCAATGCTATATGGCACAGAATTCTCATTGTACGGAGGCAGTCATACAAGGTGCAAAGGCAGCCCCTTGGCTTACTTGAAACTGTTATAAATGGGAAAGAAACTCCCTAATAGTCTGAAGGAGGGGGTCGATAACCTGTTATCTCAACTGTTTCCCAGAGACTGGGGAAAGAATACCCATTGTTACAAGACAGCAATCCAGAACACTTGAACACTTTTGTTCTTGGACACCCCAGTGTTCTTTGAGTCCTGTGTGACTGGGAAGGGACCTCATCATAGTCTGAGAAAGGGACTGGACATCAGTCACACCCCTCTGGACACCCAATATCTGGATCATAGCCCAAGTGAGGTGGTCTGATGCAACTATTGGAAAGATCCCACTAGTATGATATCTTCTAAGTGCAGCCAAAGGGAATATTAAAACATCAACATGAATATTCAAATATTGGATTGAAGTCAATTATCTCAAACCCTTGTAAGTGCACGTTTATATAGAAGGCCCTTTGGGCTCTTCTGTATTGCAGCAGTCTGAGATCAGCAACCTCTCCCCGACTTTCCACTCCTCTCAGGTGTAATGCACAATCTTATTTGCAAACTAAGCAAATGAAAAAGCCTTGGGCAAGATTATCTCCCCTTGAAAGCAGATCGTCCCCTGTTTGGAATACTGGTGGATTGATTGTGAACATTCTTATCCATCTCAAGAAATCTGATACCCTGAACACAGCTAAGGTCTCTAAACAAACTACATCTGGTACACCACATACCATAGTGCCAAATAAAAAAAAAAAAAAGAAGGTATGTTAAGAAAGAGAAAGAAAAAAGTAGCAGAGAAAAAAAGGAAAATAATCAACACTCCAATGGAGTACACCAGTTCCTCTGGAAAACATGGTCAATCCAGCTGCAACTCCTCGAGCCCTAATTCATCAGGTACATGTGCTCCACTAGTTCTTCAGGGCAGACTCCATTGGGGTTGTGGGTACTCACATTGTGCCTTCTTGTTTGGTTCTATGTGTAGGGTGAGTCTCTGCCCTATCAGCATATGAGAGGTGGTCTTGCTGTGAAAATTCTTGAATCAGGGTATGTGTAGAAGCAACTTCAGGAAGGTTCTCAAATTGAGGCTGGGGGCTCCAGGGTCACATGCAGTTCCACAGATCCTTGCCAGAATAACCTCCGTTTGAATGCTTTATGTACTCATGTGCAACCAAGTGGGGAGGGGACACTTTCCTTGCTGTTCCACCTCCATCTCCCTTTTCAGGCACTGCATCCAGAAAAGAAAGCCCATCCGCATGTGGGGTGTGCAGGGGCTGAGGGGCGCCTACTCCTACACCTACCCTCTAATTGTTATCCAGGATCCACAGAAGAGTCCCTCAGATGCACACAGCCCTGCACTCAGATATTGTTTAAGAAACAAACAAAATAAGCTAAGAAGCTGGTCTTTACTGCAGTCTTACCTTAATAAATATTAAATTGTTGGTAAATCAAAGTTTTGTAAATTTCTATCTATGATAAGATCCCAATTATAATTTTCCTAGAGCATAGAAACAAATAATCAAAGCTGCTAAATCCTTCATTCCTATATCTCATTTTGATAATGAGGTTGTTGAACTAGTTATCTATAACTTCAGGAAGGAAGTTGTGTTTACAAAGACCTGGATCATGCCTTTTGCTAATTAGAGCGCCATGTTTAGAGAAGCTTAGAGAAGTTCAAATTCTCCTTCACTAAACTCTGTCCAACAGAGCAAAATTTCAAATATTTGTCCCAAAGGGTTATCTGGCTTTCTCATTGCACTGTAACTACTTTAATACTTTTACGTTTCTTACAAAGACACCTTTTACAATGCATTTTTCTCTTCCTTTAGTTTTGATTCATAATAAATGTGTCATATATGTGCTCTGTATTTTATTTCAGTTTTGAAGTATATATATTGAGATTACATGGAACTCCAAGATGGACAACGATACAGAAATCAGTCATTTTCCTCTAATTTAAGTTTTTTTCCTTCTTGTAAATATGTAGTTATTTAATCTCACTAGCATACACATACTAAATACAGCTGCTTAAAAATTATTAAAGTGAGTTTGTGAAGTTGTGAAGTAGCTGGTTTATTTTAGGGTGGTTTTTTTTTTTCATTTTCTCCAGTAATTAACAACACATTCCCTATAACCTAAGATTTCAAATTTATAATGACCTCAAGATAATTTTTGTAACCTCGTTACAATCCTTAATACCTATGGATTCATACTCTCATTCTAACAGGTGAAAAATGTGTTTCTGTCTTATGACACTGCGGACACTCTTCATGCAATTTTGTTGAAGAGGATTGATCATGTATATAATTATGAAAACAATATTGAAATGGATGCTTAGATTTTTTTATGGAGTGTTATGCTGCTTTATTTCAGTACCTCACTATTTTACAATGCTGGTGATAAGTACTGATATTATTTTTAATATTCTGCTATATCTTTAATACACTTAAACACAACATATATTCATGGAGAACAGCATTGCAAGGAAAGTCAATGAGGACATCCTTGCTAATCTCACATTTGGGGTCACACCTGGACAAAATTACATTTTCTTATCCGGGCACAGAAAAGAAACTTCCTCTCAGTAGTCTCAGTTCACAGCTCCTGAGCACAATAATTTGAAAGAATGGTTGTTACACTTATGGAAGGAAATTAAACTAGTTATTACCTCTGCTAAGTACTCTCAGTTTCACATAGCCTCAGAAATTAACTACTTTAAAGCTATTGTTTACAATTTATTCATCATGAGTTTGATGCAAATTTGGCATTATTCCTATTAATATTCCTCAATGGAAAAACGGGTGTATTGTCTGCATATTTCTGAACAAATTAAAATCTAAATTAATCATTTGTGTTCTAGCACTTTAGTTATTTGGTGGGGCAGGCTATTTTTATATTGATTTGAAACGGGGGGAAAAATCACTTTCATTTAGGGACAAAATTCTGAGACATTCAAATACAAAGAGGATTTGTGAAATTACTGAAAAAATGTTATTGTCTGCAAGTAGAGAAAGCATTGAGCTGTATTAAAAGTAGTGATAAATTAAAATAATTTAAATTCTATTATTTAGTTATTTGAATGTCTATAAACTTTGCATATCTATTGTGATATTTCAGCAGTAGGCAGTCACTGGAAAAACAGTTTCTTTAAGCCTTTTGATGGTAGGTGTATGAAGGTAAATAAAATTCTTCATATAAATGACAGAGGAAAAAAAAAAGAGAGTCAGAGACAAAAAGACAAAGAGTAATGCATGTAATGCTGAGAATAAACCTGTAAGCAGCTATGCAAAAATACCTATACAGTTATATTTGCTATGGTATAATTTTGAAAGCTGACAATCTTCAATCATCAGTTAAAAAATCAATTAGAAATAGATTTTGAAAGCTTGGAAAGAACATCTTGGGCAACTAAAACTACTTCCCTGCAGCCAAATCATGCAATCCTCTTCATAATGTCATTAAATGTCATGGAACAGGTGATCTTGAGTGCTATCGTGAAGCACATGCAAGAGAATTGGGTAATCAGTCCCAACCAATATGGGTTCATGAAAGGCAGGTCTTGCCAAACTAACCTGATCGCCTTCTATGACAAAGTGACTAGGCTGCTGGACGAGGGAAAGGCTGCGGATGTGGTCTTCCTGGACTTCAGTAAAACCTTTGACACAGTTTTTCATAGCATTCTGCTATGGAAACTGTCGGCCTCTGGTCTGGACAGGCACACACTCTCTTGGGTGGAAAACTGGTTGGATGGTCGGGCCCAGAGAGTGGTGGGAAATGGCTTTAAATCCAGCTGGAGGCCAGTTCCAAGTGGGGTTCCCCAGGCCTCAGTGCTGGCTCCAGCCCTGTTCAATGTCTTCATCAATGATCTGGATGAAGGCATTGAGTGCTCCCTTAGCAAGACTGCAGATGACACTAAGCTGGGTGGAAGTGTGGATCTGCTGGAGGGTAGGGAGGCCATACAAAGGGATCTGAACAGGCTGGGCTGAGTCCAACGGCATGAGGTTTAACACGGCCAAATGCCGGGTCCTGCACTTGGGGCACAACAACCCTATGCAGAGCTACAGACTGGGAGAAGTCTGTCTAGAAAGCTGCCAGGAGGAATAGGACCTGGGAGCATTGGTTGACAGCCAACTGAACATGAGCCAGCAATGTGCCCAGGTGGCCAAGAAGGCCAATGGCATCCTGGCTTGTATCAGAAATGATGTGACCGGGAGGTCCAGGGAGGTTATTCTCCCTCTGTACTCGGCACTGGTCAGACCGCTCCTTGAATCCTGTGTTCATTTCTGGGCCCCTCACCACAAGAAGGATGTTGAGGCTCTGGAGTGAGTTCAGAGAAAAGCAACAAAGTTGGTGAAGGGGCTGAAGAACAGACCCTACAAGAAACAACTGAGAGAGCTGGGGTTGTTTAGCCTGGAGAAGAGGAGGCTGAGAGGAGACCTCATTGCTCTCTACAACTACCTGAAAGGAGGTTGTGGAGAGGAGGAAGCTGGTCTTTTCTCCCAAGTGACAGGGGACAGGACAAGAGGGAATGGCCTCAAGCACTGCCAGGGGAGATTTAGGCTGAACATTAGGAGGAAGTTTTTCACAGAAAGGATCACTGGGCTATGGAACATGCTGCCCAGGGAGGTGGTTGATTCACCTTCCCTGGAGGTGTTCAAGGCACAGGTGGATGAGGTCCTGAGGGACATGGTTTAGTGTTTGATAGGAATGGTTGGACTCAATGATCCGATGGGTCTCTTCCTACCCGGTAATTCTATGATTCTATTATTTTAAATTTCCTCCTTAACCCAGATAAATACAAAACTGTGGTAACAGAACGCTCAGACAACTTTTCAGTTTAGTAGGAACCTCATTCTGATTTTTAACATTTCTCATTGGTTCTAACGCATTCTCCACAGCCAAAGTATTTTTTTTCATAAGCAGATGGTCTCAATCCTTGATGTTTACCCAGGTGATGATTTATCAAGGAAGATTATGGGAACTTTAGCTTCTCATTACCTCCCGTCTCCAGTATGCTACTTCTCATCTCCCTAATCCCATATGCCAGGTTTACAGGTCAGGAAGAAGATACGGTGCTGACATGCAGGGAGCTCTCTCATGCAAAGGAGGAAGGAGATGGGACTTTTTATCTCTTCTGTTCATGCCTCCTCCCTCCATCTCACCTTAGCACATGAGTCATGTGAAAGGAGACCTCAGCAGTATAAACAAGTGACCACTTCGTTTATACTTTTGTTTTACCTGCAGAGAAGAATAGTGTCCTCTGAGAGGCTTCACTAGGCTAGGCAGGCCAAGCTTTTTCAAGCTGCTTACACAAGAGTCTCTCCATTCATCATCACTCATTTTCCAAAGGGAAGCTCATCAACACCTAATACCAGAATTTTAGCACTGTCCTAACATGTACTCTGTCTTGTTCCATCAAAATATTATCAGAGTGAGGGTCCATGTTTGTACTATTCTACCCAAAGCTAGACAGCAAGCAGAGCCAAAAATGTACTCAGGAGATTGAAAAGAACTCATTGACTTCAGTGGTCTTAAAATGAGGCTCATTGCCCAGTAAGCAATATATTTCAAAGTATAAGTCATTTCAGTTGTTTAACATTTCCCATGATCAGGGCAACCATGGATCAGTATTCAATATTTAAAGAGTATGCAAACAATAAAAAACATCTTTCTCATTTTCATATTCATACACTTATCAGGCACAGCCGAATACTAAGACATACCTAACTCTCTTAATTACACCCATTGTGAATTTTTGCTTTTGGATGGACTATGAAGTGGTTTTGTATGTCTATAAATTGCTGGATTCAGGTGAGCTTCAAATTTCTGCAGGCTGATCTCACATGAGTCCTTTGAATGACCTGTATTTTTAATTTGGCATAAAACTACTGAAAACTACACAGTGAAACTAATGAGGCTGTTGCAACTATGCAGAGCAATAATCAACAGCTACTTTATTGCTGGAGAGTGTATTAAGTCTATGCATGATGTGAACTTAGAAAAGCTTTTCTTTTCAGAAAAAAAACCTTGATGTGCATTACACATTTTCTCAGAAAATAAATAACATTACAAGCAGGCATGGTGAATGGAAATGGGCTAAGAACATAAGTTATTTTGATCTAGACTTTTGACAAGCCAAGAAAAAAAAGGCTGCAAAATTAATGCAAAGAGAAATTCAGAGCTGTAGTATAACCCACAGTAACAAGCGGCAACCAAAAACCAACAGCCAGTCTGCTGAGTGGGGGCTTTTCACAACGGATAAAGTTGAGGTAGAGCTTTTCTCCCATGCTGCAATCCCTTGCACTGGACTTAACTGTCTGTCCTGATGCACTCATACGCAGGCACAAGTAAATGTCCTGCACTGTGGTGGAGAAATCAGAGTCCTGTTGGAGGGGACAGATGCATCCTCAGGGTTTATCAGTGTATTGGGTGACAGTGGTCAGGTGTTGGCAGCAGTGGCCTCTGTGAGAAGAGGACAGGAGCCATGTCAGACTGACATAGCTGGTTCCAAAGGAGAACTAGTGCTGGAGCAGAGAAAAAGTGTGAGAAGAAAGGAATGGCAGAAACAAGCTGCTGCATATTGACCACCCACATACTCCTTCTCCCCTGCAGCACTCAAGGAGGGAGACGAACAAGGAGGGTGAGGGAGTGTAGCTGACTGTGGAAGCTGACTGCAGGAGAGAGAGGAGGAAATGCGGTTTTTTAATGTTTGCTTTTGATTCTCACTACTCAAATCCACTTTAATTTTCAATAAATTAATTTTCCCCAATTTGAGTGGATTTTGCCTGCCATAGTACTTATTAAGCACTGTACTTGTCTTTATCTCAACCCATGAACTTTCTTATCCTACTTTCTCCCCCTTTTCTGCCATGGACAGGGAGTTAGTGAGTTCTGGCTTGGTGTTCAGCTGTCAGCCAAAACTGACCCACCACACTCCATCACCCCAGTACATCCTGCATTCAGATTTTATTTTTTGAGTGACCAGCAGTAATGATCCAGATCATTGTACATCAGAGAGTTTGTGATCCCCGTAATAATTAATATAAGTAGGTACAGACCTGTGCTGCACTGTGCTGTTCTGCACATAGAGCTGAACCTTCAGGCTTCTGTTGTATTTCACAATTCCTTTGACACAGGGTAATCTCAGCTTAACTGTAATGGAGGAAATTGTAGGAAACTGTCACTTGATACCAGCCATGAAACTGCCCAGGAGTCCTTGTCTGTATCTAGAAGTGAAGAAACATGTTCTCATGCAAACACCTTTTTTCTTGACAGTAGAAATTATTAACAGAGCAGATTTTTTCAAAAAAAAAGTCCTGTTAGAGCTCTAAATGCTCTCCAAGGATAAGATTTGCATTGTGTGCCATGCCTTGATGGGAGGTCTGTCTGGTGCTGCTCAAGCTGAGATTCTCATTATCTAAAAATACGTAAGATTATCTATCCTTCTTTTTTTTTTTACCTGCCCAATATTAGTTCCATTAAATGGTATTTTAGAGAATATCACTGTGGTGGTTTAGCCTTGGCTATCAGCAAAATGCCAACACAGCTGCTCATTCACCTTGCAGGATAGGGGCAGAAAACAGAAAGAACAGAAGCAAGAAAGCTCATGGTTTGAGGCAAAGACAGGGGGATCAGTCAACAATTACCTTCATAGGATATTGCAGGGTAAGATTAAAATGCAGTGACTAATTCTGGTAGTGAGAAACAAAATGACTAAAATTCAGACCAACGCCTTTCCTCCCCACCCTTCTAGCCTTAATTTTACTCCTGACTCCTCTCTCTCCACCTCAAGAAGCACAGGGAGGTTGGGTATGGGGCTTATAGGCCATACTTAGAGGTTTCCTCTGTTACTACTCCCCCCTCATATTTTTGCTGTGCTCTGCATGATCTTTTATATAGACTGCAGGGAATCTCTGATCCAAGGCCTAGAACAGCTTTTACCCTCCTCCTTCTCTGACCTCCGCACACCTATATGTATATTATTAAATGCTTCTGTTTTCCACAGTCTTTTGGACCAGAATATACAGCCTGATGTGAAATGTTGGGCCTTCTGGTGAGCAAAGAAAAAACAAAGATGTAATTGTTACTCAGAATTGACTATTCATCCTCACATCTGCCTCAGCTCTATTCTAAAGGCAATACAGACTTGCAATCTTGAATGGTTCAGGATGCTGTTTTCTTTGCACTGTACAACACAATATGAAATTAAAGAACAATTGAAACAGAGATATATTAATAACTAATTATGTGATTCACACACCAAACAAAATTAGTCAATAAAACAAAAAAGTTCAAATTCCTTTACGTTTTCAGAAAAAAATTAAACACAAAAATGATGTCACACTAATTAAGTGCTTATCTTTACGAATATTTTATTCTCATCTATTATACTCAGATGAATTTCAAAATTGTTGAAAATTGAAAACTGTTTACCTGGCAGTGACTAGTGAGATAATTGGGAAATTAGAAGCTTCTTTTTGAATTAATGGGTTTTATGGCTAGTTCAAAAACTTATATATACACACAGAGAAACAACTAAAGATGCTAACAATGGTGTGAGTATAAGCAAATTAATCTTTTCTTCCTTCATGATGATCAGTCCAAAGTGGTAAAAAGAGTGTCTCCAGTTTCTTCATTTGCTGGTCTTTCACTAAAATATTTTTTTCAGTAATGTTATAGTTAAGACATTGTATCAGGCAGCTAGAAATGTGTTTTGACTCATTATAGTTATTTGACTTATCAGTCAAAACTGTCGAGATTAATCTCTCTTCTTTGACAAGGCAGGAAAATGAAATGCTAGAAGTTTAAGCTCTTGTTATAAAAGTGCTGGTATATAAATTATGTTAGCATCATATGCTAGCAGTTGAGATAATATTTCTATTAATGTCTAGATACATGAAATTATCTGCATGGATTATTTTAGGGCTGAATAAGTTGCTGGATCCTTACTGTCCATAGAAGCTATTATCTAACCATTTAATTCACTTGAATATCTAGGTGCTATTCTACAGACATTATTTTTCCCTAGTCCAACTCCCTTTTTCCTACAAACACGTTGTTCCTGTCTATGCAAGTGATGTTCAACAAGTGAGTATTGGAGGCAGGAAGCAATTGATTAGGAAAAAATAGGTGCAACTTCATTAGCTCTAGGGGCTACACTTAGCTAAGTCCAATTATTTAATTCACACAGTAATACACGCACCTAGTCCCATGTAGTTCTTCTAAAAAATGGTAGTGGCACTCCTGGCTTCAGACCTTAATGCTCATATGGCACAGAATGTCTCATTTCTCCTAAAGCACCATGTCAAGCAATTATGTCCCCAAGCACTTAAAAGAAGAGGCAGACCACAATATAGCTGAATGACAGAGGATTGCATCAGGTCAAATCTCAAAGATATTTAATGTTCAGCATTTCAGCCTTCTTCATTGTCCTCAGTAGATTCAAGCTCTAAGGGAACTTTTTGCAAAGTCCTGTGTGCTCATTTGAATTTGAAGATCCAAGTTTCAAAGTAAAATTAATGGTGCCAAAAGAGTATAAATGCCCTGCCCGCTCCATGCTTCCCCTTAGTGATCATAACTCACCTTATACTGAGTGTGCTTTGCTATTCTTTTAAGCTTAGTGGTTCCTGATATATTTCCCTTTATGAGATCTGACTTGCACTGTTGTTCAGCCATTTAGTTATCTCCAAAGTTAGCAGTAAATAAAAGATGTAGAGTACAACTCAATGCATACAGTGTTTGAGAATGACTGCACTACCTTACAAGAAGAAACACAGATTCAGCATCCCATACACACTTGTCTTCTCCTTCAGTATGGCGGTATTCTAGTGCTATTACAGTTAAATGCAATGTCGTGCAATAAAGTAGATTTGCAGTTTTGAAGCCTGGTCCCAACATTACATTGATCTAATGTTTTTGTTTGCTAGGGGTTTTTTTCCCAGGCTTTTTTTTCGAAAGGAGATGAGAGGCAGCAGTCCAATGGCATGAGGTTTAACATGGCCAAATGCCAGGTCCTGCACTTGGGGCACAACAACCCTATGCAGAGCTACAGACTGGGAGAAGTCTGGCTGGAAAACTGCCAGGAGGAGAGGGACCTGGGGGTGTTGGTCGACAGCCGACTGAACATGAGCCAGCAGTGTGCCCAGGTGGCCAAGAAGGCCAACGGCATCCTGACTTGTACCAGAAATGGTGTGACCAGAAGGTCCAGGGAGGTGATTCTCCCTCTGTACTCGGCACTGGTGAGGCCGTTCCTTGAATCCTGTGTTCAGTTCTGGGCCCCTCACCACAAGAGAGATGTTGAGGCTCTGGAGCAAGTCCAGAGAAGAGCCACGAACCTGATGAAGGGGCTGGAGAACAAGCTCTATGACGGACGGCTGAGAGAGCTGGGGTTGTTTAGCCTAGAGAAGAAGAGGCTGAGAGGAGACCTCATTGCTCTCTACAACTACCTGAAAGGAGGTTGTAGAGAGGAGGGAGCTGGCCTCTTCTCCCAAGTGCCAGGGTACAGGACAAGAGGGAATGGCCTCAAGTTCCACCAGGGGAGATTTAGGCTAGACATTAGGAGGAAGTTTTTCACACAGAGGGTCATTGGGCATTGGAATAGGCTGCCCAGGGAGGTGGTTGATTCACCTTCCCTGGAGGTGTTTAAGGCACAGGTGGACGAGGTCCTTAGGGACACGGTTTAGTGTTTGATAGGATGGTTGGACTCGATGATCCGATGGGTCTCTTCCAGCCTGGTTGTTCTATGATTCTATGATTTATTCCTGCCCATGAACAGTAGCACTTAACAAAGAACAGTGAATAATTACTTCTAAATTTTTTTTTAATTCTACCAGAGTTGCTGAAGTTTGTTGCTTTTCCCCCAAGTAACATGTGCTCTCTTGTAGGTCTGCTACATATACTGCTACTCAGGAGTAGAATAGAGCAGTCTTTCATCTGTCTCTCCTACACATACGGTAGAGAGCTGTGTAGAATTATGCATAAAGAGCAGTGCACTGCTTCAAATGCAGTTTGGTGTACATTATCAGTTTTCAGATATCATCCACCTGGTCCAAAACAACATAGAAGGACTTTGAGAATCCAAAATTTGCCCTGAGAATGCAAGTTTCTTTACTTTTCACCACTTCACACCATTAAAGTCTATCTACATCATATTAAAACCTGATACAGAAATACTTCATTTTTTTAAAAAAAAACCTTAACAAAGAAATAAAGATAGGTATAGCAACATCTAATGAAAACTCTACAGTATACAAGATTCACATATTTTTTAGACATCTTGACTTGCTCCTGCTACAACATCTAAATTGTAAATTAACGTATAATTATTCAGACACAGCAGCTTGTGCTTGAGCCATGACTGTCAAAGTATGATGGGTCTAGCACTGAAAACGTGCTAGAGGGGCAGCTGAAGAGAACTGGGAAACTGAATTAGTTGTATGTCAATGGTAATTATTAAGCTACAATGGTGTGCAATATTTGGGCTGTTTAAACAAGAGAAATGGTAGCTATTATAGGTAGAAATGTTAACATGCAAAACAAAAGGAGCACAATGGAAAATATGTATGCTGCACACCACCTGTAACTGGAATAACTTCCCATGAGAACGGCTTTTGCATATGTTGCAGAGATTAACATCTGAAGCACAGAGAATATGTAGCAGGAATATTCATTCAAAAAATAATATGGATTTGAATGTGATGTTATTGTTAGACTTTTCTTATTTATTCTCATCAAGAATTTGGATGACAAATGATCACAGCAAATCTGTTTTCACTGAAGCATTCAAATATTCACTGAAGGGATATGCAAAATATATGTTCACGTATATTTCACAACCTACTATCCTTTTTAGTCATATAAATAATACAATATGGCTATACTGAAATGAGCCAAATTTACCGACAACATTGTACACAACAGGGTTTTTTATGTGACATAAATACATTCCAACACTGCCTGTCTAAAGATTGACACATTAAAATTTGATACAGTACAATTTGACACATCTGTACCAAAGAGTAGAATTATTTTTTCTTAACATCCTGCTTACATATAGTCTTAAAGCATTTCAATTTTCCTGATATAATATATCTGAAATAACCTGATGGTACTGGAACACTGAGTTATTTGCCATTCCAGTAACCCAGCAGTTGTAAAGAAAGTGAGCAGCTTTAACTATCCTCACCTTTCTGGTATGTGTACATGTACCTGTTCCTGAGTGTACATGTTATACAGTCAGTTTTTTAAAGAGTAACTAACTGAGGAATAATGCAAAAGAAAAAACATAGAACAGTACCAAAACAGATTTCCAAGAAAGCTTGTAGTTTGTAGGAATTCTGTGAGTCGCATAGCGTAACACAAAATGCTGGGAAAGAAATTAATCAGCCAAACAGCTTATCTGCATAGATTTATAGGTTTCTGAGTAATATGTAGTATATTCACTTCCTCTCTTCCACCCCATAGCTAAGAGTACTAAGTCTTGCTAATTAAAGGGATGATCCTTTAATTGTGAAATCTTTATTGTATTATTTTCTCTATTTACTACTCAAGTTGTCATTTTAAACATGATTCTTGACTTTCACTCCAGGATGATTATTAGTTTTATCAAGGGAAATCATACAAAGCTTCTTTTCAAGAGGGAACTTGATAGATAAAATTAAACTACCTCACAGGTGGAAGGAAAATAGGCCTTTTAACATAAAAGCAGATTGAAATAAAAGGATCACAAATATTAACGTAAATGTAAACCACAGGACATTCTGATTTGACTCTTTTTTATGTGTGTTTTCAGGACATAAACACTTTTCATGAAACTTATGTTTTCTAATACTTATGACTGAACTTCTGATTTCAAGTTTTTATCAGCGTTTATACTGACAACATAGTACAATTATCTTGAATATGCTGATGTCAAAACTGTCCCTTCAAGACTCTACCTCACATTCAGGAAAATACAGAAATATCACCATACCAGAAGGCAAAAAAATTCCCAGAATTTCTGGGATTGTTATTCCTTCGGGATTATTCAACAAATGAAGATTTAATTACACTTCAAGTTAAGCTAATTCTAAAGAAGACATGGATGTTGTCCAGCACTTCTCTAAAGTGAGGTCTTTAGAGAACACACTGAGTTGACTGTGTGATGGGATGCACCTATACCAAATGAAAGCAAGAGATCTGCAGGTTCTCCACTTTCTTGTTCACTGAGAAGATAGGAAGAAACTTGGAGTTGTGGTTAGTTCAACTAGAAGTGAGAATCACACTCCATCACAGAAATGCAAGGGTTGTTCTGCCACTATCACCATTTCTCTTACTTACCACGTACACATACCACAGAAGATGAGCAAGAGTAGCGTATGTAATCCATTTACATTGGAAAGGCAAAGGTTAAGCTCAGGCAATACAGCGATGATGTTTGTCATGGCTAGAAATCATAGATATGGGAACAGGAGAGGTTAACTTACTTGACAATTTGTGTTTACTCAGCTCATTCATGAAGTTAATACAGCACGTTTCAACACCACATACCAGCCAATCAGCCAGATAGGCTATAAAAAAACACATTACTGACAATCAGCCAGACAGGCTATAAAAAAACACATTACTTTTCCATCATGTTTGCATAAATTATTTTTTAAATAATATGGCAAGCTTAGACAAAAATAGTCCTTGCAAGTAACTTCCACTAGGAATTTCTGAATGAAGATCCTTGACATGTTTAATTTAGATTTAGAGTATGTTTAAAGATCAGCAGTAGGTCGGAACTCCACATCCACAAACTTGAAGGCTAAGTACATCTCTTAAAGGAAATCTTTCTGCTAGCTTCAAGGCAGAAAGGGAAAATGTTCTCACTTGCTAAAATCTGTACTTTAACCTTTTTCGTCTATGTATGAAGCTACATCTTACAACAAAGGCGGATATGTAAATTAACAAGGGCTACAGTTAAGACATATAGCACCTTTTTATTTGGGCAAAAGAGAGAATGAAAGAAATAATGGAATCCTGGTGGATTCTGTGTTTGATTGAATCAGTGAAGTAAAGTTTCACTAGCCTTGTTATGCATATTTAGAAAAGGATTGTCCTTGGCTGCTTATGTTTTTCCCAGTGTGAAGAGAGTTAGATCTTATTCATTGAGCCATATTAAATCTCTTTCTTGCAGCAGGCCTCAGCTTTTTGCTTTTAAAAAAAATAAGAAAATGTTCAGAAACAGTCTCCTTCTTGGGAAAGAAAAAAGGATTTGGTTTGTAGGTGAAATTCTTTTTTGTGCCCCACCTTCTCCATCCTTTAGACTCATAGGCTCTTTCACTTCTTTAAAAGTCTACTAGGTTTGTTTTGTTCTGTTCATAATTTCCTTTCTGAAGAGTACCACTAGTCAGTTACCACATCTTTTAGGTTCCTAGTCATCTGACCAGTTTTTCTCTTACTTATTCCCACCGTGAATATCAGAAGACTTTATTGTGCTGTACTGACTGAGGGGTTAGTGGCAGAGGTTTCCAGACTCAGAGCTATTAGCCTATATCTTTGTGTACTATTCTGCACTGATCTGCACAGTTCAGTGTTTATCCCATCTCAAAAATACCGTAAACTTAAACAGAAGCCTTTATTGCAGAAAGAACAAACATATTAACTCTATTTTTATTTTCCTGCTCTTTCTATTAAAAAAATTACATTATAGTCCCAAATGAATTGGTAGATAAAGTTCTGCTTGTTGTGGTTTTTATGGCACTGTAATTCCACCAGAATTTCTCTTTTGTTTACGAACATTCACTACTGTCCCTTTTATAAAGATCTGCTCATCTAGATAGAATTCTTCATAGAATGCTAATTATTACAAATTCAATAACATACACACGTGCCATAACAACAACAATGCAACGTAATCCATATAACGATAAAGCTATGATCCCCAAATCTATGATCATGGACCCAAGTACCAAAACTGTGAGCACCATACTCTTCCAAAGGAAATGAGAAAATGTTCAGTAAACGTGACCAAGGCATTTTATATTAATCAGAAGTTTAATTCAGAAGCACTGGGAGTAAAGGAATCAATAAAAAGTGATAGCTGTGCCTCACAGGTTTATGCTTTTCCACTAGTTGCTGTAAGATTCTTTAAACAGTCTTAGTTGTATTTCTTCTATTAGTAGTAACTCAATTCCCAGATGGCTAAGATACAGCAAATCAAAACAAACTGCTGCCTTCTGGTGCTTTTGCTCTGTCAGCTGCCTACTTTGCAACACTTGCATACATACGCCAAAATATCTATTTAGCACATATGAGATATGCCAGTACAATACACTAAGATCTGTAATAAAATTTTCTTAATGGGAATCAAACCTGTACTCACTCTGAAGACAGATTTCATTAGGCAGCAGGGCCTATGTGTTCGTCACTTCAGGTTTGGAATTATAATCCTCAGGATGCCTGAAAAAATCCAATAAGATGGTATGATAGATATAGAATAATAACTAAAGTTGGATGCTGCACAATGTTACATAAGTCATTTCAGTACTGATCAAGCAAGAATACCTAGAAACTTATTTCATTTTCAGTTATAACCTCACTACAATAGCAGAATGAACTATATTTCCACACGAATCAGCAAATACCATTTAAACTTGGTTTTCACTTTAAAGTGAAAATAGCTAGACCAAGATTGACCGTTCTGTAGTTGTATTATAGATGTGCATCACTTGAGTACTACGATGCAGGCTGATGATTTAAAGAGAGTGATTGATTCCAGTGCAGTGAATTAATTTACTAGAGCACAGCATAAATGGCCAGGTGACTCTCATTTTCACAATTCTCTTGACCTGCCAAGTTGTTTTCTTCATGAAGATCTAATATTCTTTGTTTCTAATGTAATTCAATATTACATCCATGATATATACTTCAACCTATATATTATCATGTTGAGGTTTGTATCTCAGAAGTCTGATGGGCATAACATCAATGAAAATCTTAGAACTAAACTGCTGATGTTGGCGACAGTCAAAATCTAAATGCTTTGCCATGCCTCTGACCAAGTCAAAAGACAGCTATGAAGATCAAGGTTACCTGCAGCTGAATGAGAGTATGTAAAAAAAAATATTCCTTTCATGAAATATGTTGAGTAACAGATCAAGGGAATGTTTAACTTGAATTTAACCAAAGAAATGTGCAAGATACTTAATTACAAAACAGAGTTGTTGTCAGGGTTAGTTTTTTCACTGTTGCTGTTATTATACAATTTAAGCTTACATGGGATAATACCCGTTAAAACCATTAAGTGTTTTTCATTTGTTCTTTGGAATTTGTTATATATGTCATACAGAAAAATCAGGATCAAAGCAACTGAAAATACTTGAAGTGTTTGTACCTCCAAATATAGTACTAATTTAAATACCTTTTCTGATGTGTTTAAAAGTAATGCAGTGACATCAGATATCCCAAAAACATTATATTGAGGTCATGAAGGTTTGAATTAGTATCGTAAGCTATATGCTTACTTGATTTCCTCTAATGCGTTGTTTATAAAATAACAATATTTTCAGTCACGCAATGTCAAACCCTGTTTTCATGTGCCCTAGTTTAGAAAATCAAAAGCTTTATGTCTCAGTCATCTTGGAAATTCCATAATGAAGAGAAATCAGCGTTTTCTGAAGGTATTTCATATGCTCTGCGTTAGACAACTATCTTAGCAAAGCCAGTGTATCCTCACAAGAAAATATTCTTTCTTGACTGATTAACCTACAGCTCTACCTGTCTTAGACATGGAAGTCTTAATCCTTCAAGTCTAAAATTTGGTGGAAATAAATATCTGCCCATTCTGTTGTCAGTATGATAAATGATATTTTATGTGTACCTCTCTGAAACATCTAAAATGTTTGGTAAAGTACCTGCTAATATTGATTTAAACATGGTTAGATCAAACAGTAATCAAGAACAAAGACGTGCCTGCAACATTCAAGTAATATCCATGTCAGTACTTTCTGAAATACCAAAATCTACCTTTAGATGGACCGAGTTGGAAAGGCTAGGCTGGGCATTTGATAGGAATAAACAAATCCTTTATGTATTCCACATTGTGCTATGGACTTTCAACTATTTTATAAGTTCATAAAAACATTTGTAGGAAATTATCTTTGAATATGACCTACTTGGGACCATAATCAAGCAAAAGTTCACTTGTTTCTCCTGCTTGGAGCACGATAATTGACAGAACTAGGTTGGTTCAGTCATGGTTTTGTGTAGTGAAGTCTTGGAAACCCCAAGGATAGTCACTATCTGCTTCTCTCAAAGATCATTTCCAAAGCTGAAGGATCCTTATAGGGTTTTTTTTTTTCCCCCATCTGCATCCTGAACCTCTCAAGCTACTATTTATGTCTGCTTCACTATCTACCACCACCACTACCAAGAACTACCTGTAACTCCCATTCACATATCTGCAGGCTGCAGTTGGGAAGTTAATCCAGTGGCAATGTCATCCAGCTCAAGTGCTTGCTATATATTAATCAGATGGAGGAAATTTCTGCTTTCCTGTGTCTAAAACAAACCAAAAAAAAAAAAAAAAAGATAAATTGAGGGCTTATAAGGAAAAGAGTAATAGCAGCAGCAGCATTTCCTTCTTCTCATGCTGAATTCTACAACACAAAATCTTCACTGGAACAGTTTTACTAGAGAATTTCTGATTTTTCTGATTGAACACTGCAAACCACTTTGAAATTAAATATGTCTGTCTCAGAAGTCCTGAAGTGTGAGTTAGTGAATCAGCATCTGTTGGCTAGACTCAGCTATGTGTTATGCTCAATTTCTGCCACAAAATGCTAGTCAAATTCCCAATATCATAGGTAGTTCAGTTGCTTTTACTGCCTTTATTTCCACTTCTAGCGTAAATACAGAAGACAAAGAAAGGGTGTTTTTCTATCTCACAAGGTTAGTGCTGCAACATTTCAAGTGTACCGAGCATTGCTTGTTCTGAGGAGAGAATTCTAACATTCTCAACCAACAGGAAATGGTTTAGCAGCTGTAGGTAGTATATTTCTATAGATTACTCTGACATAGAAACAGAAAAACAAGACTATTGAATAAAATAATGAAGATATGGGTGCGCCTCAAATGTAAGTAACTCTTATGAACAACATACCTTTTATTTGAAGATAATTTTACAAATACAGAATACATTTTATATGTAAATTGCACTTGCATTACACCCACTATTTTGTTTGGTCTTCACAAACATCAGAACATCTTTTTATGTCAAGAGTGTTCACAGAAAGAGAGCTTTTAACTTTCATCTTGTTAAACAGAAGCTATTATATGCTTTTGTAAATTTTTAGAGTACAGAATTTTGAATATTTTATCCAGCAAGTGATAAAAATAATTCTAGATTATTTATCAGACTAGTAGCAAACAACTAAAAAAAAAACTATTAGAAAATTTAACAAAATACTGATGTAACAATAGAATTTTCTTTTTAAATCATATCTCTTTTAAATAACTAACAAATCCAAAGAAACTATGACGTCTGCATGGCATTCCACAGGCACAGAATAGATGAGCTAGTGTACACTCTTTGAGAAAGTACAGTTATTGCAACTGTTTGATGTGATGCACATCACTGACATGAGCTTAATGAATCATAGAATCACCAGGTTGGAAGAGACCCACTGGATCATCGAGTCCAACCATTCACACCAATATCTAAACCATGCCCCTCAGTACCTCATCCACCCACACCTTAAAAACCCCCAGGGAAGGTGAGTCAACCACCTCCCTGGGCAGCCTGTTCCAGTGCCTAATGACCCTTTCTGTGAAGTTAATGTGTTCCCATCAAACTAAGATAAGGAGGAATAGTGTGTATAGTCTAGAAAACAAATTTTAGTAGAGCTGTTTCACTAGTCTGGGAATAGAAAAAATTTACAGTCAAATCCTTTTCACAATTATTATTTATATTTAGCAATAAAATTGATCATAGATTATTGGCTAGCCCTGAGGGCAAGTGGCACATCACAGCACATACCCTCATGGCTCTGCTCTCGCTCACCACCAAAATAATGTGGCTTCATCTTTACTTAATTTGGGGATTCTCCTTAGTAAGTAATACTCACAGATTCAAAAGCTAGTAAAATTCAGAGATGAGTCTGTGATGTCTTTGTGTCAGCACCTAATCTACCAGCTGAATACAGAAGACATAGACAACATAGAAAAAACCAGAATCATAGAATAACAGAATAAACAGAGTTCAAAGAGACCCACAAGGATCATCCAGTCTAACTCCTATCCCTGCATAGGATAACTCCAAAATTTACATCATGTGTCTAAGTGCATTTTCCAAAAGCTTCCTGAGTAATTTTAGGCTTGGCTCTATGATTACTTCCTGCGAAGCCGGTTCCAGTGCTCCACTACCCTCTGAGTGAAGTGAAGAATCTTTTCCTAATATTCAACTTAAACCTTCCCCAACACATCTTCCTGCCATTCCCTCAGGTCCTATCATTGATAACCAGATAGAAGAGATCAGCGCCTGCTCCTCTTCCTTCCCGTGTGAGCAGTAAACTGAGATGAGGTCCCCCCTCAGCCTAATCTTCTCCAGGCTCAACAGACCAAGTGATTTTAGCCACTCCTCATATGACTTCCCCTCTAAACCCTTCATCAACTTTGTGGCCCTTCTCTGGACACTCTCACCTTTTTATACTGTGATGCCCAAAACTGCATGCAATACTCAAGGTGGGGCCACACCAGTGCAGAGTAGGATAGGACAATCGCCTTGACTGGATAGCAGTGCTGTGCTTGACACACCCCAGGACACGGGTCAGGACACACTGCTGGCTCATGCTTAACTTGCCATCAACCAGGACCCCCAGGTCCCTTTCAGAAGGGCTGCCCTCTGGCCTCTCACTCCCCAGTGTGTGTGTATATACAGGGTTATTGCGTCCCAGGTGCAAAATCTGACACTTGCCCTTGGTAAGCTTCATGTGGCTGGTGATTGCTCAGCTCTGCAATTTGTCTAGATCCCTCTGCAGGGCCTCTTTGCTCTCAAGAGTGTCAACGGCTCCCCGTAGTTCTATATTATTGGCAACCTTGGTTAGTAAATCTTCAAGTCCAGCATTCAGGCCATTTATGAACTAAAGAGTACTGGTCCTAGGATGGATCTCTGTGGAACTCTGATAGCAAGTGGTTACCAGCCTGTGTGACCCCATTCACTATGACCCTTTGAGCCCAATCCATCAACCAACTGGTCAGCCATTGTGTTATCTATTTATCCAGATGTGAGCTGGACATTTTATTTAGGAGGACACTGTGAGAGACAGTATCAAAAGCTTTGTTGAAATCCAGAAAGAGTACATCAACTGGTTTTCCTTGGTCAACTCGGTGGGTAGCCTTGTCATAGAAAAATATTAAGTTTGTCAGGCAGGACTTCCCCTTTATAAACCCATACTGGCTGGTACCAATGACTGTGTTGTCTTTCAGGTGTTTTTCAGTAGCTCCCAGAATAATCTTCTCTACAATCTTACCAGACGCTGAAGTGAAACTAGCAGATCTATAGCTACTGAGGTCATCCCAGTTGTCCTTCTTGAAGACTGCAACATTTGCCAGCTTCCAGTCAAATGGTGCCTCTCCGGATTCCCAAGAGTATTAAAAAATCGTTGAAAGAGGTCTAGTTATGACATCAACCAACTCTTTAGGTACCCTTGGATGAACCCCATCAGGCCCCATTGACTTCTAGGGATCCAGCTGGAGCAGCAAATACTGCACAAGTTTGGGGTTGTTTGGGGATTTATCATTTGCACAGTCTTGGTCCTCATGCCTATGATGGGCATGCCTGAGCCCATCATCACTATTGAAGACAGGCAAAGAAGGCATCAAATGTCTCTTCTGAAGACAGGCAAAGGCATCAAATGTCTATTTCCCTGTTTATGAGATGTCTGTGCTCAACAAGTTAGGGGCCAATGTTATTTCTGACCTACCTTTTGCTGTTAACATATTTTAAAAAGCCCTTCTTGTTATCCTTCACAGCTGGCCAGCTACATCTCTAATTGAGCTTTGGTTGCACAAATTTCTGACCTACAGTGTTGAACAGCATCCCCGCAATCTTCCCACATTAACAAGTAGGGCTACTGAAAATGCTTATGCTGAGGAAAAATTAAATACACTCATGTCTTTCTCCCCTCAACTCCCTGAATATCCCACTAAGCCATGTGAAATGAAGGGAAGCTTTAGTTATTTTTTTAAACTGTTACCTTGGCGCACCCAACAAAGCCTGATTTTGGAAACCCAGAATTAGCAATTATCATGGCAGTGTTGTATTATCTTTTTTTATTAAAATGTGCCTTGGAGATGACACAACAGGGATAAAATGATATTTTCTAGATCAAAGATAGTCCAGACTTTGACAAATAAATGTGGATTCCCTAGACATAGAAGTTAATTGGTCACTTGAATTAACTCAAGCTGAAAAAAATGGAGGATTTTTGACTATTAAATAGATGTGATTCTTACAAAGCCTTTTGAACAGGAAAGCAAGGAGCTGATGTAGAAACCTGACGTCTTTTCAGGTAGGATTATATGATGATGATGCCTGCTGTATAAAGGCATTGGGACTTCAGGATCAAAGAGCTTTGTCCCAAACCCATGTTCTTCTTCCTTTCTTTTAAAAATGTACTTTTATTTCACTGTAAAAAACGATAAAAAATCTCAGTCTTCTCCTGCAGCATGAATACAGTCTTAAAGAGTAGGAACAGTATTTTGTCTGATTCATATTTCAATATTATCCAGTCATTTATGCTTTAAATTATAAGTGAACAGTCTATATCTCAAAAAGAATGCTACTATTTTGTTTCTGAGGATTATATTACATATAATGAGCTAAACACTATAGCTCTTATCATAAAACTGTAATATTTTGCATTAAGAAAAATGAATGTCTTTCTACTGATGACAGCCTTTTTTCCTAAGAGAATTTGCACATGGTAATTTGTTTTAAGGAGAGGAAGATGTAGTTAGCTAATGCAAGCTAACACAGCTGGATAAAAAGATAAACACAATAGAGGATGCAACTTCACTGTCACAGTGGCAATGATTCATTCTATGCTGTATTTTCTTCTAGCAATTTTCTAATTAGAGTCTGGAATTTTAAAAGCATTTTTTGTTCTGAAACTGCATAGCAGTGATGGACACAGAATAGATTACTGGGCAAACACTGTGGCTCTATTAAAGCTTTAAGCTTGTATAAACTTATACAGCCTTCCAAATATATCCTCCTTCTTCATTCCCCAGCAGTGTCTTTCTCTCTGTCCCTTATGCCAGAAAAAGCATTTATGGAGCCACGCAACAAACTGGACTGAGTTAAATTAACCTTTTTTTCTCCCTTTTTTTTCTGGATTAGTTTTCACTTACATCTGTTCCTTGCCTAGTTCCCTACATGGATAATAATCTCAGCACTAATAACAGAAGAAAAAAGAAGGAATGAACACCTGCATATAAGCAGAGGGCTTGTGTACTTCTTTCACCATCTGGATTAATGAACTTTGGTGAATCACAATGTAAATGTTACAGAGGACATGTCTGTAACAGCATGGTGCTGGAAATAAATAATATCTGATGTGAAATTTAATATTCTACATCATGTAATCATTTAAATATAATTAAGTTCATTGTTAAAAATAATTAAATGCTATTATACACTCAAAACTGAAGAAATGCTCGTATGACTTTCAACTATTTGTCTAGACCATATTTCTCACAAATTATCTTCATTGATTTCCCTGAGCAATGCAATTAATGTCCAAACTCACAAATTTCTGAGCACATCTCAAATAGTCCATGACTACCTGGTGGAAGTCAGAGAAGAGAATATTGTCTTCAGAGTGTGGTAGGGTCTATCTACTCAGGCTCCATCTGCAGAGTTAGAGCTCAGCAGAAAGCTTTACACTCGTGTCCACACCTTACACTCCCTTATACTTTGTATTATTTTATTTAAAAACTTATTTCATTGCATATTCACATAGTTAAGCTTATCATATTTTGTGTGTGTGTTGGATGATACTGTGACCTATTCACATGTCAGATTATTCCTCAGAGCTACTATTAATTGGGGATTTAGATGACACGTATAGTGAAAATGTCAATGGTAAAGAATTTTTAGGACATAATGGCAGAAACACATCTAGTCTCCTTCACTACTAATTCTTAACAGTTGTCCTATTTAATATAGGAGAGAATTTTAAATAAAGAAACTATCATCCAATGACTAAATGTTCCTTTATCTCATTTGTATCAATTGTCAGTATGAATAGTTGTGCCATCTATGAAAATATGTGAAAACTGTCTGAATAGATTAAAGCATTGATGAGATGCTTGTTCTTTTGTTTTAATTTTTACAGATATCCACTACTAAGGCAGCTTGTAGGGACTTAGAATTTGAAAAAAAAAGTGTGTTATGCTGAACTGCAGAATAATTCAGAAGTTCTGATTGATAAGACAAACCCTTTTGCAATAACTTGACACTGCAATCTTTTCAATTTTAGATCTTAGTCACATGTTTCACTGAAACACTCTAAGGCATGAAACTTAAAATTTCCACTTTAATTAATTCGGAGAAGGGTAGAAAAAGAAACACAGGCCAGTATAGTAATAAAAGCTTTTCTTTACAAACTTGATATCATGATCTAATCTCAAAATAATTATTTTAAAGAAATTAATGAACTTTTTACATTGAGTGCTGATTTTTTTTTCTTACACTTACTCCACAAGAAGTGGAATGCCACTGTTCAAGTTTTCTGATTTCCAAGTAACCTAGAAACAGACTCTTGGACTCTAACCAGTGAGTGGACAGAACACAAACCAAGATGCTGGCAGGTGTATCAGCACACAGCTCACATCACTTGTGCTCTTAGTGCCCCAGGACACTCACCAGCTGTCCAGCCAAAGCTGCCCTCCCTCCCTAGAAAGCTTTACCTTTCTTGCACTTGTGTTGTTGGGCACATTTTATCCTACAATAGCTCAGAGGCTGAAGGAATGACTGTTACTGAATGAATTTGTCAGACCCTGCACTCTTACACAAAGCACCCTGATTGAGACAAGGTATCTTTTACTTGGCTGGGATGAGATGTTTCCAGGACTGAAGTCTCTTTCAACAGAAACCTCAAAAAGAACCAGTCTTATGTCCTCACTTTAATGCTGTTGATTTATTTGCCTTAGGAAGATCTCAGCTTTTCATATTCCCATCCTTGTTTTCCAGAAAGATAAACTTGCATTTGCAAAACACTCCATGTGAGCTTGGAATGTGCCACTGGAACATAAGCAACAAGCAAAATTTAGGAAAGTGTTGCCTTAAAAAGGTATTAATATGCATCCATGATTTTAGGTACATGCCTCAATATCATGGATATCAAATCACAAGTTTAAAGCTAAGGATGTGAAAAAGTATTAGGGGTGAACACACAAAGGAATGCTTAAAGTCATTTGTATAATTGCATTCATATTATTAATGTTTCAATAAGCAATGTTATTAATGCCTAAAACCACATTTCTACAGCTGAATTAAATGAATTGTGATATGGCTGTAAGCATTGATCCATGCAGCCCTTATCACACATACTTTTTTTTATACAAGTTCTTGCTAGCCTGTTTGCACCCAATGCAAGCTAGACCTCAATGCTGGGACACACACTGAGCAATTACACAAGTAAGGTTATTTGCACTGTGTATTGAATCTGGTCCCCTTATCTCTTGCATTTCTCCGCACTGTCCCAGCATGCTTTTCACTCTGAAACATGAAACATGTCCTCTTGCAAACCCCAAAGTCATGGAACAATATCGTCACCCATCCACCGCTCATATCACTCTCTCATGGTTTCCTACATAGCCCAAGGATTATTTCAGGTTCTCTAATCTGAAAACCCAGACCCATTAACACTTATATTTTAGGACCAGAGAAGAATCTAGAGAAGTTCTGTGAAGTGAGTATAGATACAGCCAGTCTTGATTACTTATGTCAGGGCAACATACCCTTGCCTTGATGAGAGTTAATTGTATCAGAGTTTCATAGGAAGGATTGTTGCCAGCAGGGCTGAGAGGTAACCCTCTCCTCTACATACCTAGAGTACTGTGTCTGTGTCTGGGCTCCCCAATACAATAGAGATGTGCAACTATGGAAGAAAGCCCAGAAAAGGTCTGCTAAGATTGCAGACAGACTAGAGAACCTCCCCTCTGAGATAAGAGATCTGAGACTGTGAGTATGGAGAAGATAATGTTTAGGCAGGATGTCATCAATGTATACAAACACCTGAAGGGAGCATTAAAAGGGGGCAGAGTCAGGTTCTTCTCAGTGAAGCCCAGTGACAGGACCAGAGACATTGGGAAGAAACTAAAACATGGGAGTATTCATCTGAACACCAGGAAATACTTTTTTTTTTTTTAATGTGAGGGTACCAAAACTATGAACAGGTGACCCACAGAGTTTGTGGAGTCTCCAACTTTGGGAATATCCAAACCCTGCCCAGACAAAGTCCTTTGCAACTGGAAATCAGTGATGCTGCTTGGGCAGAGGATTCAAACCAGGTGACCTCTTGAGGTTGCCTTCACAAGTGCCGTTCTGTGAATCCGTGACCTTTTTCCTCCATGTATTCAGCAGTGTGAATGTTTTTTAATTGACAGCATTAATGGAAATGCTGCCAATTTTAAAGAATTATGCTCTTCTAATAATCAATAATGTCATTGAAACTAAAGGCAAAAAGGACAATTGTGATTATTTCAAAATACATACATTTATCTATGCATTTCTATGAGGGGAATTTACATTTCTCTCAGGCACGTTCTATCAGGACAGAGTCTTAACTCACTGTTAACAGATCTTAATAATCAAATCTTTATGACCCTTGGTAAAATCTAAGTACTATTTACATCATGTCCTAAACGTATCAGTGGGTAAACTGACACCAAGCATGACTCCAGAATGCTCTGTAACAGGTTGCATAAACAGGAAAGAAAGCCACACATAGAGCAGGCAATGACCAAAACCAAATGCACCCATCACCAAAATGCTACTGAACCATTACTGCTTTCCAGCGGAAACTATTATTGAATCAAAATCCAATTTTATACTAAGAAGAAAATTTGATAAACTATATGGGCAAATTTCTTTCTGAATATTGCTACAGCTCCATGTCAACTGCACTAGATATATCAAATAGTATATTCACAGATGGGTAAATTTGCAAATAAATAAGTAAGCTTAGTGTCATCTGTGAATTTACTAAGGGTATGTTCAATCCCTTCATCCAGATCATTGATAAAGATCTTGAACAGAATTGGAGTCAACACTGAGCCCTGGGGAACATCACTTGAGACTAGACCCCAATTGTAATTAACTCAATTTACTATCATAGAATCATAGAATCATGCAATAACCAGGTTGGAGAAGACACATTGGATCATTGAGTGCAACCATTCCTATCAAACATTAAACCATGCCCTTTAGCACCTCATCCACCTGTGCATTAAACACCTCCAGGGAAGGTGAATCAACCACCTCCCTGGGCAGCCTTTTCCAGTGCCCAATGACCCTTTCTGTGAAAAATTTTTCCTAATGTCCAGCCTAAGCCTCCCCTGGCAGAGCTTGAGGCCATTCCCTCTTGTCCTGTACCCTGGCACTTGGGAGAAGAGCCCAGATCCCTCCTCTCCACAACCTCCTTTCAGGTAGTTGTAGAGAGCAATGAGGTCTCCTCTCAGCCTCTTCTTCTCTAGGCTAAACAACCCCAGCTCTCTCAGCCGTCCCTCATAGAGCTTGTTCTCCAGCCCCTTCATCAGGTTCGTGGCTCTTCTCTGGACTTGCTCCAGAGCCTCAACATCCTTCTTGTGGTGAGGGACACAGAATGGAACACAGTATTCAAGGAGCAGCCTCACGAGTGCTGAGTACAGAGGGAGAATAACCTCCCTGGGCCTGTTGGTCACACCATTTCTGATACAAGCCAAGATGCCATTGGCCTTCTTGGCCACCTGGGCACATTGCTGGCTCATGTTCAGTCAACCAATGCTCCCAGGTTCAATTCCTCCTGGCAGCTTTCTAGGCAGACTTCTAGTCTGTAGTTCTGCATAGGGTTGTTGTGCCCCAAGTGCAGGACCCGGCATTTGGCCATGTTAAACCTCATGCCACTGGACTCAGCCCAGTGGTCCAGCCTGTTCAGGTCCCTTTGCAGAACCTCCCAACCCTCCAGCAGATCCATGCTTCCACCACTCTGACACTTTGAGCCCAGGCATCCAACCAGTTATATACCTAGTAGAGTAGGTTCAACTTTCCCAAAACCAGATGCATAAGCTAAATTGATTAGGTTAAATTTTTTAACATTTTTTTGTTACAAATTTTTATAGTTTTCCTAGCTAGCCTGACAAAATAATCAAATACTTTATATACAACTATCTGACATGACAGATCCTGGAGTCCTCAGAAAACCCATTAGGGTCTGTAACTCCACCCAGCCATACATCACATGCTTTATATTTCCCAGGCTATCAATATAGTAAGATTTGTTTGATCCATTAATCAAATAATTGAAATTCTTAAAGTTACTGGTAAAAATGACTTGTTTAGCATGTTGTGCATAAAGTAAGTTTAAGGATTGTTTTAAGGAAAGAGAATCTTCACTTTCAGCATAAACCAACTTTTCATCTGTACAGATTCACTAGATTCACTTTCTAATCACCTCCCAAAAAAAATGAAGATCCAGACTTTTGTTCGGCTACATTAAATAACTCCTGCTACAAGGAAACTATGAAAGATCTCATTTCATGTTCTAAAGACTTGGTCTTTCATCCCCAGATGGTAATTTATATGGTGAATCCACTATAATTTCACATTTTAAACCCCTAGATGACTGTTTCCCCAGTGCACAATAACCCAGTATGTTCTGTCTTCTCCGTATTGAGTAGATAAAATTCCATTTTTATAATAAGTACTGTACTGCTGGGGGTTCAAGACATAGATAAGAAAAACCTTTTAGTCTTTTAATATCACACAATATTTCTCTTCCTCCCTCAAAAAAAAGTTAAGCAGCATCTATACCAGAATAGTGTTGTTTTCCAAAATGCACATGGGATTTGCCATAAGCATATAAGTTTTTTATCATTAAAAATTCAAATATTGAAAAACAGTATCAGTTCATTATTTCATTGCTACACAGTATCATAGGCATGAAAATAAAATTTAGACTATTTTTAGATACTCTTTCCTCTGTTTTCTAGTAGTCAAATATCCACATCCTTGTACATATTAGATAGATATTAAGTAAGTGTTAGATTAGGTATTTGATACAAGATTTTAGATAGATGGAAGATGCAGGATGATGCATTTTAGATTAGAGACATACATGACTATAGAAGATCCTAACTATGTGCATGGAACAGTTTTAATATTTTAATATTAGTAACTTGAAAAAAAGTATGCAGGTGTCTTCAATTTATAAAAAAGGGTTCATTAAAACTATTCTGATTTATTTATCCCAAGGACTGTGGAAGATCTACTTGGATTGATTTCAAGCATTTCTGAGCAAAAAAAAGGATAATAAAAGTTTTATATTCATTTCCTACTCTGCAATGCTCCAATAGCTAGTGGATACAGATTTTGAAGTCACAAGTTTAAAAATCTTGTGCTTTGTGAAAAGGCAAGAAGGAAAATGCATTTTTTGATATTTTATTCATATATGCCATTTATTGGTTTTAGTTGCATGCTGTACTAATAGGAGTGTGCTAGAAAGTTCTCTTTACTCAGGCTAGTTTCAAACGTTCACAGAATTTGGCAGTAGGTTTTTTGTAATATATTTCACTTATAAATTTAAATATTTTATTAAACAATATACAGTCATTAGGTCAAATCTTAGAATAAGTAAGTTTTTGCTTATGTGCCTAATGCAAGATACCAATTTTATTGAGGTTGACATAAAATCTATTTTTTTAGGAGTATTACAGTTTAGTAATGGTTTTGTAATGCATCTTCAGTAGACAAATCTCTAGGAGATACTATTTTATTCTTATTAACTTGCTGACAAAATCAGCCCTAATTGGTTGAGCATTACTTTGATTCTAGGATGCTGCTATCCATAGAAATTAGCTAGAACAGAAGATGTTTCTTTTCATTTGTCACTCACAGTATTCACTGCAACTCTGTTTATAAATTGCCTTAATCCCTTAGGGAATTTTCAGCACTTTCCACTGACATAACAATTGTTTTATAGCTGACAGACGTTTGATGAATCTCCTGCAGCAACATCACTTAAATAACCTGTAAATAATGGGAATATACCAGTCAAACTAATTGAAATAATTTTTAAAGGACTTTAGTATTTGCCTTTTAAGTGACTGCAGAATATTAATCGTTTTTCTTAATTTCATAGATTTGAAAAACCACTGACTCATACATAGAGCAGATGAGGGGACAGATGTGATTGGTCTTCATATGAAAATTACACATCAATACCTAATGATTAGTGGGCAGTTGTAGAGATTCTGAGTTTGTGATAAATTCTATGTAAAAGTAGCAACACTGACTTTCCAAGTAAGGTTCATGCCTTTTGACCAGCCAACTGTTGAATTAAAGATTAACCTTTGTGCTCTATACCACAGTACAACATTCTTCCATACTTCTAGTTTTGTGCTGTCCTTTTGTGTTGCTGCACTAGAGTGACTTAAAAAATGTTAATAATGTTTACCTACAATGAGATTTGCCCATTCATCTTCCAATATCAAACACTTTTTGTATTTCTGGATGTGATTAATATGTTCCATAACTTATGAGACTTCTTAGAAGCTGATTGTAGTGGTAGTCAGATAAGGATAACTGAAAAGGAGTGATTAGTTCCACTCCAGTTTGTTGATCATCAAAAACTACTTATTAAATTTTTTAAAACATAGCATTTCTATAATCAGAAAATAATATATGTTAATCTTTAAATATTTATTTACTTAAAAGGCATGTTTAAAAATATAAATTAAGGAACTTCATGAAAACAGAGATATAACTGTTCAGCTGGGACACCCATTTATTTACACAAAGGTTGTCTCTGCCATGAGAGTACTTGTAAATCTTTCAGGATTAAATATAACCAAAGTCACACATAACAAGTGCCAGCACAAGGTAAAGAAAAAAGAATTTCTTTTTCACTAAATTCAAAATAAACAACAATTTACAAAGATTTACCAAGAGAAACACACACACACAAAACTTAAGCCAAAGAACCATCTACCAGTCTTATATTTATAGTAATTTAATTAAATAATTTAGGGCACAAGTTAAAATACAACTGTTCGGGACACATAGACTGATCTTTATTAGTTTAATTATTTAACTAATATATCAAAAGTGCCTAAGTGACTGGTTGACATACAGAAATTTTAAATATGTGTTTACCAAGTTAAAGGAATGGTGATGGATTTTAGCTTCTAACTTAAACTGTCAATGGTATGGGAGTTTATTTGAAAACAAGAAGTGTGTTTATGCTCTTACAGAATCATAGAACAGTTTGGGTTGGAAGGAACCTTAAAGATCATCTAATATCAACCCCCACATGTAGAATCATAGAAACATTTAGATTGGAAAAAACTTAAGATTTCAAAGAATAATTACTATTTTTCACCCAATCAGGGTGTCTAGTCACCGCTAGCAGCTATGTGGACAGTAGGAAATTCAAATTTGGGTAAAATCTGATTGTAAATGAATAAGTAGAACAAAGGTTCTGGCCATGTTACTTGTTTTCTGGTAACATTTTACTTATATCTCAGTCTGACAAGTCTGATCTGCCTTCAGATTAGAGTCTTCAGATCAGTAGTTGATCTGGTTTTATATGGAGGAAAGAAGACAACCAAAATTAAACATAAAGTGATAGTATATTATCCCCAAGGTTCCTTTAGGTTTTGTTTCTTCTGACGCAATTCTTCAGGTTCTCCAGGATTAATAACAAAACTGAATGCTCAAACATGTGGCTTTTATTTGATTTTCTTCAAAGAATACAGATACTTCTGATAAACAGACCTCAAGAAATGTGGTTCACTATGTAAACATACATTTTCTAAACAGGAATTATTAAGATTCAGTACTACTTGAGTAACTGCTGTGATTATGTTATTACTACTTCATATTGAAAATTATATCAGCTTTGAATGCTTTAAATCAAGCTTGAAAAAGCAGAAGTAACTTCCAGCATTCTCCAGCACCTTAGTTTCAGGATTAATGGAATATGCCAAACCTGAAAAAAGACTATGAAATCATCTCACAGAATGGGTTTTTTTCATATATACAGATATAAATGTGTAAGTGTGCGCATATATGTGTGTATATATATGGGATTGTTTAAAAGTACTCAAACTTGATGGGTGGTTACAGATCAGAGGCCATTTAGTGAGCATCTCCAAGCACTGAACAGCTTATGCTAAATGAAATAAAGACAAGGCTTTACAGCTTTCTATGCATAGTTTCTCATGTACACACCACAAATACAAAGCCTTATATAGGCTCAAAGTTTCTTTTACAACACTAAGCGATTGTTCTGCTGTAATGCTTCTCTTGTTTCTCAGTGGTAACTTTTCTTTGGTAGACCTTGAGTTGTAACTTTGTAATCTATCGAGCTAGAATGCTCACATAGCTGTTTCTCATGAGAAAGTGTAAGATTCATGTAACTAATTGATTGCTTGTTGCTAAAGGAGAATTGTTGAATCTACTTGCTAAACAATAGCCTGTATTAATCGCATAAGGTATAAGAATCTGTTGTGGACTTCAATAAACTGGGTCACTGGAATCACATTGATTTGCGAAGTGATGAACCCGTTCCTCCATAACAAACCACTAAGTAGATATTACCAAATGTGGTTATAAACCTGTGTTCCCCAAAAAGGAGGGAGGGACAGTATTTTAAAAAAACATCCATTGGTGCTCCAAAAGCCAAAAGGAAATCACTGGGAAAGTCAAACAAAATTTCCCCTCATTATTATCATGGACAAAAAATACATTGGGAAAAATATAAAGAAACCTTATTCTTCAGTGCTGTCACTCCATTGGCTTTGGTGGAGAAGGTGAAGAAGGGTTAGGTCTTTATGACTACTTAGAATTTAGCAGATGCCATTATCATACTCAAATGATGTATTTGTTATTTTAAATAACTTTAGGGACATAAATGATCATATAAAATATTCAAATATAGTTTTGAATCCTTCGACATTTTTTTTTCACTTCAGTCATATGATATAGAGGAATTCTTTACATTTTATCTTTATTGGCCAGTCTTACCTAGTGGTTCAGGGGAATAAATAACACTGAAAACAGATGGCTGGATTTACAAAGCTTCACCTTAAGCGGTAAAATGAGGCTTTGTGCAGATGGACCTGTAGATATTGGTGCCAGTATTGTACCTTATCCTTATGGACTGGAAGATTTATGGCAGAAGTAATTATTTGCAAAGTAATCCTTAGATACAAGCTAATGCCTCCCTCTTTGTATGCTTCTACTATTTCTACTTTCTGGTATTAGAGAAGAAGGGATAATTTAAAATAAATACTAAATGTGTTTCCACAAAAAAAGTTAATTAGTGTTTTAAGATCTTTTAAGATGAGAGTCTTTTTCTCTGAGCATTATGTTTGATCATGGCAACATAAAGCATGCAGGAAAGCTTGAACTGCGGCAGCTCAGTGTTTTCACATCAGAATACTCAGGTTTCTCCAAACAGAGATTTATCTGAAGGAGTGCTCCTCCTAATAGGCAAGAGGCAGTGAAGCTGTGACACCATCTAGGGCAGGAAAAAGTCATTGTGGCACCTTTAAGAACTGAAATATGTGTAGATCACAAGGCTGTTCTCCAGAACTTGGTATGCTCACTGGTATAATGGGAATAAATCACATTTCTTGCTAAATCTTGTGTTCTGCTATCCATCAACCACTGATCCTGTAGCATGTTTTGTGGAGATGTGGTGTAAGGACCACAGAATGAGCTGTTAACCTCTCAAGTGGAGAGACTTCTTCCAGAGCTACTTAAAAGGCTGAGAAAAGAGTTGGGAGGAGAAGGGTCGTGGAGGTATGAAGACAAAGCCTAAATGCAGCAACAGCAGGATGAGTTTGTAGCAAAGGCTTCCAACTGTCTGTACATGGAAATATCCACATTTCAGCCTCAATGAGCATAAATTGCAACAGTCATGATAAAATAAGTGTGTAAGTTTAATTCCTTACACTCACAAAGACAAAGGTAGTGGTATCGATTCCTGGATGTTGCTGTTTCTCTTTTAATATGTTTTAAAGTGTGGATACTTTCCTTTACAGATCTGTAAATACATAGTACACATGGTTTTCTGCTTCTACTGCATCTGAGCTATGCAGTCATGAGTAAAAGAACTAAGAGCCAATGATCTTTAAAATAAAAAGATAAGGAGGGTTGCCTTTACCCCTTAAATTTTCCATTGCTCTTCAAATATTTCAACTTTTCTTGTTTTGTTCTTCAGTAACACCTACAAAGTTTTGTGTCTGATTACATACATTATGGAGTTATTCTCTAATCCTAAATGTTTCAGGACAGTTGTGTGCCTTCAGGAACCAAAAGGTCTATATAACTGCTATTTGTACAGTGTTTTGAGAAACTCTGATGAAGATTACTAAAAAAGTTATTCTTGTAACATGTACCTAAAAAAACTCTCTTGTAGAGTTTTAACCTCAATTTGCAAAAATAATAATATTTTTATATTAATTATATATTAATTAATTTATAACAAGTTTCGGGATTTTATTTCTTTTTCCTTCAGGAGTCACAAAAACCCCAGAAATACAAACAAAAGTACATAAAAATAACATCTGAATAACAATATCTAAGAGAACAAAACAATGTAGAACAACACAAATTCTCCTACACATAGTTATATATGGAGCATTTCAAGCTAACTGAGCATAGCAGCAAAGGTTTAGTTATGAATACTTGCAGAGGGAAATATATCTCAGAGGAATTTGCTTCTGAAGCGATGGCAAAATTTTTTTTCTCTAGTAAACTAAATAATTTTATGTCTAAAAATGAGTTTCACTTCCTACCCAGATAATTTTATACTTGTCTACAACAGACATGACTTGCTTAAGCTCAAAGGAAATAACAGCTGTGAAGTTCATATATGATGCATGAGACATAATGTAAAACAATTTAAATATACCACAATGAGAAAGAGAACATTACTCAGCTTAAAGCCTGAATCCATATTACATTCTTGGTTATTCACTCAGAAGATTTTTGTGCAGTGCACCTTCAGAGGCCTAAGAACTTCTGGTTACACGCGTATTCAAATGCCGCTAAAATTGGAAAACCAATTTGTCTCATGAAGAAAGTCACAAGGGAAGAAAGTAACTGTGATGATATTAACTGATAGACACGTGAAGTATAATTAGTAATTTAAAAATAGTGAAGGTATCATTCACTTTTGAAAATTACTTATCTACATGCAAAGTATTTAACAACTGAGCACACTACATTTAGGAGGAGGAGTTTTCAGTTTCTCTGTTACATTTAGAACTTTCTTCAACATCATCACAGAGTAGCTATCAAAAAGTCTAGCAGCCTGGTTATGGAAGAAAACAGTTTCAGAAGAACCTACAGGTGAATGTTATTTTTCCTCAAAGCTATTATTCTTCAGACTGTTGAAAATATCAATATAATTCCCTTTGCTCTAGTCAGTTTTTCTTCTGAAGATTAAAAGTCTGCTCAATTTATGCAGAAAAGAAATAAGAAAGTTTCATGGTGCCCATTTTGGCACAGCAAAGCCCTGTAGCATTTCGGGTACATTACAGTGTCTATTCAACTGCATCACATTTGTGCTGTGCTTCAGGAAAAATAAACCGCCTTCCAGGCCCTAAGGACAAAGCTATTTACAGGCAACTAGAAACCATTGTACTTTAGCGGTGATGGCTAAAATAGCTCAAACAAATAAGAAACAAATCTTCCATGCTGCTGTATAGTTTTCTGTGAGGAAGAAGAGCAATCTATATGGATGGGTTCTGGCACAAGGATACATGAGTGGTATATATGTTATATATGTATACATGAGGGAGTATATGTTATAAAGAAAGCAGTGCCCTGTGAGATCTGGGTAGGAGGGGAGGAACGCAGAGCAAGGGGTAAAAGTGGAAAACATACGGGCAGTTTAAACAAACTGAACGCTTGATACAATGCAATAATAATTTTCTTAAATTATCCCAACTTCCACAAAATAAGGAGGTGCATACCTTGCTTTGGGCATATTGCAGTTTGTGATATCCTGCATTAGTGAGTTTAATATCTTTGAGAAATATAATGTTCTAGGAAAGATGTGTATGACATTACTTTCTTGATATTTTTTATGTGAAATTTACTCTTTGTGAAATAAGATGACACATGTTTAAAAATACAGTGTTAGCTTTCTTTTATATATCCAGGTTTCAATGAGATTTTGAAAGGCATATTCAAGGGAAACAAGCAGCGGTAACCACTGTTATCTGAGTAGCAGTTAGTTTGTTCACAATATGCAGTTTAGAGTCTTGAAATTGCAATACTACAGATTTCTCATACCTTTTTACAAAAAAAAAACCATCCAAGCAAACAAAAAAGAGGTGTTATGGCAGATGATGTAGAAAGCATTGATTTTAAAGAAAAATACTTATGAGTTTGAGGGGTTTATGCTTGTATCTTTATAGTTTTCTGTATATGTGATTACTATTCATATTTTTGTTCACAGAAATGCCTTCAACTACTTACATAACCGGCCTGACAAGGCAATACAAGTTGTAGCTACCATGAAACAACCAACTGGATTTTTTTTATGATCTCTTCAATATATTTTACGTTCCTTTTTAGCAGTTTCTTTCCCAGACTGGTTTAAAGGGTATGTTTGGGTTATTAGTTACTTGTGAAAACTTGCACTATACTTGGGAAGAGGATTTGTTTCTGATCACTACTAAGGTGATATTTTACACACATTTTGATGTATCAGTGTATGGATGCATGCGTTTACTGGTATTTGCCTCTTTCCTCACTATTTGCTGACATTTCTCCTACCCTTAGGGCCAGGGATGGGTGGCTATATTTATTCCAGCCATAACTTCAAGCACCTAACAATGGTTCTGAGTGTGGAATGATGCTCCAGGTTACTCCTCTGGGATGAAACTTACCTATCTTGTTTGATAGGAATGGTTGGACTCGATGATCTGGTGTGTCTCTTCCAACCTATTTATTCTATGATTCTAATTCTATAATTCTAGCTGCAGTAATCCCTGGTAGACTAACCTGAAAGATAGCAATGTGGCAGAGCTTTCTCTCCAACATCCTGTAAGCCTAAAAAGAGTGGCCCATCTCATCTTATTCAAGAGACTCACTAGACCTAGAAGACTGTCTATGCATCAGCCAGCTTACTTAGTTCACCAGATTTTCTTTAAAGGGGTCTTGCGCTGTCTTCTGTAGAGCAAAGCAAATTCCATGAGAGCATGGCTGGATTTTCTCACTGCCTGCAGATCCCGTATTTGAGAGTGAGCCAGCAGTCTAGGTTGGCTGTACACCATCTAAGAGCAATGACACACGCTTCAAAATAAATATTTCAGCCTCATTCACGAGCAAAAAACATCTTTGGTCTGGCTAAAATGTTCACCGAACTTGTGCTGATTTTAACTGATTGTAAGTAATTATGAAAAGTTGGTTTGCTCTGGCATTTAACATTTGAATCAATATTTCAGTGATTCAAAGTTTATTGCAAAGTTACTGATAAATATTTTTTAAAAGTAAAACACCGAAATTTTCCCATTCAGGCTAAAAGCCATGATGAAATATGAAAGAATTCTTTCTACAAGCAGGTGTTCACATAAATATTCATATGAGCAGAGATAGTGGCAAAATAAGGGATTAGCTCCCAAAAATGAAAATGTAAACAAAAATTACAGTCCATTAGGGATTTCAGTTCCAGGACATTGTGCATTTATGGTTGTGATAATCTACGTGCTTCAAGATGAGAAGTTTCTATCTGGACTGTTTCTCCAGAAGATAGCACTGTCTCATCACGGTGAATTGCAGTGGTAGATCATACAGGTCCTAATCAGTCACTTCTCAAATTTCTACCTGAATTAGTGCTTTGGAATGTCACTTCATTCGTAATTCCGTTAAGGTGATTTTTTTTTCCTCCAGAAAGTAAGTAGCACATTTACACAGAATGTCTCAATAATTTTAGAAAAAAGACCAACTATTTGCATCCTAGGTAATTTTTTAAATACTAAGAAAGAAAGGGATAAGCCAAAAATTCTGCCTTGCAGATCTATGGAGGAGGAAAGCAAAAACACATTTTTCTTTCTCAAAGGAAGCCCTACAATATCTTTTTTTTTTACAGACCTAAACTAATGCTTTTTTTCATTTGTTTCCTGATAGTAAAGTAACAAAATAGGAATATTCACCCTACCTGCCAGAGATTCTTTTGTAGCATTTATAGCAACTATTTTGTTCATAATTTTTTCAGTTATTGCTTCAGCTAGTCAAAGTAGAACTGGAACATATTTGAATCTTAAAATACAGAGAAATGTATAACAAAGCCTCTGTGTGCAAACCATAAGTGCTTTAGAATAAGCAGAGCCCTTTTCTCACTTTGATTAGAAAGGTCCTTCATTCCACACATAAGGAATTAATGTAGCAGAGTTACATCTTCTCACCAAGTTTTTATTTGGTCCTATAAGAAAAGCAGCAAGCCAGCTTAGCACCAAGGATGAACTCTGCACAATTCCCTTCAGTGAACCTTCTCTACACATTAATTTGATTTATACAGATTTGCTTTTTCTTATGGGAATTGCACCCCCCTGGAACACCTCTTTTCTAGGAGATACCTATTACCACCTAGGACCTATGAGATTACCCACAGTACATCCAGCAATTACAGAACAGTGGCCATGGCTTTGTTATTTTCCCTCCATCTCTTTATCAATATACTTCTCACACAAAGCCTCTGATGTTCAAACCTTTCTAATCATTTCCCAAAAGCCTACTGGTCTCACCCTTTCTGCACAGAGCCTTTGTCCCAGCAAAACTCTGATTGTTATACGTTTTCTGTCTCCTATAGCACCATCACTGTAACTTTTACCTCTGAGTATTTGTATTTTTCTCTCTTTTCGGAAGATAATGTCGGCATTTTCAGTGCACTGTTCCCCTAGTGCATGTAGAACTTGTCACTGTATTTCAGTGAAACATTTGTAATTGTTAAACAGAGTTCATAGTCAGGAATAAAAACGGAACTTTTCATTTTTCTGATGATCTTAAAAGAGAAAGTGTGTAAAAAGAATCACCTTGAATTCTAGTATTCATTTCAAATTTTGTACTTGTGCATGACAATTATACACTAAATCAATACATCTGCTAAAGAGTTTGTTTCTGGTGGTTTTGTTTTATTTTAGGTTGCAATTTTGACTTCATGTAGTGATTATCTCACATCTCATCTTCACCAAAAACATTCTGAGAATCTTTCTTGGTAGAATTTCATTAACTGGACAATGTAGAAATTCTGATCAAGGCTCTGTGTCCTATTTACATAACTGGAATATACTGAATTTGGAAGGAGGGGAGGCATAAACAACTGTGACTAAAAAAAATGGATCATCTCTCTTCTCATTGCTGCCTCAAGTATATACAGTTGTAGCACAATATTATACTCTGGAGTTGGTCATGGTAACAATTTTGAATTATTTTAATTATTAAAAACTATGTCAGCAAACATAAGCTAAAAATGCTTTAGTTTGTAAGAAATCAAGCTCTTGGGTTTAATACTTGTTTTTAGTTTTAGGAGAGAAGCTTTTAAAGCTGCTTGCAGTGTTAATTGTGCATTTCTTTCCTGTCTTGCAGAGAATGCCATAAAATCAGTGATGTGTTTGTTTTAGTTTCCAAAAGCTAATGTAAGGGAATAAAATCTTCTTAGCATGAAGTCAATACTGGTTACTATAAAACACTTTTAGTGTTAAAACATTGTGATACATTGCTCCTGCATATGAATAAAAGTGAGGGGAAGCTAAGAAAACAAGATCCATTTAAATCTTGAGATCTGAAAAGAAACATAATTTATATTTTTTTATCCAACACTAGTCCACAGTTATCTATGAAGGTACATAAGCTTTGAAGTAGCTTTTAGTGCTGAGATAGAACAAATAGATTGCTAGTTCCACTCCATCAAAACAGATTACTTATTGACAATACATATGAGTATGTAGCTGTAAGAGTTAAAATAGGCTAATAATTACAAAACTTTGTAATTGTGTATCTTTGTTCCGAAGAGACTATGGAAAAACATCTAACAGTCCCATCGTATCTACATCATAATGCAGGAAAATAAATATGTTTCCTTATTAGTGGTGGTCTTCAAATATTACAATGTGGAAAAGCAGCAATATGTATGTATGGTGAAGGTCAATACTTGTAAAATCAAATACTTGCTGAAAGGGCCTTTTAAAATACCTTTAATTTGTAGACACTTGATTATAGCTTCCAGATACTGTGTCTCTATATCTGAAAAATATCACTATTGTAATTGTTTGTGACCAGATCTCTGAACAAGGAGCATAAGGAACTTCGACACACATACAGGTTCCACAGGCTTTTCATTATCCATGTCCTTATGTCCCAAGTGCAGTCACAAACCATTCCTGTTTTGTTCCACCCCTAAGGTGAGATGAAAGTGTGAAGTCAGACTGTGTTTACCTATTTGCCTTAAACGTTTTGTCACAGGACTACCCACTTGTGGTACCAGCTTTTCTGTCATGCCATGGTTCAGTAGGATCAGTGTAGGAGCAGGCACAGCTCTCCCTTGCTGGGGTGAAGTCAGGTCCCAGAACTGGCTTTGGCAGGGGGAGGGGATGCAGCCGTTGCTACTGCCCCCACTATCCCACTCCACCTGCTCACTTCCAGAGCCTGCCAAAACCACAGAGATAAAAGGACTCGGAAGGGAGAAGTTGGGGCTCACCTCCATGCTGGCACTGATACACACTTCAATCGGAGCAGCCTGGACCGTGTGGCCTGGATCACAGGTTCCCAAGATCATCTGCTGCATTCAATGTGATCTCTTTCTCTCCTTCTCTCTCTCTCTCTCCCCACTATTACCTTGTGGCGTGCGTGTTGGGTCGGATCCTAGGGACTTAAGTTGTTTTCAGAGATTCATTTCTGTAACTTTGGGTGGTTCCCCCGAGTCCATGTCTTTGTTGTGCTCCCCGGTATCTTGGTGTGTTTAGGTTTGCTGGAGCCAGAAATAAATACTGTTTTGATATTCACCCTGGGAGTGACCTTATTGGCCTTTGGATCACCACACAGACAAAAGAATCCACTTTCCCCTCACTGTCAGGGCTGGACATGAGCATGTGGCTCGTGGGTCTGGGTTGTGACAAAAGTGAGCTCATAAACTCAGCCTGACTGTTCTCTTTGTTCTCTCGCAGCCTTTGCCAGAGTATTGCCTTTGCCACTTTTAGGTAGAGAATTAAATCATGTAAGAAAGATCTATTTTGGAGGAGTTATTTTCTCTTTCATCTTTTCTATAGACTGACTTATTACAGAGCAGCGGGCTTGCTTCTTTGCTGATGTGGTTTTACCTCTATTTTAATACACCTACTATGTATTTATCTGAGAGGAAACAAGATCAAAGGGACACATGCTGAGGATTAATTCTGCAGCCTTAAATCAGCCCCGAGGATGTTGTGCCTACATCAGTGTGGTGGGTTGACCTTAGCTTGCTGCCAGATTCCCACCAAGTTGCTCTATCACTTCCCCTCCATTGATAGGACAGGTTGAGAAAATGTGACTAAAGCTCATGGATCAAGATAAGGACAGAAAGATCATTTACCAATTACCATTACAGGAAAAGTATACTCTACTTGGGAATAAGTAATTTAACTAATTGCCAATTTATGAAAGCAAGATAATGAGAAACAAGAACAAACCTAAAGAAAACACCTTCCCCACATCTCCTTCTTCCTAGTCTCAATGTCACTCCCAACTCTTCTATATCCTCCCCTCCATGAGCAGTGCAGGGGGATGGGGAACAGGGATTGCATTTAGTTCATAATGCTTCATCTCTGTTACTCCTTCCTCCTCATGCTCTTACCCTCCTCTAGCGTTGGGTCCCTCCCACAAGGTGCCATCCCCCACAAAGTTCCCCAATGTAGATCCTTCCCACAGGCTACACTGCTTTACAAACTGCTCCAGTATGGGTCCTTTCAGCATGGGTATTCTACAGAATCACATGTCCTGTGGGATGTGAAAACATTGTCCAGCACAGACCCTCCATAGGCTGCATCTTCATTTACGATACATCCATCTGTTCCCACATGGGGTACTTCCTAGGCCACTGTGTGGATTTCTGCTGTACAGTAGACCCCCATGAGATTCAGGGAGAACAATCGACATCACCACGGTCTTCAAGACAGGGTACAGTGGAATCTCTGCTTCATCACCTGGACCACCTCCTTTCCTTCCTTCCTTCTACTGACCTTGGTGTCTGCAGCATTGTTTCTTTCTCATATTCTACCTCCTTTCTCTCAGTTGCTGTAGTGTAGTGGTTTTCATCCTTTCATAAATATGTTATCACAGAGGTGCTACTATCATCACTGATTAACTCATTTTTGGCTACCAGCAGGTCTGTCTTGCAGCCAGCTGGAACTGGCACTGTCAAACATGGGGACAGCTTCTGGTGTCTTCTCACAGAAACCATGGCTGCTGAGTCCTTGCTACCAAAATCTTGCTATGTAAACTCTATGTAGTCATCAAAAAGCATCTCCTGGCATTTACAAAGTTATCTTTTGCTACACCTTCCTCCAGAAGCTGTACCTGTGCTTTTGGGTCTACCAACCAATTCCATATGTGCATGCAGTTTGTCACTGGGTATTGCTCTATCAATTTTGTTATTTTGAATCACCTAACTGAACACCCATTCATACAATTCAGTTGAGAAGTTATGAAGTGACAATAATTAAAGACAAGTCACTGTTTGCCAGACTGGAATGTAATTTTCTAGCTAGACAGATGCTGATACCATTTCTTCAACAAGATGGAGTTTTCTTTTACCTTCTTCTTACAGCAGAAGACTATAAAAAAAAATAAACAACCACTTTTTGACTTTTCCTCTATTACCTCCAACTCAATATTTCTGTGAATAAATTGTTTTCTCACTTATTCTGGTTCTTCTAATTCTCCTTTTATTTGAATCCCTATCCCTTAAAGTGATTTTCTTCACATTATGTAAGAGATTTTGTCTCTTTCACATCTTCATTTTCATTAAAATTTTGCTAGCTTAAAATATAGGCAACTTCACAAAGGGCTAGGATCTAGATAATCAACTGCACTGACATAAAAAATCAGATTTTGGTCAAAAGATATCTGTGATAGTATTATGTTTCTGAAGAAATACTAAGAATATTAAGATATAAGAATAAAAATTCAACTCAAAAGACTCTGCACTGTTCAATAAAACCAAGACCTTTGCTGGTGAACCGAGCTTATGTTACCCAGTGCTCTTAGGAAAAGAAGTCTTCATATACTGTGCAAATGAACTAGACTTTGAAACTTACTCTTTCTGAACATAACCCTGATATCAAACAACCACTCAAATGCCAGGTACCTATATCAAACTCTAACAATTCTTTGGAAAAAGTTTGAAAATAGCGCTTTCTTTCTCTTCAGATCTATTCTCTCCATCTTCAGTGTTATATCTGCATGCTCCAGGGTAAAGCTGAGCTTGCTGCGATCAGACTTTGAAATTAAAATATGGCAATGAGGAGCTGAATTAGATTCTACACTAAAAAAATCAATCAGACTGTGCCTGAAGGGACTTATTGATCAATAAAACTATTACACTTTATAATAAGTGAGAAATAGTAACTTCAGAGAAGTTTACAGACATCTCAATTAGAACATCTTAAGCATATCTACTAAAGATTCATTGTAAAACAGCAGATGGAACCCAGTGTTTTGCCCCTTGTGATTATTTTTCAGCAGAAATCTTCCCTTCAGAAAGAAAAAAGTGACATGAACATAGCACTGTCCCAGTTATTCACCTACTGCACTTGTTCTACAACACAGTTGCCATCTATCTCAGAAAACAGCAACTTCTCACCACTTTAATCCCCATTACAATGGATGCCTTCATCCCAAGAAATTCTTGTGAAATAGAAAATACTGTGTAATTAATCCAAAGATTTTTGTGTCATAGAATATATCGTCAACTTTTTACAACATAAAAGCACAGTTTGCTATACACTGTCTGCTACTTGTCAAAATAACAGAAAATGTATAAACACTGAAAATAGAATTGCACATGTCATATCTAAGAGAAAATGGGTTGCTTGTTCAAAGCTGAATGAACACTTTGTAGAAATGTAGTGTGTTCTAGTCCAGCAAGTTTAGTTACTCTAACTTCATTTTATCATATTCTGCTGAGACAAAGATTTATGTCTCCATTAGAATAAAACAGAAATAGAATAGACTATGTCGTTTTTAAAGTAGAAAAACATAAAATAAATTATTAGTAGGGTCAATATTGAATGGTACCAGCAGACACAAATGCATTGCTAAGCATTTCTGGAAGACCATCCGAGTATCCTACTCAGTTTTAATCTCTATTGAAATGAGTGAGTGAATTTTCCACTCCCCTGTGACTCAGCAGGGACACTCTGGTTCCAGTAACTGCTCTCCCAGATTAACTCTGACCCACTGGCTCTTACTGTTTTCTATTCCAATCATGCCAAAAATGTGTTATGTTCTCGAGAGCAAGTTACAATTTATTTAATGCTCTGTATAAGCCCTGAAGGAGTCTGCATATTGAGCATTCAAACAACAGCCTGCTAAACACCATTACTCGTGGAAAAATAAGGTATTGTGTTTGACATTCTTCCCAAGGTTGAAATACTCCCGGAAAAGGAGAGTTGCTGCATATTATTTCATTTCAATAAATTTCAACCATCTAAAGTATAGATACCTACTTTTGAATTAAGTGTGCTATATTTTCTCATTTCCTTTATAGTCCACAAATACATAAAGACATTTCTAGTGTATGATTAATGTTAAATGTCAACAATAGGATGAGGCGAATTGCACCCTAGGGATGACTATTACTCTTTGCTGACTTGAAGACAACCTGAGGTGACTAGTCAGGCAGGAGAGACCTGCACTATATATTTAAAAATTTAATTGAAATTAATCCTACCCTGTTAGTCCCACTGAGTTTTGTCAGAAGAAAATTAACTTAAATTTCAGGCAGAGGTTTTAGTGTCTATTTCTATTTGCATTGCCTACCTGACTATATAGGTGATTTGCTGAATCGTCAATGCCATTACCTAAAACTATCCAAGAACATGAACAAAGAAGTGACACAGAGTAGAGAGATGACATTATAATTTAGGCCAACTCAGGTAATGTACAGAAGAGGCAGCTGTCAGAGCCGTATATCACCAGAAATAGGTTAAACCCATCCTCTTGTTAGGTATGCATTTCAATCTGTGGATTTTCCCCATATCACTACCAACTGAAATAAGGTATATTACACTTTCCTGTCCTTCTGTTGTCCTTGGCATGAAAGGTACTATTTGGCTGAAAAATAAAACAACTAAATGTAGGTTTCTGCATAAAACTATCTGCATGTGTCATAAGTGCCCAACCATTCAACTGATGCAGTCTGGTTTCTGGAGGGCAATACTGCTGCTCAGCCACAGAAGCCCAATTCGGTTGTCTGAAGGCAAGCATTTAAGGTCTTTTAAAATGTCACAGAGTATATGATAAATTATCTAAGGTCTGACAAATATGCTGCAAGACCTATAGGATGGCCGTATTTCCAAGAGAAGCTACTGGGGCCAAGTAACGAGCCATATGATATCTCAGATAGTAGAAGCAATCTGCGTTGTGGCAAGTGGATAAAGGCTATGATCTCTACTAAGGTCACCATTGACAAAGAGATATTTGCACGTGTGTATGTCAGAGTCTAAATCTCACACTGAATGACCCCAAGTGGAATCCAATCTCTAAGGCTACTCTAGTGGATGTTTAAATACAGCATGAAGTTTTCATCTCTCAGTCTCTATTTCAACCCCCTTTACTATGTCACCTATGACTTTCTAATGTTCTATAACATATATGACATGTTCTGGACAGCTTCCCCTGACACCTTGAGCTCAGTTAAATGGTGAATTAAATGACAGCAACTTATTCAGAATTAGCCTACAACTAGAATATCTCTCTCTAGTGGAGAGTAACATTTTCCAGGTAAATTGTGTACTACTAGGTTAAAAAAAATGGGTTATATTTTAACCATCTGTAAATATAGAGGAACTAAGCCGTGTGAGAAGGTTTAGAATTGGATGATTAATATTTAATTACAACATCATTATTAAAAATTATTTCTGTTCCAGCAGCCCTACACTTGATTTTCTGTACAGTAACAGGGGCTGTGGACTAATCACCAAATAGTGTATGGTGTGTATTTGGAAACTGATGTTCAGTTCAACTTGGACACTGATTTTCTGAGAATCTAGCATCTTTAGAATTCCTTGAGATGAAGAGCCAAAGTTCAGGTGTCTATGATGCCTTTTTTTGAACACAGAAAGTTTACATAGTCCTTCAAAAGAAACAAATATATCTATTTCACTTTTGTCTTCTGTGGCAGCAACACATTGGATTAAAGAACATGGAGAATCAGCATAACCAGAAATACAACCAACATGATTACCAATAAAATAAAAATAAAGAACTGTGACAACAGTTAAAATAATCTGTAGTAAATATAAGTTGCCACTGGCTGAATATCATATTACTAGAAAAAGTAGCTTACGAAAACCTAAATTAAGAAAAACATGCTGTGTTTGAAATAATCCAATTACTGTATTATTTTATAAACTGTGCTGTTATTTGCTACAGGCAACATTCAAAATAAATATGTGGAAGTTTACATATGGAACAGACTTCTGCAGTACATGTGAAAGTTTCTAGTTAACAAATGTGAAGTGGCTACTATAGTGTCTTTGTATTGTCGCATATATTGTCATGTATTGTCACTTTGAGCAGTGTTTACATATAGTTTTGCACAGAGTTATAATTCTTTAGGATGTAGTTTCATGAGCATATTTTGTATGTGGGACTGACTCACCCCTTAATGTCAGGCAGATACTTAAAGCAACAGATTAGAGAATGAAACATCCTTATCTTATAAATTGCTTTTTGTAGTCTCAAATGGGGACAGCATACGACAAAGTGGACAGAGGACAGCTACTTCTTGCCCTTTTTTCTATGTCTGATGGCAAACACCACAAGTCCAGTTATTCAACCTTTCCTCGTCCAAGCTCTGCATTACAGATAGAGCTTTTCCTATCCCTTGTGTCTAAGATGACCTTGGCATCTCATCTTCACTCTGAGTGGCCAAAATCAATTCAAATTCCATGGTAATTTCATACATATTTTTATAACTTAAAAGTTATTTTTAAAAAAAGTTGTCTTTAAAGAAATATATGCCTTAGACCATTTTAGCACAGGCTCACAATGGTAATTCAGCTGAAGGGCAGTCATGGGTTTTTGTTGGAAGTGTTCTGTTTCCTTCCTTTATGGCTCAAAAAGAAAATCCCATATTCAAACAGGATGCTGAACGAGATGTTACTAGTAAAGCAGTAGGTAATATCACACTTACCTCAGAGCCAGAGCTGGAGCAGTGCCTCAGTGTAATTTTTCCAGAGATCCCTTTTTTTTACTACAGCTGCCATCTTTCAAAATTAGTCCTACTGGTAACATTCTTTTCACCCGCAGGTTCAGCTTCCCTCTCAAACTGTCAAACTATACATTTTATCTTTCATTCAGGTTCTTATTTGTTTCTTAATTAATTTCCTGATATTTCTTTTTCATATTCTAGATAACAAATAGGAAAACAAAAATAAGCAACTGCTCGAATCATAAACAAGTAATTTAAAATTATCATCTATTTTTTGTGTGCCCCGTTCACGCTCTTTATGGCACTCTGCCTAAACAGGCTTGCAAAATTACCTGGGAAGCATTTCCCAGTATGTGTAAATAATACCAAAGGTTATTATTAAGGCTCTTTCTTTGTTGTCTCATCATGACAATTTTCTCTTCACAGAGGCATAAACCCTGGCTACAATTAATGACAGAAGAATTGGAAAAGAGTCTGCCTGCAGACCTTTAGCAGGTCATAAGCATAGACAAGCTTGACAAGTAACATTTGTCCATGTCAAAACAAGGTTGCTGGTTCAGTCACTGAAGTTCTGGTTTGGGTCGGACTAAAAGGATCAGTTGTCAGTCTCTGCTCTCATGTTCATAAACTCTTCCTTAGGAAAGGCCATTTTGGAGGTCAAAAGAAACATTCAAGCCAGGATGGTGACAGCCACTCTGAATAGAGGCAGAAGGACTGTAATTATTATCTAAACCCTACTGCCTAGAAAAAATTTTTTTTCTTCAAAAAAATTGTCAGTAAATGACATATTTTAGGATATTTTTCAGTCAGCTGTCTAAATTCCCCTTGGTCAGGTTTTTGTCTTGTGTAAACGTGTGCTGAAGAAACAAAATACTAAGTGTGCTGGTTTATTTGTACTCTCAATTACTTTTATTGTTCATATTTATTATTCTGGCAGCAATATATCTACATACATTTGAAGTCATAAAGTTTGACCAATATTCTACCTTTTTTCTGCCTTTTTTTTCTCCTTATGTGCCACAAGGGGCTCAGATGTTGCTCTTGCACCTTATCAGTACTTTAAACTGTCTTCCCCCTCTTTCATAGAATCATAGAATCATAAAACAACCAGGTTGGAAGAGACCCATCGGATCATCGAGAACAACTGGGTTGGAAGAGACCCATTGGATCATCTAGTCCAACCATTCCTATCCAACACTAAACCATGTCCCTCAGGACCTCATCTACCCGTGCCTTAAACATCTCCAGGGAAGGTGAATCAACCACCTCCTTGGGCAGCCTGTTCCAGTATCCAATGACCCTCTGTGTGAAAAACTTTCTCCTAATCTCTAGCCTAAATCTCCCCTGGTGGAGCTTGAGGCCATTCCCTTTTGTCCTGTACCCTGTCACTTGGGAGAAGGGGCCAGTACTCTCTTCTTCACAACCTCCTTTCAGGTAGTTGTAGAGAGCAATGAGGTCTCCTCTCAGCCTCCTCTTCTCCAGGCTAAACAACCCCAGCTCTCTCAGCCATTCCTCATATAGGGCCTGTTCTCCAACCCCTTCACCAGCTTCATTGCTCTTCTCTGGACTCGCTCCAGATCCTCAACATCATGCAGTCTTGCCAGTACTGATTCAGCATCATCCTACAGAAACAGAATGCATGTGGCCCTTAATACTTACCTGGGGTCCTATTCTCCTATGCAGGTTTCCTTCACTCCAGTTACCCCTCTCCCTCACCTTCTATGTTCTCACCAGTACAACTCATTTTGTCCCGTTTTACCTGCATTTTTATTTTTCCATTTTTTCATTCTGTTCTCTCTCATTTTTTTTAATTTGTTCACTTTTCTTCCCTCTCCTTTTCTAGCAATTTTCTTCTCCCTGTATCATCAGCTTCCTGCATTCTAAAGCCTCATTCTTCCTTTGTGACTCTCTTCTCATGACTTTGTCCAATTTTCAGTCTAAGGCTCTTCCTTTCCCTTTTGTCTTGGCATTTAGAAAACTCTAAAACTGGTGCTCTCTAGCTCATCATTAACCTATGAGTCCATTTATTCACTCCTAGTTCATTGGGATTTTTCATTGTTTTTCTTTCCAGAATGCTCTTGTAGATTAAAAGGCCAAGACAAGCCCATTTATCTCTTGGCTAGAAAAGGGAGCAGATACAGATCATGCAGTCTTACTCCATTTCCATCACCAGTAAGCTCACTGGGCTCATTACTTAAATGTGACGCTAGTAGCTGCTGCTGGCAGTTCAAGATCTAAAATATATGTGAGTCTCCTGATGCAGTAGTTGGATGGAATTGGCATGCCAACATCTATGTCCCGCCTTAGGGAGAAAACGTAGCTACAAGAAAAATAGCATTAAACATTGCATCAAGTTGTCTGTCACTCTGGGATTACTGAAGGGCTCTTTTTTGCTCCTAGACTGTACTGCTGTGTAACTGTCAAGAGAGCCATTTGACCATAGCCTTTTGAGGCCTTGTTCATGCAATGAATATCATTGATATATAATTCAGAAGGTTGTGAAAAAGCATTAGAAGACAATAGAGATCCTGAGAATCAGTGTTTTTTTATTTTCATATCTTTCTACCACTGTTCATTTTCAGAGAGAAGACAAATATATTTGTACGGAAACAGGATAAAATAAGATCACTGGGGAAGGAAGTTTATTTACTAGCTCAGTCTCTCTGCAGATGGGTATACTCTCATTGGATATAACTGTAGTATTTAGCTTTTGAGCATCATTTCTTTGCTCTGAATTAGAAAGGCAAGTCAACATTCAAAAGAAACCCAGTGACTACATGAATGGCTCTCTTTGACTTTCAGTTATGATTACTCACATTAGGTTTTGATTTCAGAGGTCTTACCAGTATGCAAACAATTAAACACAAAACCAGGTAAACTTGTTGATATCAGATATGAAAATCTAGGTCAATACTCAGAAGTCATTAAAAAAAACCCCAAAGCCATAGTATAGACTAGCAGCAATCAAAGTACTGAGAAAACACCTCAACGCTTCAGGGGAGGAATTAGCCAGTTCTAGAAAGTGATGCCTGCGAGGACTGAGCAAGTAGAAACCTTCAATGTTTGGTTTACAGGAAATGTGAACTCAAACAAGGCCTACACTGTATTCCTTTCAGGCAGTTGTATTTCCACTGTGAATATCTGAACAGTTTTTTTAACCCAACATTTATAACTCTTCATGCAAAAAGAGAGATATGCACTCATTTACCTCGACCCACTCAAAAAGGAAAGGGACCAACAAAAAGATTTCCCAGAGGAGCAGGGAATGACTGGAATAAGTGTGCTGTGCTGTGTTCTGCTTGTGATTGTCATATGGACATTAGGTCCCTTTGATTTCAAAGACAGTTTTGTTCTATCTCAGCAAGACTGGAATTTTAGCATTAATCTTCAGTTTCTGCTGCCTTGTGTGGCCAGCTGAAACAGGCCAAATAGCCAGACATTAAAGAAGTTAAAAGGCTGATGACAACCACGCATTGAGGATATAAAAATCTGAGCACTTGCCATTCAGTCATATCAGCAGTGTTGTTATTATCAGCTGTCTGTGATTCAGTGGTGCCTGCAAGCAGGACTCGAGTCCCTGGAATGTCCACACAGGAAGACAATCCCTACTCTAAAGTCATTATCATGTCTTTTAATCAAGACACAAATGACTGAGACAGTGACAAAAAGGCAGTGATGAATTTTTAATTTAAAGCAGCTAATAGACATGCCTGAAATTAATTAATTTTTGTCTTATTAATTAATTCAGATTTTATCCACCACACAGACTACTCACTCTGGCTTGGTTGATATATTTTTTTGCTGCCTGTATGAAAGTTCATCCATTTAAGTAGTAGTTACAGGCAGATGATACATGCCAATAACAAAGTTTAGATCCACTGTCTTATGTATGGCAATATTATAATGCTGTAAGTAGGTCATACACATGAGTTACTTAGTGGGTTGCATGCATTTCATACATGGCTTTGCAGAAAATACTTCTCCACAACCTTCAGAACTTTTTCTTCTTTATACCTTCCTTAAGAGTCATAATTTTAAAAGGAGACATTGCTCTTTTTATTGAGCTACTTTTTTTGTAAGCTGCTTTCTTTCCACATCTGTATTGCTTCTGCAGTTTTGTTTCATTTCAACTCATTTCCTGTCCTATTAAAAGTGCATGCATGTATTTATAAACCTGCGATTACTACACCTATCAAAATCTTACAGTTTTACAGTTTTGATTAATGCTTCAGTCAAGCATACACACTTCCATCCATCCTGGTGGGGAAAAATTTCTTTCTACACAGTGTGTGTTAAGTAACGCAGTTACCTTCCCCACAATCATTTGAATCTCTTCATTACTAAATCTAAAACACAGGGATAACACAGGCTAAGTGATCTCCCTGGTCTCAGAAGGCAACTGCTCTGAGTGATGTGTACCTTCATTTGATCTTCCTCAAACTTCATAAACTTTAGAAAGCTCTACTGGTGCATCCGGACTAGGTGGCCTTTAAAAGTCCATTCCAAGACAAATTATTCTGTTCTGTGGTATACATCCATCAGTTACATCATCATATCAGTACTTATCAGTTTTTTTCCTGACATCGCTTTGCTATCATGGACCATATGTTATTCAGTTATGTTCTTGCAACTTTAAAAACAATGTACTAGAACTACACAGTTTAAAGCTGCACAGATTTTAACTGCCATTTACTCAGCCCATGGCTGTTATCAGGCTTTCACTTCAGCACTTCATAGCTTGCCCAGAAGTCTAGAAATGCCTGACTGCCATTTTCTTGTCAATGGAATGATTTTCAACAACAAGCACAAGATCATTCTCAACACAGACTTTAAGGTCACTGGCATATTTTAGGGCAGCCATGGAAGTCCAGTCTTCCTTAAGGGGATAAAATAAATTCATTTTAAGCCATCCGAATTTTGTTTTCTCTTCAGTTCCTTTTCTGTCACTGCAGAGAATGACTGCTGCTTGATCCTATTGCACCAGGAAGTATAAATGTTGAGCATTAGCTAGAGGTTGTCCCACAAACAACAGCAACAGCTCATAGCTACCTATATCACAGCAACTAATTTGCTTTCATGGTGTGTAATGCCACATGGAATAAGGCAGAAAAGTTCGTTCTAAGCAGCAGTAATGGCATGTGATATAAAATTCAGGCAGCAATTTAAGATAGTAATGACATGTCCTACACTTTCCATATATCAGAAAATAAGTTATGTAGGTATATAGCTGAGTCATCTCTCAGGATAATTTTATTCACTGATTTTAATGTAGTTATTTTTTATTTACACTAGTATGCAAAGACAGTGAGGTCTACATTATACAGATACACAGGTGTAAGGGTTTGAACGAGGCAGACAGCTTAAAAATTCAGAGACCTTGAAAAATGCGATTAGTTAGAAGTACATATTAAATCATGGTAATTTGTGAGTACCTGTCTCAGATGACAGCCGTGTTAGAAATGGTTGAAAACTTATCTCTAGAAATACATGACAACAATTATGTATGACATACAGCTATATACTTCCTGGATAAATTCTAGTGGTAAAAAACTGTACAGATAAACAAGGCAGTATATCTGTGTACGACTGATGTTTAAGTGAATGGAGCAAATATTACAGTCTACTAGTAAATTCCATAAAACTCTCTATTACTTCCACCATCAAGTATGATATATCACGTACCATGAAGAAAAGCATTTATGATGGAGTGTTGTGGTATGAGAAAAATAACATGTGCTTGGGATCAAGCCTGAGGAAAACTAAGAAAGAACTTCAAAAGCACTTTCAGCAACAACTTGTCTTTTTCCAGCAAAATCATAAACAAAAGAAACTGGTTGTTATCAGAAAATGTTAATTCTAAAATCAGAAAGTTCCACAGTAGACAGTATCAGCTAAATCAGCTTTGCCAAAACATATGCCCACACACACTCAGAACACTTCCCCATTTTCTTTCCAGTTCACCTTATTTTGCCTGTGGCCTCCAGAAGCCCTGCAGCTTCTGATAACCTCTCCTCATGATCATGATATAGATTTCCTTGCTTGAAGGATTTGAAAAAAAACATCATGGAAAATACCATTTCAGCTCTAAAAAAAACCCCAAAAATATATGATCTTATCCACACTCTCTATAACATAATTTCAGTATTCACAAATCTCAAACAGGAACTAGTATAAAATAAAGGGTCAACAAGGAATATTTGTTATTACAGTCTAGGAAGAAGTGGAAGTTTTCTCATGGTATGTTTTCAGTTAATCTAAAAACAGGTGTCACCTTCAATTTATTATTATTTTGTTTTGTATGCCAGACTTAACATAAAGATAACTTCTTTTGCACTGATGGGAATTTGAATTATTCAGTAAATGCCGAACTTGGTAGCTTAAGTAACCCATTTTTAGGGCCACTTTTACTTTGCAGGATTTGTCCTTTAAAAAATAAGTCATTGTTCTACACAGTAATCTTTCTATGTCTACATCATTTTTGTACTTGAGACCTGAATCTTAATGCCTCTTCATAGGCAGAAAGAACAAAAGGTTGCTTTTATTGCTGTTTGGTTTTCTTGGCGGGTGGTTTGGGTTTGGGTTTGGTTTGCTAAGGGTGTCTGTTTAACAGCTCTATATTAATATTAAATGACAAAAAGAAGTTAATGAACTGGTACAGTGCAAAGTTCTTTCTTTCCATGGATATGCTGGTTTTCTTGTGGCTATACACTGGATACCATGTTAAAACAAGCTCATATTATTCTGTTTAGATGAATGAGCACTTGTTGCTTCTAGTTAAATTTAAAAAATCACAAGTAAACAACTGTATCATATCTGGAGGCAAAGACTTGACATACACAGCAGGGCTTTTCAGTTTTTTATATGTCTAAATACACACATACACAAAGTGGGAATGGCTACAATGATTTAAATTAGCCTTTGAATCTTTTCTTAAGTTTCTCACAGCTAAATAGGAGCCTACCTGTAAACACTTTATGTAATTTAACTTCATCTTAGCCTTATTTGTCTTACAATGCCAGTTGCTAAGAAATTGCAACTTTGGTATGTCCACAGACAAGAAAGAAAAGTAAGATCTTGGAGGTAGATGATGAACGAGGAAGATAAATAAATGTCCATGAGCTGCGCTCCTTTATATTGATGGGATTCCTTGGACCATAAAAAAAGGTAGTATTAAAAGTAAATCTGAGCAAACAGCACAGTTTGCACAGTGCTATTATGTACAAAATATTCAAAAGTCTACCTACCCAAAGAAAGTCACTGGCAGGTCATACAAGCTCTTCATTTAGTGCAAGGGGTTTTGTTATACAATGGTCATGTTTTGCTTTGTCCAAGTTTCTCGACATTGCTTTACTTATTCCTGTTACTCCTCCCTCCCAATCTACAATAACTATCTAACAAGACTATTCTACTTTTACTTTATTATTTCATTTACCTATTTTTAACCTTTGCTGTGGTACAGCCAGAGTCTAGTACACATTATAGATATAAATATTCCAGAGAACTTTGTAGCAACAACAGTATGCCAGCCTTTATTTCACAACTGATTTATGATTGAACTGATTGTGCTGTGTTAGGATATCTTATCCTCATAGCTAGTCTGTTCTTTGATGGTCAGCTTTAAAATTAAGTTTTGGGAAAACTTTTTCTTTTTGACTGATGGATAATACATATTTAAGATGAATAATGATGTGAACAGAACTAGTGACTTAATGTTGGTACAAGAGTGGGAAGAAATATTGATCAATCATGTTTAAAGTATAAGAAACAGAATAACTATATTAGTAAAATCAGAAATGCTGGCAGTGTTTATTTAAAAGATTATGTCAACAGGTCCTCTGATTCTTTTGCCTGATGAGGCACTGTTGGTCTCACTTTAGGTTTGGAATTAGTCTTTAGTAGTCACATCAAAAAACTGCATATATTAACATGTCCTAGAGGGCTCCTATGAGAATGTTGAGGGCTCAGACACATTGAAAAAGCTCATAGATGTCCAGGAAAAACATGTATGTCCAGATTATGATTAAGGTTAGGGAGAACTTTCAGGGAAGTGAAGGCTCAGAAGTATGTTTACTGATTATTCCATAAAAGCTGCAGAAGGAAGATGAGGAATGGAGACAACAGGAGTTGATAGGTTATTGCTAGTATCAATTTAGTTGCTTAACCTTAATTTTGGTTTGAATTTTAAGACTGAGTTAAACTGTCTCCCCAAGCCACCTCTACATATTTGCGCTTACTGGTGGGTCCAATAAAGTTTATGAATATATAATGTTGGCTGATAGTGAGAGAAATTAGTTTCCAAATCAGATGCAATATCAGATGCCTCTGATAAAATTCAGCACTGTGCTCAGACTACAAGTTGGTAAAGCAGAGCCTGAAAGACCTGTGTTTATTGATTGATCTTAGAAGGTCTTTTACTGCAGTTTATGGGCAGATAATCACAGATCTATTGCTCTTTCAGTCAAGGGTCTGTTTGCTTTATCAGTAACCAAGATCAGGGTTAGGAAGTGAACACTGAAGGTTTTAATGGAATATTTCAGAAAGAAAAGCTATGGCTATAACTACTTCAGATTTTTATTATTTGTATAGGGGGAAATGACATTATATTAAACCTGAGTATACAGCTTGAATCAATGAGACTATTGGTGTTAGTGGCAGAAAAACTTGTGCAGAAAGTGGGGTTTTTTTGCTCCTGATGAATCCCAGAAGTCTTGTGGGACTAAGCAAGTTATTGAAGAAAATAAAAATTTAAACTGCACTGCAATGTCTGAGTAAGGAGTGGTTACCTGGAAGCAAATCAGGCAGTCTTTGGGCTAGGACTGGGATTTGCTGTCTTCAAGTTAAGTATGGAAAAATAAAGTGTTTGTTGGAGTTTTAAAATTTTTTTCCCCTAAAATTGTACTTACAGTGATCTATCTTAGACTTAAACCTAAGGCTTCCCCTCAACAGAATGCTAAGTATAAATCAGGATTGAAGTTAGCACTGTTCAGTCAGTGAGCTGCCAGGAGTACCATGCCTTCAACCAACTCCTTCTGAAACTATTTGGCAGCAAGAAAGTCAGGTTCAATAGTTAGAGGACAGTAATAAACACCTCACTGTCACCAGGTAGTAGGAAACTATCGAGTTTTCTGTGATGAGCATGAATCATATTCTTTGTTAAAAAAATGGTCCTTAATAAGTAACTGAACAGACTAAGGGACAATAAAGAGTGGCAGGGAGATTAGCAGCACAAGATAAAATAATTAACAATTCCTCCCCAAACACATAACTAAAATACACAATTCCTTCATCTATCTCCATACACATATCCCATGCCCCCATTAGGGGGGGATTTTAGGCAGAGCAACCACTAAGCAGCCATTTGCTTGGCAATTTCTGAAGTATTATCTTATTCAAAATTATTGGTTGTTTAATCTCAAGGCTCCTCACCAATCCTGCTGAGGAGTAGTTTCATATAAACAGCTGACTTTCGGATGATGGGGCAGGGAGTCACACACTGACTCCCAGTAGTCATGGTTCATTCCCACTCATCTAGCTTCTTCTGATGCTGGTTTGGTTCCTTCTACAGCTCTTTGCTGCTTGGAAATATGAAGGTTTGCTAGTAATTTCTGTTCCTTTTAACTTCAGCTCCTCAATAAAAGGCATGCAGAGCATACATGTATTATGTATGCATGGTTCTCTTGCTTGTAATGGAAAGGAAACATTCTCTATTTTTCTGCTACAAAAGACACTAACTTCAACTTCCTTCCCAATGGAATATTTTTTGGCTCTTAACATTGCAAGCTGTTTTCTTAGATTAACCTGTTCCAACACCGACCACTGTAGGCAAAATGGCATGAATTCTTCCATTTTGTGACACTAGTTCCTTCTAGTGGAAATATGTCTCAAGTGTAATAAGCAACATAAATTAAATATTTCAGGCCAACTTATTGATTCCCTTATTCGTCACCTTTTCTCATTATCAGATGTGAAAAGAACATTGTTCTTTCATTCTCTTTTTCCATTTAGGGTTTTGTTCTTCCTGTGGGGATGACAGGCAAAGAGAGCTGCCTTTCTTGTTTTTTGAATCTTAGACCTCCATGTACAGCCTTTCTTCTCTGTTCTGTACTAGATACCTGGCAGCCTACCCAATCCACTCCTATCACACCCGAACAGACCAAACTATACTTCTTGTTTTCTCAGCTATCCAAACCATATCAAATAGGTATTGTGTAGGTTAAACTTCTTATAAGCTGAGATTTTGGTGGGTTTTTGATTGTTTCATTTTTTTGTTTCATAAGTTGGTAACTTATTTTTTTGTTTGGGCCAATAGAGTTTTGGCTTCGCAGGGTTTGGATCAGAGAAAATTAACTTCTCTGGAGATTTCTTCTGACAAGATGTTTTTGTGCCTCTTTCCATGATAAAAAAGGGTGAGTTTTCCTTCCTAGAAGAGATATGATGAAGGCAGATCTCAGATTTCCAACCTGTCTTTCAGGTGTCTTTTGAAGTATTTGAAGTGAAGTCTCAACAGAACATTTCCTCCAGGTGGGCACTCTGCTGGAGTTCTCTGCAAGGGGGACAAGAAAGGATGAAAGGGATGAAGGCTGTGCTTTCTCTGCAAGCCTCAGAACTAACAATAATTCATAAATCTAGACTGGCAGCAAAATAAATAAACAGGTGGATAGGTAGGTGGATAGGTAGACAGGCAGACAAATAAATAAATAAATAAATAGATTACAGGACTTTCAGAATACTGCTATTCCCTGAAAATTTACCTTTACAGAGATTAAAGCAACCAAAAGTAATTAGCTCTTGTTGAAGTTAGCCCTCATTCTACTGGAGGGATATGCAGGGTGCAACATTACCATTGTCATCTCAGAATTTTCCAGACTCTAAAAGCAACGATTTCTCCTCAAACTATATTAAGAATGCATCTTCTCCTGTTGTTCATGGCACTTTTTTACACTGTTGAAGACTTCTTAAGTCTAACTTCACAGAACATTACTTAACTTGATCATATCTTAAATCAAAGAATATGAAATAACTCTTTTCACTTAAAAAAAAAACGACAATTTTTTGAGACACAAATAGTGAGCCTGAAGAATGAAATTACTAATTTCAGTGCTCAGAAAGGGAATATGGACAGGCAGATAATTACTACCCTATCTCAACCTCACTGTCTTCTGCTTCATACTAGTCTTCAAAGGATTGAAAGTTTGTATCTCGGCCAGATATGAATGCACTGTCACAGACAGAGAGATTTCTAACCCCAAGGTCACCTTCCAGCCACATATCTATTGTCTCCTCTAATACCACAAGGAATCTACAGCATTTATAGCCTGGAGAAGAGGAGGCTGAGAGGAGACCTCATTACTCTCTACAACTACCTGAAAGGAGGTTGTAGAGAGGAGGGAGCCGACCTCTTCTCCCAAGTGACAGGGGACAGGACAAGAGGAAATGGCCTCAAGTTCTGCCAGGGGAGATTTAGGCTAGAGATTAGGAGGAAGTTTTTCATGGAAAGGGTCATTGGGCATTGGAATAGGCTGCCCAGGGAGGTGGTCGATTCACTTTCTCTGGAGGTGTTTAAGGCACGGGTAGACGAGATCCTGAGGGACATGGTTTAGTGTTTGATAGGAATGGTTGGACTCGATGATCCTATGGGTCTCCTCCAACCTGGTGATTCTATGATTCTGTGATTTAAGGGAAGAGCACTGGTGTTCTTTCTTACTGTGGTTCTTGGAAACAACTTTACTATTTTGGCTGAAGTATCCAGAGGCAAAATTCAGTTGAATAGAGACATTTTTCCTGAGAAAGTTTCATCCCCAGATTGCAGAAGTTTGACAGACTTACAAAATCTGAAACAAGATGTGGTTACTAGAAGTGCCTACAAGTCCTCTCTAGAATAATGAAAACCACTACATTCTGCACCTGTTTTAACAAGAACCAAAAAACCCCCTTAAATTTAAATGAGAAGTGGGAAATAAATATTTCATTTTAAGATTTTAGCCTTAAAATAGAGATAACTTGGAAAACTTGAAACCATAAGAACTATTGCAAGCTACAAGATACCAAGTATTAACTAATCCCAGACACATGGTATAAGCCTAGAGGAGCTTCTGGGTCGAATTGCTGTTGCAGACAAGGAAGCATCACACCCCCAAATTTAGGAAAGAAACAAGCTTTGGAATGCCTTTACTGACACAGGCTTTTCTCTAATCTGACAAGCAAGACTTAACAAATTCCAGAAAGCTTTTCCAACCACTAGCCAACACATTAATGGAATCACTTTCGTTTCTTATTCAGTAATATGGTAATGGTCAAAAAACTTTGTGAGTTGTTCTTGAACCACATTAAGTGGTTCACCAGTGGTGCACCTGAAGCACTTCCAAATGCAGAGAGAAGAATGTTGGAGTCATTAGGACTAACTTCTAATTTGTAGGCTTTCCTGTACCAATAGCACAGAAAACACAATACTTCCTGAGAAAAAATAACTTGTTCTTCAAGGTGCTAAGAGATTTCTTGTTTGCATTTTTTCAGTTTGTTGTTTTGGTTGGTTTTTGGTCTGTTTTTGTTTGGGGTTTTGGTTGTGGGGGGCAGGGGAGTAGGGTGTTTAAGTTTTTTTTAACTGCTGTTCTCACTGCTCTAAAGCACTTTATCATTCTAAAGGCAGGTGATAAAGCAGAAAAGAAAAAATCTTCCTTGCGATCTAATGATGCACAAACAACCTAATCTACTTTTAACAAGCAGATTTTCATTTTTATTGACCTAATGTTAGGCAAACATTTTATAGTAACGTGCTTCTTAACAAACAGACTGTAAAATAAATTCTAAATAGCTGGAAGATGAAGTAGTAAGTTTCAGATTCATGTTATATTTAAGCCAGCATTATGGGAATTTTCACCAGCCCAGTCAAAGATTTCAGTAATAAAGCAACATCAAACACAAAAAATAGAAGCAAACTTAGTTTTCACTCCCCAAAAATCTACTGATCTACTTCTAAGTTTTAATTACTTGATTCCAAAGGATCACGCTGATTAAAAAAAAAAAAAATGACAGAGGGGGGAAAGGTTCTGGAACTATTCCTTAAATTCAAAAATTGACATGCAAATGCTTAGTATTGATTTGAAACGGAGTTTCTGGCTAATTGCATTATCTATTAAAAATGACTTATTTAACTGATCTAAGTGTACCAAACACTGAAGATATCAGATTTTTATGCTTTCTATAGAGACAGGATATAGCTATGAAGATTAACCCTAACAGTCACAGAACTTCAGAGCTGCTCAGGTCCAGAGTACAAGCCTCACCATTCATTAGAATGTCTAATGAGAAGGCAAGGTTAAGTACGCCTTGACATCACTGGTGCAAGCTGAGTCTCTGATATTGCCTAAACTTCAGACAATGGGACAAAGCAATCATGAGGTGGTAGAATTCTCAATTCTAGGTGAGGTGAGGAGGGGGTTTAGCAGAGCAGCCACCCTGAACCTCCAGAGGGCAGACTTTGCACTGTTCAGATGGTTCCTTGCTAAAGTCAGGTGGGAGCCAGTCCTTAAAGGCAAGGTCTGGGTGCTCTTCAAGAAGGAAATCCTGGCAGCACAGGAGCAAGCTGTCCCCATGTGCTGGAAAATGAGTGAGCAGGGAAAAAACAAAACAGCTTGGTTGAGCAGGGAGATCTGGGGAGATATCAAAAAGAAGAGGAGTGTCTGCAAACTTTGCAAGAAGAGACAGATGTCTTGGGTGGACAACAGGGAGGAAGTGAGATCATGCAGAATAAAGATCAGGAGGACTAAACTAGAGATCAGATTGGCCATTTCAGTGATAAATAAATAATAAAAAATTAAAAAAAAATCTTTCTATAAATATATCAATAGTAAAAGGAGGACCAGGGACAATATCCAGTCTTTACTGGATGTAAATGGAACAACTGTGACAAAGGATGAGGACAAGGCTGAGGTATTTAATGCCTTCCTTGCCTCAGTCTTTAATGGTAAAGAAAGTTGCTGCGTGCCCGGGTGGCCAAGAAGGCCAATGGCATCTTGGCTTGTTTCAGAAATGGTGTGACAAACTGGTCGAGGGAGGTTAGTCTGCCCCTGTACTCGGCACGGGTGAGATCGCACCTCGAATACTGTGTTCCGGGTCCCTCCCCCCAAGAAGGATGTTGAGAGTCTGGAATGTGTCCAGAGAAGAGCAATGAAGCTGGTGAAGGGGTTGGAGAACTAGTCTTATGAGAAGGAACTGGGAAGGAGCTGAAGGAACTGGGGTTGTTTATCCTGGAGAAGAGGAGGCTGTGGGGAGCCCTTATTGCCCTCTCCTACTACCTGAAAAGAGGTTGTAGAGAGGAAGGTGCTGGCCTCTTCTCCCAAGTGACATGGTTGAGAGGGAATGGCCTCAAACTCTGCCAGGGGAGGTTCAGACTGGATAGCAGAAAAAAATTTCACAGAAAGGGTCATTGGGCACCGGAACAGGCTTCCCAGGGAGGTGGTTGAGTCACCTTCCCTGGAGGTGTTTAAGGGACTGGTGGACAAGGCATTGAGGAGCATGAGAGTGTAGAGGCAGATAGGAATGGTTGGACTCGATGCAAGAGGTCTTTTTCAAATTGATGATTCTATAATTCCGTGATTCAGTGGGGTTATACACATTTTCAATAATTGTGGAGTTAATTGGTGAATATAGATACTTTTATTTCTATATGCAGGAGGTGTTGAAATGCCGGTATGTGACAGAAACCCATTTTTTTCCACCAAGGGCACATGCTGCCCCCTGCTGACATTTCCTGGGGTCCAGCAATAAGGGGAGAGAAGCATGTCATCAAAGTATGTGGTGGGAAACAGGTGGAACGATTGCTCTGTAGGCTCAGATATGCTCACTATAAATTTAAAGTTCCTTCTTTGTTGCTCAGGAACAGACCTGTAGTTGTCTTTCCCTTGAGTTCAAACCCAAACATGACCTTCTGTAGGAACATTAGTTGCTTCATAGTTTAATAGACTGAAAGTAGCATCTAGATGAGGAAAGACTGTCATTATGTCTGTTTTTTAAGGAGAAATCAACAGTGTGACCAGCAGGTCCAGGGAGGTGATTCTCCCTCTGTATTCAGCACTGGTGAGGCTGCTCCTTGAATACTGTGTCCAGTTCTGGGCCCCTCACCACAAGAAGGATGTTGAGGCTCTGGAGCAAGTCCAGAGAAGAGCAACGAGGCTGGTGAAGGGGCTGGAGAACAGACCCTATGAGGAGCGGCTGAGAGAGCTGGGGTTGTTTAGCCTGGAGAAGAGGAGGCTGAGAGGAGACCTCATTACTCTCTACAAGTACCTGAAAGGAGGTTGTAGAGAGGAGGGAGCTGGCCTCTTCTCCCAAGTGACAGGGGACAGGACAAGAGGGAATGGCCTCAAGCTCCGTCGGGGGAGATTTAGGCTAGAGATTAGGAGGAGGTTTTTCACACAGAGGGTCAGTGGGCATTGGAATAGGCTGCCCAGGGAGGTGGTTGACTCACCTTCCCTGGAGGTGTTTAAGACACGGGTGGATGAGGTCTTGAGGGACTTGGTTTAGTGTTAGATAGGAATGGTTGGACTTGATGATCCGATGGGTCCCTTCCAACCTGGTTGTTCTGTGATTCTGTGATTCTGTGACAGTCTGAAACTATTGCTGCTGAATACCAAAGCCACCATGGATCAGCAGAACTCAGAGGTGACTACAGGGTGACCTTTCTAGTAATTTTAAGAAATACTTGCTTCTTCTGCTGAGAACAATCATCACTTTTGAAGGGAGACACCAAAAATCCCATCCTAACTAAAAATGAGGTCCTGTTTTCCAATTATTCAGAGACAAATTCAAACCCTTCCAGCATAATAATGTCTTTGAATTTATTAAGATTCACATATATTCCAGCATGAAAGGGGAGAATCACTGAAACCAGAGGCAAGATTAATCAATAAGTGTTGGATTGACGCAAATAACGACATTTCCCCTTAGCTATTCTGAATAATTTCATTCACTAAAGAGAATCAGACAGTCATTTTCATTTACCGGTATGTCAGGGATTTCTATACAGACTTTAAATATCTACATTCATTTAGCCGTATCCCAGTTTGAATGAGATTTAGAATGATTCACAAAGGCTGTCATTTCCACCTGAACACTGGAGGTTATTTTTCCCTCTGCAATCACAATGAAAATACATAAAATAAAAGGATGCACTGGCTACAGATAAAGCTTACCAAGTCAGCACAACTGATATTTTGTTTTTCATAAGTGATCTCAGCAATATTAATACAAGGTTATTCCACTCCCTTAATTTCACCTCTTTCTCTATTTTTTTTAAATAACATGACTACATCACAGTTCAGACTACATGTTGACTTTTCAGTCAGTTCTGTGGAATCAGAAAAAATGCTTCTGTGTTTTGCAGCTTTCTTAAACATATTTTCCATCTCCGAGTCTGCAGAATACACCATGGTGCTCTTTTACTTTAAGTTTCACCTTTTTTTCTGAAAGGATGTGGATGTAGATCTTTTTCTACACAGGCAATCAAACCTTTAAGGAAGGGGGAGAAAAGGGGTATGGAGGGTGTCCTGCAACAGTTCTTCTCTCAGTTTTTCCTAATACAATCTGTGTGGCATAAAGGCAAAGCATGTAAATCTGCCTTGGTTCATGCAGAAGATAAATATCTGTGGTTCACAGCTATTAAGATGTTTATTTAATAGCTGAGATTTAAGTTCTTACCAACTGAAATTTAAATGCCTGCAAAGCAGGCAGGATTTTCAATGCATTGCACTTAAATCTAAGTAAGAACAATGACCCAAACAGTCTCCAGTGACTCCACAATTGTGCTTGGGTTTTTTAAAGTAGAAGGCAACTTAGATGGGGAAAAACAACACTTAACTGCTAGCAACATGCCAAAGAAGAGGCAGCAAAACCCATTCTGGTGTAGCTATTTTACTTTTTACACCACAAACAAGACATATCTCAGGAAAACTTCCCTGGCTTATGAGGACAACAGAATTTCTGTGCCTATTTACTATTCACCACTTGCTCCATTTGGAAAGGAAATTCTAGAAATATCAGCAAACAATTCTAATTGCAGAAAACCAAGGCTGAGATATTCCAGTACAGAAGAAAAATAATGCAGGTCAGGAGTAATGACAAACATTCCATTTGCCTTTATACTAGCCAATACCTGTAATAAATCTGTGTGTGTACATCTCAAGAAAATAAATGGTTGTGTTTGCTCAAACCACATTTGAATCAGCTTTTAAGAAAAAAGGTTTCACTTATGTCCATTAATTCAACTTCAGTTTCAGCAGAAGGGTTCAGTGGGTTCCCATTTCCTCAGAAGTACTGAGCTAGATAATGGTTATGTCCCTGAGCTGCAAGAGGCACTCAGCTTCTTTACATATTTCTGATTTTACCCAAGCTTTACACTTTAGGTAACCGATGCATAAGGAAAATTGTAATCACAATTCATCAAACTTGTTTCAATATGTGTCTAATGTTTACAGGCTCAAACAGACCTCAAACAGAGTAGGTGCCATACTGAACTGGGAACCCTGGTCCAGCCAAACCAGTGGGATTCAAGGGGCTGCATGCTTTTGAGGATATGGGCTTGAATTTTCATTTAGAGAACAGGACTAATTTGATCCTCAGGAACAGATTCACAGGATTATATACGACAGTTTATCTTGTTGTCTACACCTGCATCCATCACTCCAATTACCTTTATAATCAGTTCAAAATAATAATAAAAAAAACCCAAAAAAAACCAAAAAAAACCCCACCAATGATTTTTAGTGCTCATTTCTAAGTTTATGACTAAATTGGATCACAGAGTCAGCAGTGTGGAGTATATTTCCACAATAAAGTCCCTCAGGTTGAACGTTCCATGTTGCAGGTTCTGTCATTATCTTTGTTGCATAGATACTGTAAGCATCAGGGAGCCACATTTTTATTATTGTCACATTGAATAACATATGTGTTGAAGAAAGCTGTAAGAACCACTGTATTTCATTTGCAGCTTTGATCATGGCATCTAAATCTAACCCCAAATTATTCAACCAGGACAGCAATCTGTTATCCCCTGCCCTGCATTTCTTTACTGCATTTCAGACTTTCCTTTGAAAGACAGGAGGAGAAATGATGCAGACTTAAGAAAAAAGATGGGAAAATAGATACTAAATGGTATGTATGAATGCCGTTACCTCACATTCTTAACTACTTGTTTCTAGTAAGTCTCCAGCTCTTCAAGCCTACGGTTCAATTTGGAGAACTAGGGAAAAAGCAGCTGAGTCATGTGGCAACCAGAACTTTTCACCTCAGACCTAATTCACATAGCTGACTGTCCTGTTTAATATCTTTTAGCACAGCACTGCATATTAAAAAATCAGATGAAGTATCTCACATGGGAAAACTTTAACATTACTGCTAATTATCAAGTATGTACAGTCTAAAAGAACCAAACAGTGCTTTTACTTCTCTGACACATTTTCTACTGGAACGGAAAAAGAAAAAGCAGTTAAAAACCACTGATTAATGCCTACCTTGTGATATTTCTCTAGTTGAGACAAATTCCAGCATTCACTAAATATAGCTCCACAAATTACTCTACTACTAGTTCTACGTAATTGAGTCTAAGGTACATTTTTCCATCTAATAGAATTTAATGATGCTATCTATACTACTAATGGTCTTTACTCACATGAAACGTTACAATAGGTTCCCTCAGCATCGTCTCCCTGTGGTATCACTTAGTCCCTCAACAGGTACAGTTAGCTCTGGGGTTTCAGAGGATTTTTTTAAAACAACATAGCAGAAACTTAGTTATAATGCTTCTGTTGTAACCCACCATCTAAAAAATAAAAAGGCTGAGTCTCTCAAGCTAAAACCAACTCATTTTAAAGGGTTGTAAACATTTAATTATTTTATGATTTAATGCATTTTTTATCAGAGTAGCAGTTTTGAGTATAGATATAAAAGCCCAGGGTGGACAGCTGATTCAACATATCTGGCTGGTAATACTGCTTTCAACAAACACATTTGATGAGCAAACATGTCCTCCTAGCCACCTACACTCATACCCATCTGTTAGCATGGCAACATGCCTCTACACAAGGTAACATGCCAGCATTATAAGGCCAGAGAGACAAGCCAAAAGTAGGGCTAAAGAGAAATCTAAATAACAGTGCATTTCCCAGGTCTTCTTCCTGAATTTCATCCTATTCGTAACAAGCCGTATTACACTACTGCATACTGACATTTTAAATTTCATTTCAATCGTATACAATTACAGGACAAGAAGTACACAGGAAAGAATTTGTTGGTGGTGGATACTCACAGCTGCCAAAACCCCTTGAGATGGATTGCAGCTGGTAGCTGAGAAGCCCATTAAGGGTATCTGTCAATTTACTTTGAACAGCTAGAGACAGCAGGTGCTGCAGGTGAAGATAATTCCCTGGAAGACCATACCGCCTGGGAGAATTGCAGTCAGCTCAGAGGGGCTAACTACAAGCTCTGTCTCTATAATGACAGCCTGGAATGGCAAGATGTATAATTCACCAAGCCTGAATCACAAACCCTATCATAAGTTTGCTTTGCAAGCCTTTGCATTGTACTTCTCAAAAAGCATAAAATCTCAGAAAACTTTTTATCCATCTCTAAGTCTGGAGCTTATGCACTTACTGCAGTTGTTTGTCTTTGCCACCGTGAAGTGGGTAGAAATTATTCTGTGTTCTGCAAAAGATAAACAGACAGACAAAACTGTCATTTTACATTTCCAAAAATACAATGTGTGGGTTTTCCTAATTTTGAGGTTTGCACTGTACCAAAAATAATTTCCGTATTGATAGAAGTCCTTTGGGGTTTTTCATAAATATAAAATTTCCCCCATCAGCTTTTAATATACGTAGGCAGCTCTTTTAGAAACTGTGTCTTTCCAAAAGAACATGGAAAAATTACAAAACACCTCTTAACAAAACTGATTATTAAAAATTATTCCTTTATAGATGATCCATAGCATTTTGTGATGACATTAGAAAAGCATTTCCCACTTCTGGCACTAAAATTCCATTTTCTAAGCTTTGGAAAATACCAGGTTTAATTACTCTGCCATATGCTGCTGCATACACCTCTTTCTAAGCAGAAAGACTTTGCTTTGGGATTTCTCTGAGGCTCAGCCACCCTGGCACATCCAGATCTCCCACTGATTGTACAAAATATTTAAGACCTAGTCCAATACCCATGAGAAAACATTGTCACCCCTACCTGGTTGCCCTTACCATGATAGCTGTGCATAGTACAGTCCCACCCCTTAATATGATTACTGTTAACTCTGAGATTCTTCATTCTTTCTGTAATAAATCAGAAACAGAAGAAGCTAGTAATTTTTAAATGTTTCTAATTGTGAGAAATCTATGCCAAGATAAACCTTCCAATTCTCCCTGAGAGAGTCAATGCCAAATATTACAGCCAGCCTGTGACTGGAGAAAGCAACAAAGAAAGGACGCCTGCACAGAGAGGAGGTCAAGGAGAGAATAAGCTAGTCTTCAGTTGTGCCAGGCTCCCTCAAGCTTTTTTATCTGACTCAAAGCAATGCAGGTCACTTTCTTGAAGAGCACTGTAGAACCTATTAAAATCTAAATTTCCTGATGAGAATTTCTTGAAGAAAAAGGTAGCAGGAGAAAAAATCCACACAGAGACTAGAGCTCCTTCAGTAAGTACAGAAAAGAGGAACATTAGATATTGGTCTGTTTTCTACCATCATCTCTATAGGTAGTCTATGAGGTCTGACAAAAAAGACCCTGAGAATAACCCTCTAGCCCAGGAACCATGTGTGGGAGGGGAGAGATAAAGAGACAGTTATAGAACATATTCTAACACGTCACAGTAAGATGGGCTCAAGTCTGTCACTTCACTCAACATGAGTAGACACATGTTCAAAAATAGTTGTTTCCTTGCCCTCAGTCAAAAATATTGCTATGCGCCAGTCCACAATGCTCTTTGTCTGTGAAGCAGTTTCTAGCTAATTACATCATCACTGTGCTTGAGCACTCATCCATCTTGCTAGATCTGGCTCCTTCTTCCCAAAGGTCAAGTTGGTGCTCAAAGGAATCCATTTTTTTGTCATGAGAAGATACAAAAGTAAAAACAATGAAGATCCACAAAAGCCTTTCAGAAAATTATCTCTGGCATTGCTCTAGACGTTGGTAGCATCACAGGCAGTATTTTTAAAGTGATAATAGTTTAATCTCTTCATCTGTTAAATAAAAAGAGTTACAGGTACAGTCTGAGGGGGGTTTTTGTGTCAGACCTTGAATGTTCTGTCCTGAATGTCTGTCAACATCATGTCCTCTACTGTAGCTCATTTGCCTTTTATATAGTCACTTAAAATTCTCTAATCTCAGCTTTACATTATGAAAAGGACTTCTGTTGCACCATCATGTTTTTCACTACAGCTTCAATGATAGACCTTTTAGGGGATTTCTACCTATTTAGATTAAGAATAATGTAGATATTCATTATTTGCTTTTCATTTTTACCTCTTATTTAGCTCAAAATGGATCCACCTTCTATATGTTTAAGGCTAACACCATAATAATATGAGAAATAATGCTATTTTCATTTGTTTTGTTGTCTCAACATTTAAAATCAGACACGGAGAAAAGCAATACCTTGTATTCATAAGAACCACTCCTCTAGCTAACGTACTTGAGGAAAGATAAGGCACATATAATCTAGAAAAATCACATACTGAATAGAGAAACAGTAGATTTGTTTCCCTGAGTAGATGAGAATTTCTCCTGTAACGTTTGTTTTCTAACTGAATATATCATTTTTTCTGTAGGTTCTATTTCTCACTGCCTGAAAACTACTTTTTCTTCTCATTTCTTCCAAGCTGTTGTTAATAACTTTTGAAAAGTAGCTACTCTGTACTAACTTGTAGCTTGGAATTAGAGGGGATAATAGATTGGCTTATAGGTTTACGTGACAGAATATGTCAATTATATCATTATTGAATTGACAGAGTGGAGAAAAGTTTGTTCTTGTAAAACCCAGTAAAGGACAAAGTTCTTATAAAGCACCAAAAAGAGAAAGCTGTATTTTTAATATATTTTGTAGTCTCAGCTCCAGAGATGAGTCTTCTAATCATGCGTTGAATTAGTATACTACTAGCAGTGTTCTCTAAATTTAAAATATGCAGTCAGCCTGATGCCTTGCTTTTAATCTGCCTAATGTAGTAGATCTACCTCTAAAACCCAGTAGTGTTGTTCAACTGTGCAGCAAGCTATACAGGTAATAAATATATACAGACAAAATGCAATTTGCTTGTATACAGTTTCCTTCATACCAGCAGAATAAAATGTTTTGTAGATGCAATCGGTCACGGACTAACAAGAAAGGGAATATTTGAAGAAGTGACTTAAGTAGAGGGAGTAAATCACAGATCAGATGGCCAAAAGTTCCCTTGTTGCATTTTTAAGTTAAAAGAGAGCTAGGAGAGAGCAAAAAGACAAGTGAAGATGTGGAGTTGATGAGCAGTTCGGGAAGAGTGGACTGTGAAGCCAAAACAGAGGAAATCATGAAGTATTTTAACAGAGAGTTATCTGGAACTTCCAGCATATCACTCATCATTCTTCCATTACCATAATGTACTGCCTGTAACCTCGGTTGAATTAAATATAAAGGCACTTCTGAAGATTTCACTCAGTTCTCATCTACATATTTAATCAATTGAACACCCTGGCCCATCTGGTATGTAGCATAGTAACAGAAGCATGCACCAGATAAAATGTCAGGAGACAATATGAACATTATGCCATGTACAATCTCAGTTACAATTTATTAGCAAAGGAGAAAATATGTATTTGGTAAGTGGATGTGATGAATAGGTTTTATTATTTGCAGTTTCTAAGATGTTTCAGCAGTTTTGGAGTTGTGGCTAGCTAGTAGGTCATTTAAGTAATCATACTGAATAGACAGCCCAAGGAGATTATAAAATCAGAGAGTCTGCAAGAAAAGGAAAATAACTGAACTTGCTACATTAGTTTTGTGTAATTCAAAGAATTTTTTCATAATGTTACCAAAACTACCTTCCCTCATAAAAGAAAAAGGAAGAAAATTGTGAAAATGGAGAGGGTGGGATTTCATCATCAAATAAAGTGAGAATTACTCTATATTTATTGCTGTGATCCTCTACTTGTGTTTATGTTCTACTTCTGTGACTCTGTAACCAAGAAGTTAGTACTTACCTAACTAAGGGAAGGGAGTCTTCACTTTTACTTCAACTTCTTGTTTGTAAACGTATTTGTGGCTAAATACAATCTCAGTTAATGCTTCCAAGCAGAACATTGTTTCATTGAAAACAATACACCCAGATAAAACAGTATCACAGAAAAGCTGCTGAAGCCAAAGAAAGATTTGAGGAAGTTATTCCCTATAAATATTAGTAAACAGCACTAAAAACTTTCAAAAACCACCACAGGGAGGGCAGTTTCCTCAAAGAGGCATTATCCAGTTCTTGTCTGACATAAGGCAGGCAATAGTCAGAAGGTTTTTCAGTTTCTGGGAAATCCTATACTGCCACACTTTACTCTTCAGTTGATTTCTTATAAAAAGTTTCAAAAGAAAATTCTCATTTTCCTTCTCAAGTTTCAGGTAGCAGCAAAATCTCTGAGTTTGGAAACTCTCTTTTAACGTCTCGAGTTATTCCTATAGCGTCCAAAATATATCAGTTACATACAAGTCACTATCTCAGTTAAAAAAAAAAAAGCAGACAAAACATACTAAGTCTGATGAAATCAAAACTTGAATAAATACATAATACAGTCCTACAGCCAGAGAAGAAGCAGAATCTCTCTAAGCAGCATATGTCCTCATAGTTACGCTACTTGATGTTTTTCTCCAGAGGTAAAAAAAAAAAAAAAACAAAGTACACTTAAAATGAATGCAGGTAGGACCAAGCAGAGACTTTTCCAGAAATTGCTTTCATTATTCAACAATTTTTCATAACCACAGCAGTCTCTCATGAATAATCTCAACACAGTGTTCAGGGGCTTTGTGATTATTCCAGGACTGAATAAATGTGACTGATGGGAAATCAGAATACCAGAACACTTGCATGTTGTGCAATCTCACCAGGCAGAACTGTTGTGAAATTCTTTAGCATGTTTTGTTGTTTTTAAAGGTGTAACTACAGATACATTTTAAGACCTACTAGGAACCAAAATCCTTCCTTTCTACAGATAGGAAAAAAATACATATTTGTCATTTTTAAGAACCAGTCTACATCTATACTTTCATTTACACTAATTATTCTTATAATATAAGCTAAGTTACATTTGATTTAATGAATAGTCCAAAGATCAGTTTCCACTCAATGTCAACAGTTTTATACCTGAGCAATAGGAATATGTACTAAAATAATAGATATGTTTTATTCATTTTGAGGATATTCTGAACTGTCTTTTACTGTGCCACCTGGATCACCTGGAATTAACTTTTATACTCTCTGCAACTTTGCATATGAATCTCTCTTGCTGGTTTCAGATGTGTAAATAACATCACAGGGAAGCCAAGTAAAGACTGCTACGCATTCAATAGAAACACTGAAAGATAGATAATGGAAAGGAGGGTCAGATTTTCAGATTTGTACTCAGGTCATGTTTTCCTCATATATGATCTGTTGTAAAAACATTCACTCAACACAGATTCTACTCTAGCAACGCCATTTGGTGCATGCAGGCAATGTTGTGCCTAAAAATGTAGCAATAAGCTTGAGAAGGAACCTTTTATTTTCCATTAGCAGCATTGTATACTACAAAGAGTATAACTCTTTGGGGTTTAAGTCTTTTTACACATTCACTCAGATTTATGAGATCCAGTATTAACCTTCATAAGGGAAAAGTTAAAATTTAAATTTTTACTTTAAAGATAGTCCTTAAATGTATTTAAATGCATTTAAGACATTAAAAATTAATGTAGTCTAAGTATTATCATTATTGCTCAACACATTTTTACAGGACAGTCTAAGAGCCAAATACAACAAGACTACAGGATACTGGGTTTGAGGATGAGAGATGATCCTTATTCCAATAGCTACTCACTGCAATCAACAAGCAAGAATGGGCAGAAGGGAAGGAATATACCATTCATGCCAGCACAACAGTGAGTTGGCTGCCAGACCCATGGTAATTCCATGACTGATTCACTCCTGTTTCATTAGTTCAGCTTTTGGGTGAGAATCACAAAATTCAGCCTGCATCCTTCAGTCTCTGTGAGAACAGCTTTGCATGACTTTTCTGCCAGCTCCTTCCTCAAGAAGAAAATGTGAATTCTGTTTACAAATCCAATTCCCTCCATAATTTATGCAAGAAATTAGTAGAAATTTGCATCCCTTGGAACTTTCTAGTGATTATTATGATCAAAGTCTACAGCTGCAATTAGGTGATAGAGTAAGTAGGGAATTAACCAAATACATCCTTTAGAATTGAGAAGTCTAGTAATGGAGTGTACTTCATAAATTACATTCATTGTTATATTCAGTGCTTGAAAAGCAGGAGAATGGAACACTGTACTACACTCTCTTCTTCCATGCTGTGCATCACACTGGAAGGGCCAGAGGGAGAGGGGAACAGCTGCCTTAGACGCCAGCAGGAATTCAGCGTCAACAAATGGTCCCACTGAGTTCCTGCTGTTTGGGCTACTGATCAGTTCAAATGAAGACGCATGCTTCTGCGGCTCCTCTTGCTCGCCCGCAGTATGCACTGAATTAAAAACCACTTCCCTCCGCTCCTGTCCTGCTCTCTGCAGTCACCCTAGCCCTTTTGCCTCTGTTTGATCTGTTTTTCATGCAGGCCACTTCGTAATGGTGACTGGGCATTTTTCACTGTTCAGGGTAATCAGAATCCAAAAGAGTAAACAAGCTGCTGAAAGCCACCCAGAATTGCTTGCACAGCTGCTTAGATTACTGTATCACTCAGCTACAAAGAGAATAAGAAGGTTTTGAAACGGTTTGGGGAATCCTCACAGAGGAATCAGTTCCTGGAATTTCTATCTCACCCACCTTTTACACCTCATTAACATTCAAGTCACACCAGGCATGTCTGCAGGTTGTTTTGGAGAAGGCATGTTGATTCCCAAATATATATTTTTCTCAGCTGGGTTATGTCATTAAAAATGAAGGTTTGGATTTCACTCTCATCCTTTTCAACCTGAAGTGCCGGTAAGGAATTTATGCTTCATAGGAGAAAGCCAAAGTCATCCAAACCAAAAATCATTAACAACTTCTGTATCTCATATTCCTCTTGTTTAAGGAATAATAAGTCAAACTTCTTAAGGGTACTTTCAGTCTGGGAAGACAAAAAGCTGATTTTGAGCTAAAAGGAGATAAAGCAGTAATACTCAGAAGCCTGAAAACCAAAAAAAAAAAAAAAAAAAAAAAACATTTGAGAAGTTTTTCTTTTTTTTACATAAAGCCAGTTTGAAAGCACTTCATCTTTCTCTTCAGAATAAATCTGACAATTTTCAAGCTAAGGCAGCTATGGAATGGCTTTAAGCAAGGTTTATATCGAAAGACTTTTTTTTGATCGTAACTTTAGAGAGCAGAATGGGTCTGTGAACATTTAGATGTAATTCGACGTCCGTAGAACATGCAGTTTCACAAAACCTGATGCACTCAACAAAAAGAATGCCACAATGCAAGACAGACCATATCATGTCAGACTGAAAATCTAGCTAGTCTGGTATCCTGTCTCCAGAAATAGACAGGAGATGATTAAGGCAGAACACAGGAAAAGGTAAAGCACACCCCGTGGCTTCTCAGATTTGGAGGTGCCTGAGACAGAGGTAAAGACTTTGCATTTAATAACTTATGACAGATTTTTTTTTCTTCCATCAGTTGTTCAATACTTTCTGAAATGGTTCAGTTGGATTGCTCAAAAAAGATTTTAAACATATCAGCTAAATATTCTGCTATGGAATGAAAATATTTAAAAGTAAAGAATTTTGATAACTCATTTTGAAATAGCTTCATTTTGATTTTTATTACCACACTTTGTAATATAAAAAAAAATTAATTCAAAGATGAAGGGAAATATTTCTATTTTGTTGAAAGTAAATGTTTAGTATGAATAAAAACAATACTGGTGTGCATTTGTTTGACAACTTTAACATCTGGGAGTGTATTACAGCTTAGAAATTTAGCCAAATTTTTCAAATCCTGACATCTTTTGAAAACAGAATTTTTGCCATATAAAAAGCTGTAATCATTGCGTCTCAGCCTGCACAAATCCTTAGCGTGTATCCTGCATGTTGTGCTTTCTAAGCTGTACAAACATTAGTGAACACCATTTGAGCATTGTCAAATCCCTCTGAAGACGACTGAGTGTACAGCAAACAACATACCATGAGAAAATGTGCTGAGAAGGAAGAAAAAGTGCACAGAGGAAATTATAGTCACCTGAGATGAACATAATTGCTAATAAAAATCTCTGAAAAAAAAATAAAAGAGAACTTCAGGTTACGAAGATTTTATATCATCATAGAAGTATTTGTTACCTAGTGTTAATTTAGTACTTTAGAAAAAATTTCCCTGATACAGAAAGTTGGGTTTTCCTCAATTAACTTTCCATATGTGACCCTACAGTTATCTATCACTACAGTAGTATATGCACATATTTCATAGAACATGAATTTATCAGTATATATTTTAATTAGTGGTTAATCCATAGTTCTAGATAGTGAAGGTCAGTGGTTTGGTTGAAAGTAATCCTTCTCAGTGCAAAAATATCTTATTCTAATATGCCTTAAGGATTTTAGTACATCCCTCTTCAGTATGCAACATGCTTAGGATACTTGATTAAACAATTCCAGATGAAAACATGCAAGGGTCAGGCAAGTGATGGAAAGTACACTACTTTTAACATAATGAGTGGAACAACAAAAGACCATGGAAATAAAATCATGTCACATCTGCTTAGATATTAGAACATTAGCAGTGTTGTGAACTCCCATACTTTTATCACTAAGTCCTCTGTTTCCTTAACCTCAAATCACAGCCAAGACCTCTGAACCAAAGGAAAATGAATGAAACTATTTTTGTTTTCAGTTACATGTGGAGAAAAAAAAAAAAGTATACTTTTCTGAGCTTTTTGTTTTCAAAGATATTTGGTTCCTGGCTGGGTTCTTGAATATACCAAAGCACTCCCTGTGTTGCTGTTCCCCTAACCCACCAAACCAAAGGACCTAGGAACTGCACTGCAGATGCCATCAAGTCTGCGAAGCATAGTTTCTTAGAAATATGAAACAGCATGCACTGGGGCAAAAGAGGCACACATCCAGGTCTCATCTCTACAGCTAATGGCCAGGTGAACACTCAGACCCAGACCTAGGAAGGTCTCAAGGGCCAAGTAACCTAGGTGTAGACAATCACATACATCTGGCTTGGAAATCAATAGAAAGAAGAAGTGGTGGTGGGGAGGAGGTATTATTTAAGGACTTGGTCCTGGCCAGCACTGGTTTTACCAGTGCCTAAAAATGGTAGGACAGCTTCTCTTTCACCAATGCTGCTGCTATGTAGCACAACTAAGGTGGGTAGATGAAGGAGGGTGAAGAAGTCTGAGCTTTCTGCAAAAGTTCAGCGTAAAATGCACATAGTTTCTCCAGAATTTACTTTTGCCCTTCCTTTTTAATAGCTGAAAACCTTACTGGAAGTTGGAAAAGGGATTTAATAATTGACTGTATTTCTTTTTCATTCAGACAAAATAGAACTTTTCTTTGAAAGATAGATTAAAACCTCCTGATTCTGTGGGATAAAAACTGTGTGAATTATGCCACACTACATTGCAGAAGGTCACACTGACATCTGCTGGCCTTTTGCACCAACTAATATCATTTGCATCAATTTGAGCAAATAATTCATGCAAGAATGATAAAAATGTCAAAATGACATTGTGGTTGTGTTTGTATCTGCCTAGGTTTAGCGGGTATTATTATATTATCTGAGTTAAGAGCTCCACTCCTCAGTAGCGTGCTGAAGTGCTGCCTTTTAATTTGCTGCCATGTTAAGTCACATTTGCTGCTGGCCCTGCTGCAGGCATTAGGAAGCCACGAGTTTTCATAAACAGCAATTAAGGGTGCCAGAGCTGCCACATCTCTGAGGCTGTTCTGGGAGTTAGAAGATTCGCAATGACACATTGCATTAAACAGAACTGAAGCCAGTGGGAGTAAGTGTCTTGTTACTACTACTACTACTATAGTAGGATCTAGTACATCTAATCATCGATCAGGACCACCATCATAGAAGGCACTTTACAAAATGTGAAAATGATGGCCCTAACTGAATTATGCTATAATCTAGTTATAAGACAAGGAATACTCAATGGATTGAAGGTGTGGCAGCCAAAGATAATAAAATCTGAAATGGAAGCAGTGCCTCCTCCGTGCTAGGAGAGCATAAGTTTAGAGGGGAAAATATCCCAAGTTCATCTGTGAGGAGGATTATGTATGTTACTGGAGAAGAAGATCCCCTGAATTAAGTACAGCACGGGTTGTGGGAAACACACTGCACCACTACTGTTGCCAGAAGAGGAAAAAATATATTACCTTCTCCACTCTGAACCAAACAGGATTTTGTACTCACTGTTGTGACGAGTCTGCTGTGATGTTTCTGAATGTCTCTTGTTGGAGAAGGAGAGAGAAGTGATCTGGCCTACCTCTTTGTGCACAGAATGGACAAAGAAGACCAGATGAGCCTCTGCTGTTAGCTGTCATCAAGAATTTCATTTTAGCTCAAGACAACAAAAATTCTGTCAACAAAGGTTTTCCTTCCAGTTCCCAGGCCTCTGACTCAATCACAAGAAATTATCAGGAACTCAGGTCTCCACACAGAGAACTGGGGTCCTCCAGAAAATGCATTAAGCGGTGACATAAGCATCATTCTGAATCTGTCCAAGAGAACACATGGACATTCCCCATAGAAAGGACACACTCAGGGACACCTCAGAGTGTTAAATCTCTCCATCTCTGGGGGAAAATACACCACTGATCACAGGTGACATCTGCGAAAGTAAGTATGGAGGAACATCAGCACAGTAAAATCCTAAGTATAATCTGTAGCATTTGCATGTAGATATGGGTACTTCAAATTTGGAAATTAGTATTTTAACATCATAATGCCTGTTTGTATCAAAAAGTCACAAGAAGATGAATACAATTGACGCAAGTGAAATACAATATTTGAACACTGCTAGAATGTGTAGACTTTACTCTCCTGTTTGAAAAATGTAATAAAAACCAGTACCTGCCTGGGAAACATTTCAATGCTGATAAAATTACCCTTTTGACAGAAAATGGTTCTTGTTAAATTGTTTCATGCAGTTCAAGTCAACATATTATTATTGTTATGTCTTCAGCATTAAGTTAGGCATTTTAAAGGCAGGCATATGATACAGTTGTTTCCCAGACCTTTACAATCCAGGTAAACAATAAAAACAGAAAGGGCAGAAGTGTTAAAAAAAAAAACAACTAACAAACTTGAACTACAAAGAGGTGTCTACTCTTTGATTTAGTAAAGGGTAAGAAAAGTCAGAAATCCTCTCAGAAATTATGGATCGATCATTCCCAGAGTGGAGGAAGTATGAAAGACTGTTGGATCAAAGAGTTTGATAGGAAGGTGCTGGAAGACGTGTCCAACTGGGAGAAGATGTAAGAACACGTTTGTGAGGGCAGGTTTGGGCAACATGAAGCAAGCGAGGAAAGGAAACAAAGGAGCTGACATGAGAGATGTATTCAGGAGACAGGTTTGTTAGGCCACCCGGACATAAGCTTTTAGTGTTTCTTCAAAGGAAACCGATAAGGGGCTGCAAATGATCCCAAGAGTGAGCAAGGATGGTGCTCTTGAAGAGGGAAAAAATTCTTCAGTCACCGAAATATACCCAAAAAAAGGAAGGCATTAATAGGTGTAAATAACTAGTTTCTTAATGGACATGGACAAGGAGCCTTTTAAGTAGATGCTGTGATGAACATATTATGACTGCCCTCCAGGCAAACCACCAGTCACGGTTCTTAAGTTGAAACAAGAAAATATGGATGGAGTTTTCTATGATAACCACCCACTGAAGCAAACACATTTAGGTAATGACCCAAAACCAATAAAATATCCCAGTTACTCCATCAAAATCAAAGCAATGTTTATTAATTTTCTGACAGTCCATGTCATGTTATCACAAAGAACCCGCACCTGCAGTAAACTTTCAATTTAGTTTTGCTTTGCTTCTTACTGGTTCATAGGCTTTTAAAATCTTGCAGTTTGCACCGTGTTACCCAGTAAATACTTAGAATGAAGTTATGTGACTGTCAATACAAAAGTATTTCTAAGGTGAAGTTTTTAATACTGTATGAAGCTATAATAATTTTAAGAACAAATAACATAATCTTTGTGGTACATTCATCTGATGTATCCATTTGTTAAGTAAGACAGTTCACTGATTGTACATTTACAAGCCAGAGAATTGATTTATTATCAGTAGTGTTAAATTCAAGGGTGTGGTGCATTTAAAAAAGTTATTCTGCTTTATTCAAGTGCTAGTCTGCTAAACTAGCAAATCTACCGACATGGGTGAAAGTCTACATCACAGCAGGAAATCTGTGAAGACCTATATTCATTGGGGAACAGCTTCATAATTTTCTACATTAGTATAAAACTGGGAAGTTTTCAACAAACTATATTACACTAGAAACCAAAAATCAAACTTGAAGAGAATGTCATAGTCACAACCACATTCAGAAAATCCAAAATAATTTTACAGAAAAAAACTAAAGGATTTGGATACAGATTAACCAAGAAACCCACTTCTTAGATGTATCAATAAAGCACTTCTTTCTAAAAAGCAAAGCTTTGTACATAAAGAAAAGATTTTCAAAAAAAAGAGTACAGAAGACAGTGCACAGTACCTGCAGTTCCAGCATCTGGCAAAAGGAAATACAAAGCTGAAACCATTGTGAAAAGTAGCATTATTTAATAGCTGTTTCACATCCTTTCACTCATGAGACTTCTAAAGAGGAACCTTGGTGAAACATATGCTGGAAAGGATAAGTCAGGAAATTTGTTTCGCTTCTCAGCTCAGCTCACCATCACCAAAAGTGCATTCTATGGATACTGAGGACAACACACCATTCTTAAGGTCTTAAGACTGTGAGGAGGTTTGTAGATGAGTTAACAATGAAATTCTAGATAAATAAATTAAGAGAAACTACAACTGATAGAAAACTTCAGGAAATGTTAGTCAAGCACTACTGAACTATGAAACTACACAGTGGCAAGGACAGGAGGGATAGCTGCCTATATCTAATTGGTGTCTCACCAGGAAAGGGCCCTCAAAAGAAATTGCATTATTTTGTAATGCTTCTTTCTCTTCAAAACATAACTCTAGAAGTCTTCCTGAACTATTCAGGAGCAAGCCAGATTAGACCCGTCAGGTAGTGAACTCTCACTTATAATTCATTACAGTGAAATTCTGGGCCCATTTTGTTTTACAGCTTATATTGGAATAAAGCCACTGAAGTGCAGACATTGCCTCTGGCAATCACTCATACAGCAAGTCAGGCTGGGTCACTCCAGAGGCCCAACAGCACACTTGGCAGTAAGAACTAGCTGCAGGAGAAAAAAACCTTTGAGCACCAGCCAAGTCCCTGGATATTTTTTTCTCCCCTCTTACAAAATCCATTACTTTTAAGACGTTCACACAGACTACCTAAAACCCTGTGCCTACAATATGGTTTGCTTGCCACGCTCACACATCTTCATGCAAACCTTAAAATAAGACTAAGTAAATTCTTTGAAAGAGAAAAAAATATACAATTAATGTCCCTGTTATAAACAATACTTTTTTCCAGTTGTATATACCATACATAAAGCAGTAGCACAGTCAGGGTTTTGATATAAATGACCTTAGATAAAATAATACTGTGGGTGATAATTGTGTGGATCATACCCCTAGAAAAATTAAGAAATTGATACGTGTGAGCAGCCACTTTATTTATTGATTACTCCATAAGAATAAGGCAAAAAGATTAGCTAACAGGAATTATTATCTCCCAGACTGCACTTTAATATTCACTGTGTTCAGTTTCACAGCAGCAGAAGCAAGACTGCACATATGCCCTCACTCTGTTTCAGGGCAGCAGTTCATGAATTCAAATAATGAGTGTTAGAGCAGCATTAACCTTGGAATACTTTCCGTTAGAAAATACTCCCCACACTTTCTTAACTGTTTCCACTTTTATTTACAGAATATAGTAGAATTGTTAGCATTGTGAAATAAAGAATAATCATTTAACCTAGGAAAATTTAAATTGTTCCTGTACGGCTTTATCTATTGGGATAAAGAGGCCAGGTAGTGTGGCTATTTTAAAATTTATTTCAGTTAGTGCTTAATTTTTAAACATTAAACAGGTCCTCCTAAGTAGTAATGAGTAACCAGAGGCAAAACTATAGCATCATACACCAACTTTCATTCAGTCTAACAGAAATTGATCCTTGCTTAAACTGAGTGAGAAAATTTCCTGAGCAAATCTCCAGCCTTAGGCCTCATTAGACTAACGTTATCTCTACTGATATAAAAGGGAAAAAATCTGTCCTGTAAATACTGCAAGATGGTAAGACTTTCTCATTCGAGTGTCATTGCAGAAGAGCCATGTGCAAATTTGACAGTTCATACTCTAGTCCAAACAAAAATAAACAGTAACAATGCTGAGCAGAAGAACACTAAATCCTTTCCACGGTGAGAACTTTGTTACATACACTACTGCGTGGCAGTAGTTGTTAGGTCATAGGATCACAGAACAGGCTAAGCTGGAAGGCACCTCTGGAGATCACCTAATCTAACTCCCCTGCTCAAGGCAAGGCAACCGAGAGCAGGCTGCTTCGGGCTGTGTTCAAATGGACTTTTAATATCTTCAAGGATGCAGACTACCACCCCTCAGGACAACCTGCTTAGTCCTCAGTCACACTCACAGTAAAAAATCTGTTTCCTGATGTTCAGACAGGACATCCTCCTCCTCACTAGCTCCCATTTCTTCTTTTCTGGCTCTGTCTTCTTTACTGCCCTCCAGCTCATATCTATACACATGGATAAGAAGCACGTGAGCCTTCTCTTCTCCAGGCTGAACAGTTCCAGTTCTCACAGTGTCTCCACATAGTTAACATGATCTATATACTTCATAGAATCATAGAATCATAGAACAACCAGGTTGGAAGGGACCTATCGGATCTTCTAGTCCAACCATACCTATCTAACACTAAACCAAGTCCCTCAATACCTCATCCACCCGTGCCTTAAACACCTCCAGGGAAGGTGACTCAACCACCTCCCTGGGCAGCCTATTCCAGTGTCTTCATGACATTTTCCTTAATTTGTTCCAGTGTGTACATATCCACTTGTACTGGAGGATCCAGGGTGGGACTGAGGACTCCAAATGTGGTCTCCTCAATGATGAGGAGTGGGGAAGGATCATGAACTGTCTCATCATCCAGGTCATTAATGAAAACATTAAGCTCCATTGGCCCTGGCATCAGCCTCTGGAACACATCAATAGTGACTGGCCTTCACCTGGACTTCAGGCATAGCAGCTTAGGACATTTTCAGGCCACATTACCATATACTTATCTAGCCTGTACTTTATCAGTTATGCAAGATACTGCTGAAAACCTTGATAAAATCAAGATTAAAAACATCTACTGCTCTTTCCTCATCTACCAAGCAATTCCTCTCATCATAGAAAGCTGTCATATTGGTTAAGCATAACTTCTCCCACATAAATTCACACTGATTGCTCCCAATTGCCTTCTTTTCCCTAACATATGGAAATGGTTTCCAGGTGGATATGCTCCATCACTGTCCCAGGGACTGAGGTAAAGTTGACTGGCTGAAGTTCCCCAAATCCTCCTTCTTACTCTTCTTGATAGCTGCCTTCCAGCTCAGAGCCCCCTGTGCCCAAGCTGCCATGTAAGTATATTTGTATGGTCTGAATCTAACTCACTGTTTTCTGCTGAGGGGTTGGAGAGAGGAATGGTAGCACAGCCATGCATGAGCACATATTTACCAATCATCCAGAGAGATTCTTGCTAATGCCTGGCTGAGGCAGAACCAACTGGAATACCATCTGTATCCATTTGTGAAGATACGTCCTACATCACTTCAGCAAAACACATGCTTGTATGAGAATGCAAGCTGCACCCCAGGAACTTCTGAATCTGAAGTGCTGGGCTGAGAGTCCTCTCATGTCATGAAAAATCCAAGCCTCAAGCTCTTTGCACCCTCCCTTCAGATATTTGTACATAGCGGTAAGATCCCTCCCAAGGCTTCTGTTCTCTAGGATAAGCTCTCTTGGCCTTTCCTAAGAGCTGGACTGATATTTCAGTCCCTTAATCATCTTAGTGGCCCTTTGTTGGACTTTAGTAGGTTCACATGTCTTTTGTATCGAGAAGCCCAAAACAGGAGACAGCACTCCAGGTGTGACCTTGTCAGTGCTGAATGGGGGGAAATATCTCTTCTCTTGACTTGCTGCCAATACTTTGCTTAAGGAATCCCTATTTCCTTCTTTGACACAAGGCCACATTGTTGGCTCATGGTCGACTTGGTGTCCGCTGGGACTCCTAGATTGTCAGCCCCTAGCAGGTTCTAGTGCCTGAGGTTGTTCCTCCACTGGCACAGGATGTTGCACTTACCCTTGTTGAACTATGTGAGGTTCCCATAGGCCCATTTTTCGAGCTGAGGGCCCTCTGGATGGTTACACAAGCCTCTGGCGTATCAAATGCCTAAAGAAAAGTTGTGACAGCTCTCTACAACTACCTAAAGGGAAGTTGTGGAGAGGAGGGTACTGGCCTCTTCTTTCAAGTGACAGGGGACAGGACAAGAGGGAATGGCCTCAAGCTCCGCCAAAGGAGGTTTAGGCTGGACATTAGGAAAAACGTTTTAACAGAAAGGGTCATTGGGCACTTGAACAGGCTGCCCAGGGAGGTGGTTGATTCACCTTCGCTGGAGGAGTTTAAAGGATGGGTGGACGAGGTGCTGAGGGACATGGTTTAGTGTTTGATAGGAATGGTTGGACTTGATGATCCAGTGGGTCTCTTCAAACCTGGTGATTCTATGATTCTATGACCAACCACACCTCCCAGTTTTGTCTCATCAGTATAGGTGGTGAGAGGACACTCTGCCACATTGCCCAGATCATCAATGAAAATTTAAAAAAAATAATTGTACCCAGTATTGACCCCTGGAATATACCACCAGTTATTGACCTCCAACTAGATGTTGTACTACTGCTCACCACTCTCTGGGCACTGTCATTCAGCCAGTTTTCATTCCATCCTCCTGCCTGCTTATCATATTTGTGACTTGTTTTTAAATGTAAAGATTTCTTATGGATAGTTCATTAACACATGCTCAAGGCCCAGCTATCAGAATTTAGAATAAGTTAGCAAAAGTAGCACATTTATTAAAAATAAACAGGTTCACGGCTGTAGTTTAGTAAGGTTGACGAATGCTTTTTACAGCTTTGACTGTATGCTATTAGGAAAAAAACAGTGTGCAGAGCCTAATTTTGTCCCAATGAAGTAGACAGGAATTTTGACACTGAGCTCAAAATCAGCAGAATCATGTCCCAACAAGACAGGTATCAATAGCAAAGTGCAGAAGTCATGAATGAAAATGAACTTAGCAGTAAATTTTATATCCTCACCCATAAGAAAATAGACTATATTACGGTTTTTATTCTTCTTATAGCTACTTTCATGAAAATGATGTGTCTTAAAGCTGATATATTTTGTGCTAGGTATTGTGCATCATCTACTCCAAGTGCTCTTCAGTAGTCCAAAGCAAAAATCAGGCGGCGCTTTCTCTTCAATTTAGGTTGTAACCTAACAATGGCAGGGGCAGATTTTTCTTAAGCTTTTAGGTGCTAACATAAAAAAACTTAACAAATGCAGTCATAATTATGATTATGAAGTCCATCACGCAAATGAGGCCAGAACTGAGTATTTGGGGGTTTTGCTAAGTACGATAAGTATCTTGCTGCTTCTTAATGCTCCAACAAGTATATTACCATGAAATGATAAATGTTGAATTATTACTTGTATTGCTGTATTTCACCCATTAATTGATGGCTGTTACCATCCTCCAATTTATTAATAAGTAGTTGAACAGTAGGTCAGTCAACCCCTGTTTATAAACTAAAATAACCTGTATAAAAGAGTATTATTTTGCATGTTCCTGTGCCTAAGTATAGGCATGAAAGTAACCCCATTGTAAATGGGACAGCAATAATACATCATGCAACAGTGTCACATTGCAGCTATGGCATGGAACCAGCAGGTTCTCATAAGTAAGCCAACAGCTTTGCGTTTTTTACTCTGCAGATAAACAAAGACCCTGCATACGGTTTTATGAATGTGCATACGTGTATATAAACCCTGACCAAAAGTATATAAACTCATGGCCTTGCATGAGCACTTTGTATGAGGAAAGAAGAACTTGCCCTGCCTCCTCCTTTGTTACCACAGGTAGTAACACAGAAATACATTTATACAGACTGTAGTATCTTGGAATATTCCAATTAACACATATTGGGATGTACAGGAGATTGATGTAATGCCCTTATTTCTAGTAATGAATCAACTCTTCTGTGTGATATGGGTACCTATTAATTATGTAGTGCTCCCATTTTACAAAATCTGTTTGTAGACTCCTTCTGGAATACTAATTCAGTACATATTACAGGCTTTATTTCTCTCTAACCTACATATGACTAGCCACTCTTATTCACTGTGGTTATATTTATATTCTGTTTATTTTTTTTTTTAGCTTTAGCTCTTCCATCATCTTATTGTAAAAACCTAAGGCTCAGCTACAGGTTCCCTAACCAGGGTTCCTGAAAGTGCTGAGGGTCAGTGCCTGACGCATATCTGAATATGAAGCTGGGGCTAAGGCCTTCACATTCAGGAATACACGAAAGGGATAGTAAGACCTATGCTCCATCACTGAGGCAAAATAAAGCATCATCATGCTCGTCAGACCAAACCCAGGGGTCAAGCCTAGATTAAATATCCCCATAAAAATATTCTGTGCAGATAAATTAATTACACCAACTTCCTGATGTATTAAGTGTAACCATTGTAAGACATTATATGTTTCTCATTTGAAATTTCAAAACTACTCATATTTCACAGGGATTTATCCTATAGATGTTGATAACTGATATTTTAACAAGACACTAGCTATCTGCACTTCAGCTTGCTGTTTTCAAAGATATGGTTCTCTGTTCCAAATAGGTGCAAAAATTTCAACTTTTAGTAGTCAGCAAGGGATTTTCCAATTACTGTAATGTGATTTGATCACTACCTAAATGAGCAAGCCTATGCTTTGCACATTAACAGAAAAAAAAAAAAGGTGTAATTTTTCCAGCAGATTCACGCCCATAGTAGATGAAAGAAAGAAAGGAAGAAAGAACAACTGTAATTGCCTTGCTATTCCAGTTTCTATTTTGTACAAACCATCCATTCATATAAAACCATCTTTTATTCGGATAAGACACAGAATTTAGATGTCTCAGTTACCTGTTTGTAATTCTTAAGTGACGGCTGAAGATAAAATGGAAATCATAACATTCTAGTCCCTGAGATCTTACTGCTCTAGTTCTTTAGAAAAATCCATGTTTGAGGTGGGGAAGGAAAAAGCCAGCTATTAACAGCTTTAAGGATATCCATCAGAAGCAACAGATTCTGGATATTTAGTTAACAAAGAGCAGGAATATCACTTAAGATGCTTTTAAGTAAAATATATGACATGTAAGAGTAAGAACTAGGTTGTTTGCACTATGTAATGTGATCATACAAAAAGTTGGTGTTGTGTTTTCCTTTCTATTAGTAAATAGATTTCATGTCACATATAGAGCACTGCACAGTATTATTGTCATGTGAGAAGTACGGATTTCTCATAAATTCTGTGCATTAGTAGATAAAATTAATCGAATTACACCTCATCCTATGAAAGGGAAAATAGACTTTTTACAAAAATATCAATTAAAACAGCACCGTAATTTACACGGACAAGGTCTCGGAGGTGTCATTAATACCTCCCCTTCATTAGGAAACACATTACTAATAAATCACTGACAGACTGTGACTTGTCCTAGGCACATTTTTAGGCAATTTTCATGGAAGAATTCTGCATGTATGTCGTTCTTTTCCCCATCTCAGTTTTCATTTTCTTATCTACTCTCTCCTTTCCAACTTAACTTCTGCAAAAGTTACATTTTACTAGCTCTGGGATCTGAATGTCTTTCTGTTCCATTTATACATCTGGAATATTTACAATTGCTCCCTCGGAGATCTACAGACAGATTCTCAGACCATTTGTCCCTTGACTAGTTGTTAAGACTATCTAAATTGCAGTATGTTCCTTTTTTAGGTCTCCTGCTAAGTCTATGTCATAAGGTTATAAAGAATCACTGAATGAGATAAAATTCAATGTCCCTGTTCCTCACTTCATTGGATCTGCACACAGTTAAGTTTGAAGACTTGTTTCATTGTATTCCTTCCAAGAAGGCATTTAAATTCCATAAGGAGACAATGGAATTCTTCCTCAAAACAGAGACCTATTAGCTCTTTCCCCTTCACTTTCAGTGAAGTGTTAGGTCAAAATTAAGCACTTCTGGGCAAGACTGTTATTCCTTTCCTCCCTTCATTTCAGACACTATTTTTACTTTCTAAGGTCATTTCTAGCAGCCTTTTCACAACCTGTGGGCATTAATGTGAAATATTCATTGATCAATATTCAGTCCAAATAGGATAGGTTATCAGAAGCTTGTGCACTTCTACATTATGCCCTAAACCTTAAAGTCTTTCAGGGACTGATCTTTCAAACATTTAATTGTGCAATCAAGTTTAATGGAGTTGCTCACATGCTTGAAATTAAGCATGTACTTCAGAATCATGCTGAACAAGATCCTAACTCTTCTTTATTACCAACAATTACTGAAGCCCCATTTTTTCTTTAATTTTACCTAGTCTGTCAGACAAACATACCCATAAAACCCAATCTGTTACTGTCGTTCATATGTACAATAATCTTTAGCTGACATCACCTGAGCCTGAAGTAGACAATAAACAAAGAAGGTTATAACTGCCAGGCATAAAACAAAACAGTTACACCAATGAATTTAGCTTTGAAACATTTTAAGTCTTTTTAGAATATAGCAATTATAAGTAGGGTAAGAAAAGGAAAGCAAATGAATGCTGCCTTAGAGTTATCTCTCAAACTGTCAAAGAAATCTCTGACATCATGAAACACACAGTGTGCATGGGAAGAGGGTTCTATGATGAAGATACAGTGCTTGGTGATGTTTTCCATACTTTGCAAATCTGATTTAAAACATTAATTTTTGTAAAGGCACGACCCTGCAAAAATGTGTAAGTAATCAATTTCTATTAAATTTCTGAGAGTTTATGAGGATGGAGGGCACCTGCATTTCGAAGGAGTCATTCAGTGTATTTCTGGTCATCTGATAACCATCCATCATAAAAAATCACATATCTGAACATCAGTGGGTCTTTAAACTCATCTCTGCATTTGGAAAAAAGTCAAAGATGACACTTGAGGATAGTTCTTGCTAGATGCAAGACAACCTGCCTTTCTAAATTCCCACTTTGTACTTCTGTCTCCAGGCTTTTCTCAAAGTTAATAGTCTGATACCTTCCAATATATAAATTCATACTTGCCAAAATACATGGAGTCACACTGCTGCCTCTTTTCACACTCCATCTGCTGCATTTGTCATTTCTGACTACCTTTTGTGCTGTGCCACCTCTGACTTGGGCCTGTTCCCTTGTAAATTGGAAAATGTTTATAGCTGGGCTCATCTTAGAAATTAGGAGTGATTCTTGCCTGCTTTCCTGTTTTACCTCTGCTTACATTAGATGAGAACATTGTCATCAACATGCTTTCATCTGTGTTGTAATGTTCGATTTTAATCATGTTGTTGCACTAGAACTTCTGCAGAATTAAGTGACGGCCCATTAAAAAATACAGTCACAAAAACAGGAGACCATCCAGAGTCCCAGACATCTGAGTATAGTACTCTTGCCTAGCTCATTGCTCCTCTCATCTGAAGAATTTGCAGATCCGCAAGCAAAAAATCTATTTCCCAATTCCACGACAAATAGTTCAAACTGAAACAAGTTTTGCAATAAGCGTAGACTCTCCAGTATTTTTAATATTGCTGTAATGAAGGGATACCAGTAAAACCACACAACATTCAGTATTGTGTCTTCAAATAGTTACCATGGCAATACTCATTAGATGCTCTATGCCAAAACAAAACGCTTCAGGTTACTTTGAAAATGTGAAAAAAGCTTGAAATTGTTCAGCTTTGTCCTAATTCTGTCACTGCAAGTATGACACAAAATAGGTAGAGCTTTGATTTTTTTTTCTGTCAACTTTTTAGAGCAGTATTTTTCCAAAATAAGATGTTCCCAAAATAAGCTGTTCCCAAAATAAGATGCTTTGTTTATGCCTCACGTTAAAAAGAGATGGACTGGAATGAGGATGTACCATTAGGGACCCAGAAGCAGAAGTCAAAATAGCTTTGAAAAGAGGAAAGAAGAAGAAGAAAGAGCATGGCAGTAGCTGAGAGGAAAAAAGTATTTTATTTTACGGTGACTAAAGGAACATAGACAATCCTCTACAAAGGCAAGATATATTTTGACTTACATTTATGAAACAGGAATTCAAATGGGAACAGGTGAAAAGAAGCACGATCACAATGATTAAGAGAAAGGAGATTTTATGAGAAAACTTAATATCACTTATAAAACAGGATGACTTTCATCTGCTTAACATAGCAAAACAACGATTGAGAAGAGATATGATAAGCCTTTATGAATATATTAAGAGGAGTATTTGAGGAGAAAAATTATCTGAGTTAAAGGAGAATAGTACAAAAACAAAACCAATTCTCTAGAAATTGGCCAGGGATATGGTCATTTTTTTTTTTTTTTTCTCAGAAAACCTGAAGATTTCTTGTTGAATGCAGGGCTGATTGCCCCATGATCCTATGATCTTTTCCAATAGGAAAATTAGGACATTTAAAGCTGAGTGTAGAAGTGTAGAGATCCCTCACCTCCTTAATAGCTGCACTGAACCTGTGTTTTCCTCTGTCATTGGATACTGGTTTGGCAGCCATATAGCCTCTCTCTGTTCATCCTTTGTTTGATTTTGAGCAGAGATGAGTCTGTTTCTTTCCTATGAAGACCTGAGATTTTGAAGTGTTGCCTCAGAAGTAGGAGCTCTAAAAGGGAGTCAAATTGGTTTTAGGAAAGGTTCATTTAAAGAAATCCATGGATGACCTGATAAGCTGCATGTATTTAATAATGAGTTTGTAGGAAACATTCAGCTGTTTAGTTAATGATTGCCACCAGTGTCGCTCTGTGAAAAAGCAAAAGTTCCTAAATTTGATCTCACTAACTTTAACTCCTACGTGAGTTCAAATCCAATATCACAGAGCAGTAGAAGCCAGGGCATATGATGGCCGATGATGGTGATATTTCCAAGCATGGAAGGGGCAGATGGCTCCTCTCTGAGTCTACAGAAAACTCCAGGCTTCCCAGCTGCACCTGACCAAGCAGTGCCAGGAACTCTTCCTTCACTGGTCAACAAACAGCTCAGGACACATCCTCTGCCATAAACAGAAATCATTCTCCCCTGTAAGAATATCTACAGCTGTTCCCATGTATTGCCTGGATAGTTGGCATAGGCCAAAGCCAGGATAGGGAAAATGTGAACAGTTAGCATGTACAGCATGTGCCTTGATCCACATAGCTCCAAATTTAGCTGGAGAGGACAGAATTTGCCCTGTATCTTTCAACCTGTTACAGCTCCGCAGCAGCCTTGTCCTGTTTGTCCATGTAATGGAAAGTAGCGCACAATTCTAACAATAATGCCCTCAGGTGAATAAAATCCAGCTGATGTCAGTTAGTTATATTGTTTCTAAAGTGCTTGCAACTCTAAAAAAAAATCATAAAAAATGTTACTAGCAGGTATGTTTATGAACACAGAGGGGAATGGATTTGCTGAGTATAGAGGTGTTGTCATATTTTAGAGTACAGCTTCTCTCGCAGCGTCCATAACCCCTAAATTTAGCACAGACAATATTGTCCATCATCAGCTCAGCAAGTGCTATATGAGTCAGATCAGTACAGGCAATTTTTCTGCAAGAGGCAGTTTTTAATGCAGTGTTGAGTGAATGATATTTTCTTTAAGTTATTCTCAGAACAGAACAATATTTCTTATTTACAAATAATACCACTGGTTATGCTTTAATCTACACCTTTCATTCATTATGGATAGGCCACAGCATACGGCTATAGGTCTCTCAGTCTAAGAATCTATTAATCTGTGCTGAGTTGAAAACTTTTTTTCTATGAGATAGAGGATTCTTTTGGCTCCTAGAGAGTGATACTTCCACCACTGACTTCCTCACAGTTATTCCCCAGCAGTTATTCCCCCACAGCTGTCCAGAACCAAGCCCGTACAGTTCCAGCCACCGCTATAATCTGAAGCCACAAGGTTGTACTGCTTGATTACAGCCCAGCTGAAATATGGTTGAGGCAGAGTATAAATCCCAGGCTCCACCTCAAACCACAGCAGCAGCCTGCCTATAAAGGATGTACATGCCAAAATGCAGGCTTCCTCAAGTTTGGTAGGTCTCAAACTATTTCTTTTTTGGGTTTTTTTTGTTTGGTTTGGTTTGGGTTTTTTGTTTAATACATGAATACTAAGCAGTCATCTTCCCACTCTCATGAAAATTCCTACATATTTATTGTTGGGGAAGATAATCCTGTGGGTGTGTTGGTCTGCATCTACATAGATATACAGAAGGATGGACAGGATTTTTTTGCCCAGAAGTTCACAGATTATTATTTCTCTTGGCACTTTTTAGCTGTGCCAATTAACCTTCCCGTTGTCTGCAACTGGAGCTGAAAGTACTGTCATCCCAATCTCAAAGCCCTGGGTTACAGCCATTCATGCCAGAAACTTCTTTTATTTGAAACAGGGAACTAAGCCGTGCTCCACAATGCAGCAGTCAGTTGTTTGGCTGAGTGTCAGCAGCAGCTGTTTATATAACAGCTTAATTTGCAGCCACCTCCTGATTTTACTTTAGTTCTCCTGCAGCGCCTGAACGGTAATGAAAAAAATAGTGGACAGCTGCCACAGGAAGGTTTACAACACACAAGAACAGATTTAATCATTGGAAGGAAGGGTATATTTTTCATTTTCCATTAAGATAAATACGTCTTCAGCTCTGAGTGTATGCAACAGTTTACCTGCAGCTCATAAAAACTACCTCCAGCCTGAAAATTAAAGATTGCCCTTCATCGTTATGGATCCAATTTTTCTGAGGCTTAAGGCCTGAGTTCATGTTGACTCTCCCATGAGATCTGACTGTTCGGCACTGCTTGCAATCTTATCCTTCAGTCACATCAAATCAGGGCATACAATTTAAATAAACTCCACCAGGTGGCTGTGTACTGCTGCTCTCTTGTGGTCTGAAATTGTGTGTCCTACAAGAAGGATGCGAAGTCACCTCTCAGGGTCATGTGGAGGAGAGTCTTAAGGATCAGATGGATGGTGGACCCCTTTGACAAAGGATGCTCTGTATGGGGCAGAATTAGGCTGCCAATCAGACACCAAAAGCCCCTTCTTGGGGGACAGGAGGCAGGAGGAGCACAGAGCCAAGCACAGGATGGGAGGCCAGTGCTGGGAGGACACGTGCTCTCCTGTGTTCACTTCCAAAACAGCAGGCAGAGAGCAGAGCACCCTGCATTCCAGACAAGCAGGAGCAGGAAGTGGGTGGGCAACCTATCACCCCTAACAAGAGGCAGTAGCAGATAAAGAATTTTCTTAGGAGGTTTTCCAACAGCCAACTCTGCAAAACTGACCCCAGCACTGCTCTGCCCTGGGCCCTAGGTTCAGCAGACGCACAACCTCATTCATAACCAACCTTGAGCATATATTTACGTAGCCACTGCATTGAATTCATTATCTGGTGTTTTGTAGGGGGATAAAATGTGATCCCTGTGTATAAATTAACAAATGCAATTAACTACTAAATTGCTTTGAGCTGTGGAAGATACAGTTAGTGGTACAGCCTGGAAGGAGGTAGACAGCAGGAGAGTGAATTAACATTTTGTACCTTATGTTCTCAGAAAGATAACTGAGATAAGGGAGGAGAAACAGGACATGTGGAGTTTCTGCGTGGAGTTATAACAGGAACTAAATAGCTTAGATAAATCTGCAGCCAAGAGGTAAGGCTGTAATGGAGTCTTATATTTTAGGTTGTGTTCCACCTTTAAATGGGACCATTTACTTAAGAAAGGACCGTAAGGTATTAGGTCTAAATATAAATGAGAGGAAAACCAAATAATTTGTTATTAAGAGGAATAAGGTATATCCAAGTGAACTTACTTCTACACATTCAGCCAGCTACAGACTCCACATAACCACAGAAAGGCTGCAGAAAAAAAAGGCATTTGCAAAATGAGAAAGAGAACCACCACCACCCCAGAGGAGAAAAATCTATATTTATGTAATGGACCTCAGCTTCAAATTTACATTTAATGAGTTTGTAAGCACTTGAGACAATTGGGCAGAGGCTGTAGGGCAATAAAAAATATGGACACTTGGAAACAAGGAGAGTCAGGCAGTTAAAATTCCTCAAATGGTAAAAGACCAGGGAACTTAACAGTCTTTGGATTGCAGATTTTCTTTTTAAAGAGATTTCTTTTCAAATTATATTTTGTGTTACTGTAAATTTGTGAATCCTCATCTATCCACATTCCAGTGGAATTCCATCTATTTCCTGACTCAAGGTTAACTCAGGAGAGATAACTAAATACATTGCCTACTTGGACACATAGCAGTTTGTGCCAACTACATCTCAGGAAAGGGAGATTAGAGTGAAAGAGAGTGTGTCTGGAAATCTACGTTAACATCTTGCTTTTGACCAATCAAGATGGAGCCAGCATTATTCCCTTTAGTTTGCTTCTACATGAGCCTCCAACTACCAAATGCAGAGGGGAAACAGGAAGGGAACTGTGGCTCTGTGTGTCTCTATCTTACCACATCACCCACAGGCTCTTTGCAGGTGGCTCCCATGAGTCCTGACTTGCTCAGTCAGTGCTTGAGGTTACAGTCTAAACACAAAACATACGTTAAATTATACAGGTCTTGTTAAGTACCTGGTGTTAGAATCAGAATTTTAAATATCAGGAGAGAAAATTGGCAAAAATGATGTACCTACTGCATTAAAAAAAAACATAAACTTTGACCGAGATTTATCCTAGCTACATGCCAGCATTAAAAGAGGATCTTCCCTACTCCACAGGCTGGGGAGAGTAAGGTACCTCTGAGAACCATCAACCATCTGAGTGCTGACACGTTGGTGTCTACTTGGACCCATTCAGGACCTGGATCCTCACAAGTCAGAACTAATTTCTTCAGAGGCTTACACTTAAAGAATGCCGACCACTGCTAGAAGTAAGACTTGGCCTCAATGTGACAGACTCTTTCTCATCTCCATGGCTTCTACAGATACATCAATCAAAAGAGGAAGATCAAAGAGAATGTACCCCCACTGATGGTTAGAAATGGTGAACCCATATCAACAGACAAGTAGAAGGGCTGAGTTACTTAACAACATTTTTGCCTCGGTCTTCATTGATAACTGCTCTCCTCACCTCTCCTGGGTCATAGGACAGCAAGATAGTGACCAGAGGGGTAAATCCCCTCCCACTATAGAGGAGAATCAGATTTGTGACCACCTGAGGAACCTGAACACTTCTAAGCCTATGGGACCAGATGAGATTCATCCTGGAGTCCTGAGAGAATTGGCAGATGTAGTTGCCAAGCCACTCTCCATGGTATTTGAAAAGTCATGGCAATTGGGAGAAGATCCTGGTGACTAGAAAAAGGGTACTGTTGTGCCCACTTTTAAAAAGGGTAGAAAAGACAACCCTGGGAACTACCAACCTGTCAGCCTCACCTCTGTGCCTGGGAAGATCATAGGACAGTTCCTCCTAGAAGACATGCCAAAGAATGTGGAGGACAGGGAGGCAATTAATGGCAGCCAGCATGGCTTCACCAGGGGCAAATCCTGTGTCACTAACTTAGTGGCTTTCTGTGATGGGGTAACTGCAGCAGTGGACATGGGTAGACCAATGGATGTGATCTATCTGGACTTCTATAAAGCCTTTGACATGTTCCCCTACAACATGCTTCTCTTGAAATTGGAGAAATTGTATTTGATAGGTGGACGGTACAGTGGATAAGAAACTGTTTGGATGATCGTATTTAAAGAGTATTGGTCAATGGCTCAAAGTCCAGATAGAGATTCATGACACCTGGTGTCCCTCAGGGTCCATACTAGGACCAATGTTGTTTAATATCTTCATCAATGATATTGACAGTGATATTGAGTGCACTCTCAGCAAGTTTGCAGATGAGACCAAGCTGAGTGGTGTAGTTGTCACACTGGAAGAACGAGATGTCATCCAGAAGGACATGGACAGGCTGGAGAAGTGGGACTGTGAGAATCTCATGAGGTTCCACAAGGCTGAATGCAAGGTCCTACACCTATGTCGGGGCAATCCCCATTTTCAGTACATGATGGGGTATGATGTGATTGAGAGCTGTCCTGCAGAGAAGGACTTGAGAGTGCTGGTCGATGAGAAGCTCGACATAAGCCGGCAATATGTACTCACAGACCAGAAGGCCAACTGTATCCTGGGTTGCATCAAAAGAAGCGTGGCCAGCAGGTCGAGGGAAGTGATTCTATCCCTTTATTCCTCTCTTGTGAGACTTCATCTGGAGTATTGTGTTCAGTTCTGGAATCCTCAACATAAGAAGGATATGGAGCAGTTGGAGCAGGGCCAGAGGGCTACAAAGATGATAAGAGGGCTAGACCACCTCTGCTATGAGGACAGGCTGAGAGAGCTGGTCTTGTTCAGCCTGGAGAAGAGAAGACTCCGAGGAGATCCTATAGAGACTTTCCAGTACCTGAAAGGGGCCTACAAGAAAGCTGGAGAAGGACTATTCATAACAGCTTGTGGTGATAGGAATGGGTGTAAACTAGAGAAGGGTAGACTTAGACTAGCCATTAGGAAGAATTTCTTCACCATGAGAGTGGTGAGACACTGGAACAAGTTGCCAAGGGAAGTTGTGGCTGCCCCATCCCTGGAGGTATTCAAAGCCAAGTTGGATGGGTCCTTGGGTAACCTGATCTAGTGTTATATCTCTACCTCTGGGATCTTTAGGGTGCCTTCCAATCCCAACTATTCTATGATGCTATGATTCTATGATTCCTTTCTTCACTGAAAAAAAATTAGTTTAAATGCAGAAGTCCAAAAGATTCGCTAGGAATGACAAGAGCTGAGGACTTTTAAGCTTACAACAGCAGAACTATCTCAGTGAGGTCTCAGAGGCTGGCTATGTGCTTCAGACCGTGTTTCTGATGGTTACTTTGAGATTGCAGGAGCAAAAGCAGAAATTGTCAAAAGAAGAAGAAAGGTAGTATTTGCCATAGAAAGTAATAAATAAGTTTTGATGAGTGGAGCAGCAAGGTAACTCTGTCAAACTCATGCATCCATCACTTTAGCACACACATCATAACGTAGACAGAAGCTGTTGAATAAAAAAAAATTAAAATGGTAACATATAAGTAAAGTGGGTTTACTCCATTTTGCATGCATAAAAATATTTTAAGGGTGAGCCTGAAATAAGAAACTCTTGGATTTCAACAACAGACTGATCCTTGGACAGATACATTAAAATAATAAAAAGGCTTCACTGCATCAAAAATACCACAAAAGCTCTCAATTATTGTATGGTACCGTATTGGACCCCCTCGCCTCTCCAAAAAAAAAAAAAAAAAAAAAACAAAAACAGCTGTCATCAGAAAAACCCAAGAGAAACCCAAAAACTTCATCCCAAAACTCACACTTCATAGATTTGCCAGAAGTAACCTGCGCATTTTCAACTAGAAAATACGATAATTTTCATTGTAGACAAGTAAGAACACATCTAATTATTGAATCAGTTACACAGATGAACATGATTTGAAGAAAATGCTAATTTGACTAATGCCTTGTTGCATATCAATATCTCTGCCATATGGTGAGCGTTGAAGATGAATTGTTGTTCCTGTTTTGTTAACAAAAGAGACATGGTTGAACTATGACATCAAATTATGATGAGACTTAAGCAGTACAGTGAAAATAGCACACAATATAAACTCATCCGTCTGTGTTGTCTGCTGCGATAATTTCCTTAATCTTAAAAGAACATAGCTGGTATCACACTCAGAGCAGAAAGAACAATTATGCCCCAAGGTATAAACGTATGTTCAAATGATTTAACCAAACATCTTTCAAGATTAATCCAAAAGTGTAAGGAATTTTATAAAAGCAAATACCAGCATATTTGCCATGATGACACCCACAGGGATATAGCACATCACTTAAGCTCAGTCTTAGATACATACTTTGATGTTTCATAACTGACTCTGTACTCATATATAAAGCTTATTTTAATACAAGTATTGACTTGCTGAATTTTATACCCATATGTTTAAATAGAAGAAACTTACAAACACCTAAATATGTTAAAAATGTTTTTATCGAATTACAGGGATATAAGGAGAGTACTCAGATATATGTTAACTTGAGATTCAGGGGACTGCTTCATTCCATCAGTATCAGAAAGATTCTACAAAACTAAATAAATAATAAGGAGGGTGTGGGCAGTGCACACTTCTGCCAAACAATTCTACATTAGAAATATAGAAAAATATAGGAAAGTCAAACTTGGAAAACTCAACATTTAAGGCAGGGGAGGGGAAGAACTTTAAAAAGACTGGGTTGAGGGAGGTAAAATCAGCCATGGAAAAGCTAAGGAATGTCAGAAAAAAATATTTTAGCAACAATACCTTTTCCCTTTTATGTCTGCATACTATGACACATTTTTTAAGTACGTAGTCACCAACTGTTTTGCTGCAGCATCTCTGCATCTCCCATTGCACAGGCAGTAAAATTCTGAAGGAAAGGATCATGGGAAATTGAATATAATTCTTCCGTACTGAAGATGTATTCTTCTCCTGTCTATGAATAACATGGTAAACCAGACCATCTTTACCTCTGTTCTCCTCTGTCCTTGACTGGAAAATAGCTGGTAATTTAATTGAGCATTTTTAATAGCAGACAAATATGATAGCTTCAAGCTGCTAAATTCACTTTGGTTTTACTTATGTTAGGTACAGAGTAGGTCAAAACATAACAAGGTTACACCAAAGCATGAGGTCACTAACAGAGATCAGCATGTTGGGTAGCTCTTTAACATGAGCAGTAGTTCATAGCATCACTGAGATTGCTTATTGTGGGAGGAAAGAAGTGAAATTGTAGAAAAAGGAATTGTCCTGCACTAAGAAGATGCCATGGTTCCTGGTGTATGAACTGTGAATGCATAGGTAAACTTATGAGATACCTTTTTTGCAGAGTTTTGAATACAGGTATTTACATGTTCCATTTTAATTTATTTAAAAAAAGAGTATTGTTTTACAGCAAACATCACAAAAAAATTGTGTAGAGGCTATTTATATATATATGTATCTTATTTTACTTAATAACTAAGAAAAGTTTTTCTGACAGGCCATTCACTGATACATATGATGTTATATTTTTTATGTGTTGGCCTTCATATATAGCATCACCAAACACTTCAAGGGAAGGCTTTTTGCTTCAGGGATTTGTACGTTTTTAGCTGACGTGTGAATGACAAAGAAAGAAATAAAAGGACCATCCAGCTCATAGCTTTGCTATTTAACCTTTTCTAAGACCTATTTTTAAGTGATAAAAATATGCTGAATGAAGGTGGACAAAATAGTAGGCCAGATTAACTTTGGGTTTGTGTTCCATAAAACAGGTATTTTGTTGGAAATCACTCATTACATTCCCATTGGCCAAAATATGTCCAAAACCAGCTTCTCAAAAATTATTCTTAATTGCTCTGTTAGAGCAATTGCACCCAATCGTCTAAAGTGAAAGAGCTACCTATTATCAATAAAATTCATCACAAGCTTTAGAATATACTTGGATGTATCCCAAGAATTATTTCCTTCCTACAGTTAGGACATGGGCTGGATTCTGATTGAGCACCATGTACCTGCCAAAGAGGCAGCTTTGTTCAATGTCTAAACTTATTTTAATTATTCATGTCTTTTAAATCATCAGACACTTGAAGTATTGCATGAAAACTACATAGACAGAAGAATAACTTCTGCACAAGTTAAAGAGTTGTTTGGGCAGAGACGACCTGTTCTATAGCTGCCTCCTGAGGGGAAGAACAGCCCGACAGCTTATCTTTTCAATAAGCTGCCCTGTCTTCTTGTTAACCAAGATAGAATACTTTGCTCCAAAACAGATCAATAAAAGGCAGCCTCACAGAGATACTACATCTGCCCTCTATCTAACATTTTGCAGAATATGAAACCTTTTGGTGAGAATCTTTCATATATGTTCACATGAGAGAAATATAGGAGAAATATAGGAGAAGAAAACTATATGGGAACTGCTTCTTCTCATCTGTAAGGTGATCTCTTCCCATTGTGATTCCCTGTGACATGAATGAGTTTGAGATAAGAGTGGAGGGAATAGGCTGGAAACAGATCTGTATTAGCACTTTACACTAGCTGAGCTGTGGCCTTCCTTTCACCCAAGGCATTTTTGTGTACATATACTGGTTAGAAAGAATATACAAACCCTGCCATGTGAGGTGGAATCACAGCAAAATTAAGTCAAGGGGAATAAATCCTGTAACAGACACTGACCCAGCTGGTTCCTGATATTTTCAGTTTAATGATATACCTTTCACATCTATTTGACAGAGGTGAATTGTTAGAAGACAAGTAGATATATCAGAAAATGAAGAGCTAAAAACAGAACCAATTCAACCCTGACAGCCATTGAAGGCTCTAGACATGATGTCTATAGGAAAAGTTTATTTTGCTGTCATCTATCATGTACTCTTAACAAGTGTAAACTTCCCTGCGTATCAACTGTTCTATTAATTATTTACTCTAGGATATATAAATCCTTCTTAGCACTGCAGTAATAGTACTTCTGACATGATTTAGAATTGAATCATACAGTTTATAAAACTCTAGCTGATCTTATAAAACATCTGTTGCACATTTGGGAAAATAACATACTTCAACACGCACAGTTTAGTAAAATGGATGTATGTAGAAACAATAAATCTGTCAGTGAAGGTGAGAGGTCCAACTCTCTTGATGGGTACACGCAAACTCTATTTGCTTTATGGACACTTTCCAAATAAAGAAATGCCAAAATCATTACAACTGTGTCTAATAACATTACATAGATAGCAAAGTAGGCATTTCATTTTAAATCACATCTAATATTTTTTAGAAGTTAAATACACTCTTTACCAAAAGTACTGTCAAAAATTCAGTCACAAACTCAGAATTCAGCAAAGACACCCGAGAATTCCCACGCAGAACACAATTCTTAAGCAGCAAAGATTAGGTTTATTACTTGCTCTTAGCAATCAGGCTATTCATCATTGGTTTGCTCCTTAAAACATTCCAGGTGTTCAAACAACAGTTTGAAATTATATTGCCTTACTTCAGTGCCCAGTCCCAACATGAATAGCAAAAGAGTGGCTGCCAACTGGAACATATTGGGAGTTATCCATGGAAGTGGATAACTCCACTGGAACATGGAACAGGGCAAGAGGGGTCGTTCATCCACACAGCAGTGTTCATACACAGGGATGTAGGAGAAAGAGCTATGCTACTTTATGCTAAGGCTTTCCATCTTCTCCTGCCTTATATCTAGTCCACACACTACATTTGTCTACAAGCCAATGGGTAATTTTCACAGACATAGAGGAGCCTTGAAGTGCTTATCTTCCATTGCACACCAAAGACTGCTTGAGATTTTTTGTACTTTCCAACGGGTTATTAAAAATACTTTTGATTGAAGTATTATATCAATGCAAGGAGAGTAAAGTCAATTTTGCTTTTTGCTGTTAAAAATTCATATCCTTACATGCCGCATTAATAGTCCTTTTGACATTTAATTGCTCTTGACTAGTTCTTAAGAATTAAGGAATGTATAACCCTAAGCATTATAATGACTTCGAGCACAAAACTAGAATAAATTTAGGATTAAAGTTTACATTCTATTTAGTTCTTCTAGGCTCCTGGTCATTTAAACCTAGTTGTAAGAGTATTTCTATGGCCAAATCAGCTTCTTATTTGTACAATTCATCAGTCTTTTTGGCTTGCAAGTGAAGAGTTTTAGGTTACATAGGATTTGTAAAATGTAATTGAATTATGCAAAATTTAATCAAGAAATTATGTTTTCTTATAGCTTGAAGTAATTCCTAAAAATCTCATTAAAATCTCTTTAATTAGTACTGGCATAATTGTTCAAGCATCAAAGGACATCTTATTCTCCATCTCTAGTGGAATTGATAAAATCATTTTGTAATTTATATGCACTATCACTTCTGGGGAAAAAGTAGCCGTCTGGCATTTCCTGAAGGAAATGTTCAAAAACGTTCAAAGAAAAAATGTGCAGTCCGTTGTAGTATCGTTATGCTATACATGTCAAGAATAAAGAAACTGTGCTTATTTCAGCAAAAATAGTGTTCCAAGATAGCAAATACCATGTCGGTCAGCAGTGTTATCTGGAATGTACACTGATTTATAATCAATTGAGTAAGGTGAAGTTCTCCATTCTGTCTCAGAGTATATTCTTGTTTATTCATTACAAAATAACATTTGAAAATTATGTCTGATCACTGTCAGAAGTGGAAGGAATGACTGGCTATATCTCATCCACCCTGATGACAGTAAAAAAAAAAATGAGAGAAGAAATTGTGTGGGCTCGAAAGAAAAAGCTGCACATCTACACTCATTCTTGGAAACAGTTGCATTCCCTAGGTACATGCACACAGAGAAGAGCTTGAACTTTTGCAGTGCTGTAGTTGTGTGGACACAGCCTTTAATCAGATGTGCCAAGGAGTAAACAGTTTACTCAAATTTTGCATCTCACTCCACAACCCTCTGCCAGCTGTATGCTGTATGCTACAGTGTGTTCCGTAGAAAGGGTTGCAGCTGCCACAGCTTCCAGCCACTTCTCTGAATGCCCTTCCAAACCATGATACAGCCTTCTGCTTTCATGGCTGACTGAGTCAGATGAAGTTCATCATTTGCAGGAGCATCTCAGGAGCATTCTCTCCCTCTGCCAGGGGAAATAGTGTAGCTGTGCAGTGGCACCTGCAGGGCTAGTGGGGGGTGCACAGTGGGAAGGCAAGAGGGAATGGGAAAACAGGAAAATAAGGGGAGAAGAAAAAGGAATGGAGTTCAAGTATAACAGAGTCAAAAGAGAAATGGGGCCACAAAGAGCCAAACACCTTGACCCTGGGGTTTTAAAATAGAGGTTAAAGGGTCACAGAGATTCCCTAGAATTGAGGAAGAAGGATGATATAGAAACAGGGAGTATCTAAAGGAGAGGGACAAGGGGAAGCAGTAGTTGGAAACACATGGGAGAGATGCATTCTGAAGTTCCCCATGGTAACTTCAGCAGGCTCAGCCACAGAAGCTATGGATCATGTAGCTCACTAGTATTTAATACAAATAATTCTAAGACCAAAATCACTAACAATTTAGAAGAGTCAGGGAGAAGAATCCAGTGGGTTTAGGTTTACCTCAGAGCACCATTCTTCATCTGAGCTCCTCCACTCCTTTCGATGCAGCACGAAAGAAAAATACAAACCATTGCTTAGCAGCTCTCAGTCTCAGTGCATTGATATTAATGCCAGACCCATCCTGCTGTTTGTCCTTCTACCTAATGGAAACTAATCCGGAAAGTGAGTTACAGGAGTTGCATACCAATAGACCCCTGGCTCCCAGAGCAGGAGACCTATCTTCTTCAGTGGAAGCACTTCAGTACTGCATCGATGTACTCATGCTAAATAGCCAAAAACCAGGAAGGCAGCAAAGGTAAATATACATAGATAGATACCTGCAAACACACATCCAAAGATGACAAACTGTCTGACCCATATTGCTTTCTGTCTTGCCAAGAAGTAAAGGTATAAGTAAAAGCCTGGGGATATAGAGCTGAAAAAAACCACCAAGAGATCAAAGTTTAGTTCATTACACTTCCCCTATAGCTCCTTCATTAATCCAAAAATAAGAGTTCCCTCTTCCCCTTGAATTTACTTTTCCTGATGTGGCGGAAAGAAAACCTATTTCTTCCTGACTAACGAAATGTTTTCTAGCAGCCTCATTTTCTTCCCTTTCTGTACTTCATTAAAGCCTTAGCATCATTTCTGCCTCCTTAAGTTCAGTAGGCTCAGTCTTGTTTCATAATTTCCTCAGTTAGATGTTAACACCTTGTTCACATCAACTGCATTTTCAAATTAATCTTTGAAAGATCTCTTATACATAAGAGAATTTGGGAAGTGTATATAGAGGACTGAGAATCATTTGTATGATTGAAATATGTTTTCAGAGTTAGCAGACATTCAAACCACAAGACTTTAACAATGAATGATGTTTCTTACAAGGTGCGAGCACAGGTGCTGGGGGAATCCAACAGTGATACCTCACTTAGTCGCATATTGTCATTCTTACTGACTAGCTGCTGCTATGGTTCTTATTATTATAATTAATGTTAATAATTGTAATAGCATTATCTACAGCTAGGTAGAATTCTCAATTTGTAGATCTCAAAATACTTTCCAGGAATCACTGATTCCTCAGTTTTCTATTGGAACAAATAGGACTAAATAGAAGCAATTTACTTTTCAACGTGCATCGCCGTTTAACACTAAATAGGTTGACATTGGCCTCTATCCATGCATATGACCATAATCACTTATGGTTGTTGCCTGAAATGCTGCCATAAGCTAAGAATTTAAAAATCTCAAAGACAAGCTACCCGCCAGGAGAGTCAGGAGGGACATCGGCATATAAATGCTTTAGAGTTGTAATTTAGTAAGTGAAAGGCTTTAATCAGATTTTCATATGTTTGGAGGTGGTTTTTTCTCACCTTGCAAATGGAAACTTTCCATGATTATCAAGTTACTTTCTTATCACATGTTTTTGTTTAAAATATTCAGCATATAACTGGCTGATGTCTGGAACAAAGCCAACAACAGATGTGGGTTTGAGCATCTGTGAACCACTCCTGACAACCATGCTAGTACAGAGCATCAACTACAGCATCTTCTAGATGTCACAGCCATTTCCAGAGGGGTCAGTCCAGCTCAGAAGATATGCAGTTTCATTGCTCCTAATATGTTTTGCCAAGAGAAGTAATTAGCTGAAGTACAAAGCCATCTGAACACAGGTATGTACCTTTAAAGCTACTTTGAACTTTTTTTTTTTTTGTGAGTTAGGATGTAAAGCTACTGAAATAGTTTTCAAAGTCTTATGTCTTGTTCCTTTCATTATGAGTATAGGAAGAGGATAAAAGGCCGTGAGAATGAGTTAGAAGACTGTTATATGTACACTATAAAATTATCTGCTAGAAGCCTGTTGCCAAGTAGAGTATCAAGTTAAGTACTGTATTAAAATTTGCAGGATCATACCTAGTATCTTTATCTTTCTTTTATAATCAGGTAAAAAATTGTCTTTGTTGTATTATGGTCATATATCATAAGCAGTAACTACATTTTTAATTAATGATTGCAAAGTTAATTATACATTACAGGATTCAGAATAGACTAATACAGCCAAAGAATCATGCTATTTTGTGACTCATATATTTCCTACTACAAAAACACATAGTGAACCTTTGGGTTATAAAATTTACCCTGGGAATAATGCTGTAAAAATTAATACAGAGGCTGCTAGTTCAGTCACTGCAAATGAAAAATACATATACATCGAGTATGTAACAATAAACTTTCTGTTATGCAGGCAAGCTGGACTTGGGTGAGGTGAGCTCTGCGGCCAAGCAGTCAAGGGGTCTTTTGCTTCCAAATATGAATAATTTTTATACCCTACTCATTACAGCTACTTAGAATATTATCTTTAGCTTTGGCTGTAACAGTGCATTGGAATACCTGATCTGTGCTAAGAGTTGGTGAAATAGTACAAGTGCACAGCTGAGTCTTGTGCAGACTCATTGCAAAGTTCAACGCTGTCTTAATCCTCTGTCTTCATGTCGGCAAATGTTACTAAAAATTATTAACAAAAGCTCTAGGAGAACTGCATAGAACCTTCATGCATAACATAGAATTATAGAATCATAGAATCACCAGGTTGGAAGAGACCCATCAGATCACTGAGTCCAAGGCACATAAGTGCTCCCTTTGCATACTTTTCATGGACACACTAAGACAGCCAAAGTACTTCTTTCTGCTTTATATTTATTTTAATTGGAAGACTGGGTATTCTACAAATGTGACTGTTTCCCCCATATCCCTGTGCTAAAATTGTTCCCTCAACACCTCCGTTGATTATGCAGAAGTGTCACATTGAACTGAATAGGAAATAGTAAAAGTATCATTGTAGGAAATAAATGTTGGAAAAGGTAATAGACACTTATTGTTTCTTCATGGACATGCTCTTGTTCTTGTTAACAGTAGAGTTTTATACTACATGTAATATGTTGGGGTTTTTAGACTGAAACAGCCTATTACTAGCAGACCATTGATTCATTTAGCACTGTGGAAACCATAACTCTACTTGTATAAGGCACTCCCTTATGTATGCTAAATATTGACAGCAGCTGCATTTAGGAAATTTCATTGCTTCCTCACTGCTCCTGAAGTGTACAGAGTCGCTGTGCACACCTAAGCCTACAAAAGTTTATAGGCTTCTTTTTCTTTTTTCAACCAAGGGCAGATAATCCCTGGAGGAGCGGAAGTGCAATGTGGATTTAGTTTGCTGTTCTCAGTCCCAAACATGATTTCCTTTAACTCTCCTCCATCCACTCCCGAAGCAAACTGGTTGTCTGCTTCCTGTTCCCCAGTGGCTCTGCTATTTCAGGCTGCTTCTCTGAATCCTCTTGAGGAATCCTCTTTCTTCCAAACAGTCAGACTTCAAAAGAGCAATATCAAGGGCACAATAGCTGTCACTCTGTGTAAGTAAAGATTACTTTTGCATTAGGCATCCTCCTCATGCATTTCCATACAGTGATACTTTTTTAAAATTTCAGCTTCCTCTGCAATGTGAACAAATTTCCATCTTCTCTCTCTGTCTTGTGTTTGCCTCCATCAGCAGGGAGGCAGAATTTTGACTTGTGGTGATTATTGAGGGACTGTCTGAGGAAAGAAGAGGTTGGAGATGATGTCCCTAGAACAAAGAGGTTGTTGTTGGCAGAATTGTGAGAAAGGTGTCCTGAGGGACACACCTCTCCTAGGAGGAGTGCTTTGGATAACAGGACAAGACAATTTAAGGCAGGATTTTAAGAAATGGAAAAAAAAAAAAAAAGGAAATATTAAGAGAAGAGGAGAATATGGCTATAAAACTCACTGTGGGATGAGGATGAGAAGGCAAGGAAATTCTGTTCCTCAAAAACAGGCATTTAGTGCTCTTCAGACATCTTCATGGAACTGGTTCATAAAACAAAGGACATGAGTGAGTTTTCTTCAAATTGCAAGTAAAGATTCCCAAGGACATTTCAAAGGGGAATAAAACCCTAAGCATGCTTGAATTATCCCTGTTAAATCTAACAATACATAGAAATTAGGGAGAAAGAATGAGTGATGTGAAAGGAAAGCACTAAAAAAGTAATCACAGGAAACGGTAAAAGCAAAGTAGAAAAAGAAAGGAGGATTTGACAGGTCATATAAAAGGGCAAAAAGATGCTGAGGAGTAGAAAACAGAGAAGTAAGGATCTCTGGGGTAGCAGTAAACAAGCAGAAAACTGCAGTGCTGCTCAGAAGTTTAAGTTGTGTACTCCACTAGCAAGGTACTGGCAGATATTCAGTACACAGGTCAGGTTAAACTTCAAAAATATCCATGCCCCACAAACTGCTAACTTCAGCACATCTATCACTCTGCAATGTCAGACACTTATCTGTGTGGTGTATTGAATCAGTCTATGGAGGTTCAGATGTTACATAATTTTTTTTTGAAGTTGTTAATTCCGTTAGTTTCTAAACTAAAAGCTAAAACTTTTAATGTTATAACTTTTCAATGTTAAATGTTTAACTTTTGAAACTTTTAAAAGTTAAATGAAAAACACTGAATGTTCTTGAGCACCTATAGCATGGCTCTATATTACAACTGACCAAATATCTGGCTCCGTATAGTATATACTCAAGAAAGTCTCTACCTTGTCAAAAAAAATAAGATAGTGGTTTTTGTGAAATACTTTTTCAAAGGTTGATCTAAATTAATATATTCATAGGCCACTGCAGACCCTCTGTTTAGTTCACATTTCTATATTTCTTAACTTTTTTTATTTGCCTCTTAGTCTCAAGAGAATTCAAAAAAAAGGGAAAAGTTATTAAAAAGGGAGTAAAAATAAAAAAAAGAAAAAAGAGAAAGTGAAGTGAAAGGAGGAAATTTGAAAGCAGATAAGGACAACAGAAAGGAAAGCAATACATTACAATGGGCATTTTTCTTGTAGAGAATACTTTCTATATGACAGGATGGCTGAATACAAACTCTTACCTTGTCAACAGAGGTCAAAGGAAGGAAGGTATAAATGTGTCGGGTGTGGGTGTCTTCCCCATTTATGTATGACAGGATGACATGCTTTTCTTAGGAATGGCAGAATTTCTAATTTCGAATAAAATTAATTTTCATCTACTCTGGTAGCAACAGTGCTGGATATTCCAGAATATGTTTCTTAGTTTAAATGTCCATTTCCATGTTTGTCTGACAGGTGATTTACAGGAAAGTAGGTGAAAGATTTGGGGTTAATATCATACAGGTTTTCTTCTGTAATGTTTATGTACAGAATGGTACATTTTAAAGATTACTTTGTAAGGTCTAAAATATTCCAAATATCCTGGAAGTATAAAATAATGTGTGTCCAAAATAATCCTTTTTATCTGTAGCATTCCTCTGCTCTCATTCCTGGAAGAGTTTTGCATACATTTTATTTTCCTCCTCTGAGCAACTTCACTGAAAACGATGGGATTCTTTATTATAGAATCATAGAACAACCAGGTTGGAAGGGACCCATCGGATCTTCTAGTCCAACCATTCCTATCAAACACTAAACCAAGTCCCTCAAGACCTCATCCACCCGTGCCTTAAACACCTCCAGGGAAGGTGACTCAACCACATCCCTGGGCAGCCTATTCCAATGCCCAATGACCCTTTCTGTGAAAACCTTCCTCCTAATCTCCAGCCTAAATCTCCCCTGGCAGAGGCAGATTATATGTGCACTTCACTGCAAAATCTACTCCTAATTTCAGCTATTTTGACCACAGCACAGACATTACAGAGAATTGGTGTGGCATCTTCCTCCTAAGACTGAACTTCTGAAAGAGCATGAGTAGAGATCGAGGGCTGGAATACAGAAGATCAGCCTTTGAAGCATATAATTTCTCTAAATCAATCTTCCTTGTCAGCTGGTAAGAGCAAGCAAATGAAGCATCACAGAAAGTCTTTTCCCCGGCAGAAGGAAAGGTAAGGGTAGGTAGAAAGGGAGCAACTTCATTCTCTTGCCTTAGGTCAACAGAGCACAGCTTTAGGCAGTCTGGATAGTGCTGGCTGGGAGGGAAAGAAGAGAAGCTTCATCTAGGAGAAAAGAATTATTGAGGTGCTCATGTCCGAAAGACCTAAACCTGAAACTGCTGTATTTTGCATCTGGAAAAAAAAGAACTGTAGTGTTATGTTCTGATCCAGGCCTGAATTCAGTATTTTTCCCTGTGATTTGCATTTGCATGTTCAGTGCAGACTCTGTGTTTGTTCTTCCAATACAGAACTTTAAAAAGAGCTATTTAATAGCAATTCTTTCTGCATAGACTAGGAAACTAAGGAAAGACAGCAACTAATTCAGCCTAATGGGTTCTTTTATTGCCAAGAAACATTTACAGATTTCATTACTGCACTCACTGCTAGTGAACCTGCTAAATTTTTCCTATTAATATTCTTACTTTGTTCTATTAGTATTTATATACTATGCCTGGGCAACTTTTTTACATCTTGGCATTTCCCAGACATTAACTTAGCAAGGAAATGCATCATATTTAGTGGATAAGAGTTACTAGATAATCCTTCTCTCTTCCATAAAAACATGGAGGTATTCAAGATGGGGAAGAGATTCTAAGGGCTTATTTTCAGCTGCCCCGAATTGTCCATTCTAGAATTAGTCTGACAAAATGCCGGTGTACTGCAAGGCAACATATGAGTGAATTGCAGCCCTTCACTTCTCTCCAAGAAACCGAAATTCTGTGAACAAAAATTGTTCTGCTTAAGGCACTTCAGCAGGCAAGATACTGGATTTAGTACCAGCCTGTCTCTGGCAATGACTTGATGTGCAATCTTGACTTCATGAGCTTATTCTTCTGCACCTTGTCCATTTTAATTTCACTGCAAATCAGTTGTAGCAACTACAAAACCTTATGTAGTATGTAGTGCCTGACACAGGAAGAGTCCCAGACCTCATGAGACCTATGAACGCAGGAATAAAAATATTAAGGAAGGGTATTCATAGCACCCAATTGTATGATCCTAATTTAGCCTAGGAGTCTACTCTGTTAATCAATAAATGATATTTCTTCTGAAGTGCCTACATCTCTTGATTAATAGGTAAGTGTTAAAAGGTGTTCTGGTAAGTTTAGTGCCTTAGGTAATATCCTCTCTAATGGAAAGGATCACGTGTTTGAAGGGGTCCTGTGGGCCTGAGTTGAACCAAACCAAAAGCAAAACAAGAAAAATTCAGTTCAGCTGTTGACAGCCTATTTTACTTATCATAGAGAAGGGAGAATGAGAAGAAGGATATAACAGTATAGTTTCTAATTCGGAATAAGTGAGAATCACCCACAGATTGGGCAAAAAAAAAATCACTGTAACACACAGTTACTTGATTCACGTGAATTGCACCACTGGTACCAGCAGAACTACCACCTGGGAACACAGGCAAGTTTTCCTGCTTTTAAAAGTTTATGCTTTCCTGAAAGTAATTAAAGTAATATTAATTCTTCATAAATTAAGGTGTCTTCTAAATAATATCAACATTTTCTATTTGTTTTCAAACCTTTTCCTTGTCACCAGGTTAGAATATAAACAGGGCAATATGTCTGCTAGAGTGCCACTCTGCAGAGAACAATAGCTGAGTATCTGTGACAAAGAAGAACTGTCTAATTAGTCTACATTTTTCAAAGAATAATTGCCTGTCAACCAGTTAAACCATCTTTCTGGAAATACATTTCCCAGGGCAGCAATTGAAATTACAGGTATGTTCATGTGGATCCCTGATAATATAAATCTTTCTCAAAAGCTGTCTTACTTCTATTGTTTTATAGTAAAGTATATTTTCAGTGGTATTTTATATTTGATGCATAGGCCAGAAAATTAAGGAAAAAATACATTTACAGGGCTTTCAGGGCTCCATCAACAGTACTGTGCAACTAATGTACAGTAGCTCATTTCAAATAACAAGGCCAATGACTTCTTTTATGGCATATGGTAAATGTTCCTCATTTAGAACAGTTTAAAACATTGCTGTTAGTTTTTCAGAAGACATAATGCCCTTGTATTAACAGTGGCATGAACAGAATAGTGCAAGGTTGAAGAAAAAGGGAATATTAATGCTGTCATTCCAGGTAAAGATGGAAGCTATTTTTGGATCTTCCTTTTCAATTCTGCTTAGAGCAATAATGTATTCATTATCAGTCTCTATGTGGTCTTTTGCACAGTAAAACTTATTCAGCCTGTAGTGTTACAGAGGTGAAAGTACCTTAGAAAACATAAAACCTATTTCAATAAATATTAGTATCTTTAGCAAAGCTCAGTGGAGATATTTTCCAGCACCTCATTATGTATCACATCTTCTTATTCTAACAGTAATTAGGCATGAGGGAAAGAATAGATCTGAAACTGAGATAAACAACTAAATTAGAGATGCCACGTACTTGTTTTTCTCTAGTTATATCCCTGGAAAAGTATCTTATATGATGTAATCAAGAAACTGCTAAGGATATAGCAGGAAACTCTGCTTGCTTATTTATTGGACGTTGGTTTTTATATGACTTAAATTTGCATAACTCAGCTTCTACATTTCATGCAGTGTAACTTGTATACTGTGATTTACAAACCACACATAGTGAATTTCTGGTTTTATTAAAGCCAGGGGTTTACAACCTTCAAGTTTACAAACTGTAGAAGTTTGCATATTCAAACTTACCAGGACAACTGGCAACACAGCTTTCTACTAAATGTTTATTCTCTTGTTGTTATCACCCAAAGCACTATGGTATTTAACCACAGGCTACTAACACTTGCTAGGCAAAAAAAAAAAAAAGGGGGCTGGGGGAGGGTTACATTAGCAGGGAAAGGCTAACTGCAATATTTAGCTTTCCAGTTTGTATAAGAAGAAATAAAAATCTCTGCTAATTTTAGTTGCCTCTGAAGTACAGAACTGATTCTGAAGATTACACACTAGAAGCCAAAGAACTCTTACCATCTGAAGTGGCAGACACCACATGTCAGTTGCCATTTGTTACCAGAAATTCCTGAATGTCACCCTTGAGAAGTATTTCTGTCACTCTGTCTTTGAAGCACAAATTCTGATTTTCTTTCATATTTTCAATATACAAAAGAAGCCACAGATGGTATTACACATGGAAGAAACTGCATTGAGCTTAATGAAATTAGTGGTTATTCTACTACAAGGCCTAAAATTAACATTTGTCAAAATACTATATTCATTCTTCTTGCTAAAAAACCCCAAAACACTCTTATATATTGATCTCAGGTACCTTTTCAAGTGTTATCTTATTCAGCTTCCAAAATTTCATAGAATCACAGAATCATAGAATCACCAAGTTGGAAGAGATCCATTGGATCATCGAGTCCAACCATTCCTATCAAACACTAAACCATGTCCCTCAGCACCTCATCCACCTGTGCCTTAAACACCTCCAGGGCAGGTGACTCAACCACCTCCATGGGCAGCCTGTTCCAATGCCCAATGACCCTTTCCGTGAAAAGCTTCCTCCTAATCTCTAGCCTAAATCTCCCCTGGCGGAGCTTGAGGCCATTCCCTCTCGCCCTGTCCCCTGGCACTTGGGAGAAGACTCCTTTACTTATATTGTAAGTATACAATATAGCTTTATGATGGCTTTCATTTGAAAAAATAATTCTAGGAAATGTGTTGTAGTTGCTTGTATATGTTTATCATGTGCAAGATCATTCAAAACATCATTTAATAATGATGAAAGGACTCTGGGAAGAAAAATGTGATATTTAGTTAGCAATAGTAAAAAATAATTTTTTTCCGCTACCTCAAAAATGTTATTCACTAATAAAACAATGAAGCCCATAACTGGAATTCTTTTTTCTGTATTTCCAGAGGGTATTTTTCAATAAATATCAGTTTATTTCAGGCTTTGTTTCTAAGTATTTTACAATTAATTTAATTTCTCTCAAGATAAATAGGTGCAAAATTCAGAAGCAAGCACCTTCTTCCCACCTCTGTCTTGACTCTTAGTTTCCAGGGCAGTATTTTGGCCACCAATAGCCTGTCTTGAGCAATAAAGCCTCTTAGAGGAAAGGCTGCAGTAGAACCTTGGCCAGCCACCTGTGCCAGCTGATACTCAGCATCAAGACCCTATCCCTGTAAAGACATTTCCCCACCTGCCTCTGAAAGAAGTCTAAAACAGATGCCTCCTTTGCTCAGACTTTACTACAGTCATGTCTGCTCTAACTGAAATCCAGACTTCAATATATGCAGTTTGGTCCAAGTCAAGTGCACTTCCAATGAAGAAGGGTTTTTTAATTGTACAGTAAGAGCATTCTTTACTCCCCAGACAAATTATTATAAAGGATTTAGTAAGGTTGTTGATTATTTTGATCTAAGAAAATTTTCTTTCATATATAGGCATGGAAAGGATCAACTTTGCTTAGCACTATTTTCATTTCTAGAAGGCATGTTTCTGTCAACAAGATAAATGACACAGACAATCTGTGTCAAAGCTATTTCCTTCCTGGCACTCCAACACCAGGCAGTCTCTACATGGACAAATAAAGTAGGTCATATTATATGTACAAAAATGTAATAGAGGAAGAAACTTGCAAGAAATGCATCACAAAGACTGCATTAGAAAATCCATTACTCCCTTACAGTGGCAAAAAATTGTACCCTGTTTGGGACTCTATGTGGAGCATGGGAGTAATTTACAGATGAATCTGTTGATAAGAATTGATGGGATAGGGGAATGGTGGCACAAGTTTTCTGTTGAGTAGTATCACAATTACATATAAGAAGATGTTGCAGACTTTCACCCTCAGACTTATCGTACACTTACTGCTAATATGTCTGGAGAGTTTGCCTTTCTTTCTCTTTTTCTGTGCTCATTCCCACAAACTAATGAAATTTCTTCTGAAAATTACCAGGACCATAGCTCTTGATTTAGAGCCATTACCATGGGGCTTTTCAAGGTTCTGTCAGTACTGTCATCGCAAACTCCAAGCTTCGTTTATGTTGAGCAAAAATCCGGCACTTAGGTTGCTTTGTTATTTGTCAGCTTGCGTGCTGAGTTACAGCTTTGTGTAGATGAGGACCCACTCATCAAAGTGTCAGCACAGAGCCAAGGATATTAATTGAGAGGGGATTTATCTGTGGCACATACCATCAAAACAGGGAGTAAAATAGCACAGGTTTTATTCAAAAAGGTGCATTATTCAGTTAGACACTTCCCAATAAGATTCATTCACTTTTCTGAGCAAACTAGAAAAGCATGAGAAAAACAGCTCATTTTTCTCTTCATTACGCATTTGCTTTTCCTCTCTCCAAACCTAGGAGTTCTGAAGAGAAATGGCTGTTCTTGTCTTCTCTTTTTTCTCTTTTCATTTCACTGGTTATTTCTATTAAGAAAATGATAAACATTTTCCCAGGCTGGACTCTTCATTGGTTTACTCAGTCCTTCATTGGCTGAATTTTCAGGAGTGTGTATGTCCATCAGTCATATCAAACCAACTAGGTATGGACCATGCCTACAGAGCACAAGCTCTGTGCAGCTTGTAAGTGCCATGACAGACTTTCAGGACTGTGTGTCTTTTCCTATGTGATCTCTTCATACCAGAGAGACCAGGATTAAAGTCTAACTTCACAGTGAGTCAGCATCCCCATGCCACATCCTCAGACAGGTGTCCTACAACTACTACCACTCTGCATGTTTCCAGCTATGGGGAGCAGTAGCTGCCTTCATCCTGTGTGCCCCATCATGCCTCAGAGACCTCTTGATGCTCTACCTGGGCTCCAGAGCATCATCACTGAGGGCTACTGTGTTACACACTTGATCAGAAAGCAATTCAGCTGGCAACAGCCATGCATTCATATGAACACAATTGTAGCCCTTAGATATCACTGAGCCAGGAAGACAGCTAGATTTTAAGAGGCTGCCAAAGAGAAACATCTAGAAATAAATCACTGCCTAAGCAGTGAGAACATCAGTGTGTGATTTCTCATGGGTTTGTGTCCTCCCAGCCTTCCCTACACCTTCTTCCAAAGATAATATATCGTATTCCACACACTCACTGGCTTATGTGGCTTGGGACCAGCTTCCAGCTACTCAAGGGCTGCCAGGTAGAAATCATCAACCTTTCTCTCACTAATGAAGATCTCTCTCCTCTACGTAGGCACCAGTCATAACCAGATTTGTAAGAATGTAAAAATGCTCTGTACCTCAATTCTTGTCTGAAATGTGAACCCTGGTCAAAAATTTGAAAAATTATTAGGAAGGCAGAGAGGTACATATAGAAAAGAGAACTGTATATGCTTTTATTTGTTTAGGAAATAAGGCTAAAAATATTTAGAATCATAGAATCACTAGGTTGGAAAGGATCCACCAGATCATCGAGTCCAACCATTCGTATCAAACACTAAACCATGACCCTCAGCACCTCATCCACCCATGCCTTAAGCACCTCCAGGGAAGGTGAATCAACTCCCTCCCTGGGCAGCCTGTGCCAGTGCCCAATGACCCTTTCTGTGAAACATTTTTTCCTTATGTCAAGATTGAACCTCTCCTGGCAGAGCTTGAGGCTATTCCCTCTTGTTCTGTCCCCTGTCACTTGGGAGAAGAGGCCAGCACCCTCCTCTCCACAACCTTCTTTCAGGTAGTTGTAAAGAGCAATAAGGTCTCCCCTCAGCCTCCTCTTGTCTAGGTTAAACAACCCCAGCTCTCTCAGCTGCTCCTCATAAGAGTTGTTCTCCAGCCCCTTCACCAGCTTTGTTCCTCTTCTCTGGACTTGCTCCAGAGCCTCAACATCCTTCTTGTGGTGAGGGGCCCAGAACTCAACACAGTATTCAAGAAGTGGTATCACCAGTGCCAGGTATAGAGGGAGAATAACCTCCCTGGACCTGTTGGCCACAGTACTTCTGATACAAGCCAGGATGCCATTGGCCTTCTTGGCCACCTGGGCACACTGCTGCCTCATGTTCAGTCAGCTGTCAACCAACACCCACAGATCCTTCTCCCCTGGGCAGCTTTCCAGCCAGATTTCTCCTAGTCTATAGGAGACTTATTCTATATATATATCCTACATCTCTATATTCTAAAATAGAACAAAATGAGTTGATTTAGTTGATTTTTCTGTGTTAAATGGACCATCAGGTTTCCATCATGAACACACCACTGACATCACTTGCATCTTGCTTTTGGTTTCAGTGGAAGTAGAATTCAGACAAGAAGAGACAAATACATCAAACAGCAACAGACCAGACTGCTTAGATGTGTGTTCAACTTTGATTATACTTAGCCTATAATAAATACACCCTTCGGGGGTTTATGTGCTATAAATAACTAGAGTGGTAAACTTTGTGAAAAGACAAATGGACCATGTAAGACAATATTCTTGGTAACACCTGCAAAAGTTGAGAATCTAAACGTGAAAAAAAAATTGACATACTGCATTAAATGTGATGAGCAATATATTAATCAAATAGACTCATCAGAAGTTATTTTTGCTGCAGTTGCACTCTGCTTTGGTATAATTTTTTGGAAGTAACTCTGGGCATGTCTCCCACTCTCATTCATTCATTCTGTCTGCAAAGCTCTGTATGGCTCTTTGATGCCTAATAGCAAATTGTCTGCACAATGCAATTCTGCTGGAGCCCACTGAACCTGAGCTCTACTTTATCAAAGCAAAGTGTTTATTACTGGTCTGAAGTTAAAGTTATTGATTCGGTTCTCAATGGAGATGTTATAAATCCTCAGACAAGACTGAATTTTGTAGGTCACACGTGGTCTTTTTGAAGAAACAATTTATAAATTCACGATCTCTATCAGAGTCCAATTTCTAGAAACCCCTGTTCAGGCAAGAGAAGACAATGATGAAGAATAATATTCTATCCAAGAGATGGTAAACGACACAGGGATGTTAGCATGGGAGAAAACACATTGCAATCATCTATGTCATTTCACAGAGGATTTACTTTACTACTGTATGTTATGTATAATAATAGTAATAATGTTAAAGCAATGACAAAGAAAAATACTACTGAAGAAAAGTTTTTCAGTGAATATGAGTATGAAGTTAGCAATGTGTATAAAAATGAGTGAAGAGTCATCACTGCAAAGGAGTTACTGAACAGGAAATCAAGTTGATGAGGATATTGTCTTTTAGTGAATTTTCTGTGCCTCTGTTAGAAATCAGCACCAAGCAAGATTTAAATCTCAGGAGTTTTCACATTCACTGCTATGTAAGTTGCTAATGTTTCAATAGGGGGAAAAAATCCCATAGTATAAATGAAAGGAAAGGCACAGTATTTCTTAAAGCAGGAACATCTACATCGCACCAAGTTCTGGAGCAATTTTTTCGCCAGTGGGGCCCATGTTAGACTCTTCCAGCTACAAACATAATTGAAAAGGTTTATCTTCCTGGAAAGAAGACAGCCTTCACTGCACTACTGTAAAGAACATTTCTCTCCATTTCCTCTGGTTTCCTCTTGGTTGCTGTCCAGTAGATCAGAGAGCTGCTATGCCACAGTATGCAGTGGAGTTTTAAGGCTTTTCTTCAGGGACCAATCACATGTACACTTTACCATTTGCATTGTGCCATTAAGGAAAATAAAAAGCTTCAACTTATATTGCACTGGCATATATCTTAGGCAGGAAAAAGGTGTTTATCACAAAATTGTTTTTATGAACCATTCAGTTCCTCAGAAATACACCTGGTATTAGTCTCACGTAGTTACTTCAATCTCTTTTTCTTCTTTCCAGAATATAGGCTGTATTCATAGCTGTAATATATTATACTAAACACCACATAGTACAGGTCTGCACTAGCGAATACATACATGCTCATAACTAGCTGTGGAGATTTTATCAATCAGTATGGATACAGAGAACTACCTGTTGGCTTCCTAAATGTTCTTGAGGTTCCCTTTCAGTTTAATGACCAATACAAGATAATAATTAAAAACTGCTTGCACTTACAGTTAAAAAGAAATATGCTTTACACTCAAGGAGTGTGGTAATATTCAGATTTGGATTTGAAGCCAATTTAAGCTTAATGATGAGGTTTAAAATCAGACCCTGTAGAAAATTTGAACATAGATCTAATGATATTTAAATAAAAATATGTGAAATGTTGCTCCAAAAGAGCTGAAGCGTACTGAGCTCACTTACATGCGTACATGAGATTAGATGTAACAAATACATGTATTATGATGAGTGGTAAAAACTGGCACAGGTTGCCCACAGAGACATTAGTAGTTCCCATTCCTGGAAACATGCAAAATCAGATTGGATGAGGCTCTGAGCACCTGATCCAGTTGCAGATGTCCCTGCTCATTGCAGAGGAGTTAGATTGGGTGACCTTTAAACGTCTTTCACACCTTGAGGGAGACAAAGTAGGACCCAGAACTGCATTTAAACATTTAGTTTTTTATCTCTAATGTTATAATTCTAACTCAAAAGTATAAGCTGAAGTCTAGACCAATATTAGCATCCTATAAGGGTTTGAAGAGGGACTATATGACCTGTATGGAGTTCAGTAATAAAATCTTCAGATGTTTCCTTGAAACTGCTGCAAGTGAAGTTTCTGCAAACTGGTGTTCATATGTTGTTCACGTTTGTGTGGGATCTCAGACCAGCTGAAAGGGAGTTCCAATTATGACCCTCTCCTCTCATCCTCTTATAGTCACTTCTGGAGTGATAACATGGGGTATCAGTCAGCCCAGCTCCTTATCTTCTTTACCTTTGACCAGTAGTGCCACTGGTAAAGGACACAGTGGGTTGCTTTGCTCCCCTGTCAGTGCAACCTGTGTGTAGGGATCTGAAAAACTCCAGGGTCATACTTCAAGCCATTTCCAACACACAAAACTCATGGTTTCCATATCCATAAGTCATCCAAGTACAACATGTATTGGTTCCTATTAATAAATCTTATTAATATTTCTGTTTTCATTATCATCTCTGATTCTTTGTTCTGTGGCTATGGTGTAACTCTGCATACAAGCATTGATATGTAGGAGGGGTTGACCGGGGCCAGTTTGGTCATCCTGATAGGCAAGTGGTTATAGACATAATGGTTAGCTCATTCTCCCCGACTCATTCTTGCTGCGCAGATGGGCTTTGATATGGTCACTGATGTGGAGTGGCCACCAGACCTCCTCACTACCCAGCCTCACTCCTTTTTACCCAGCAACTCAGCAAAGCCTTCTTCAGCACATTCAGAGGGGCAGGGATATGTCAATGCCCTTTCTAACCCAAATTACTGTATGATTCTATCATTCCACACGAGTGCTCCTTCCAAGTTAACTCAAACCTTAAAGCATTTCAAGACCTTCGTATTCCAGGCAGTGATGGTGGTGGTGTTGATTATGGCAGTTCTTCCTCCCACTAGAAGTGGAAGAGCAGAAAGGAGATGTGTACCCTGCCCTCAAAGATCCACCTTCTCCTGATGCATGTGGTTAAGAGATTTTCAGGTGAATAGTAGCTGGCTTGTTTTTATTTTTAAATTAAGTAACAGAAACCTTTTAAAAATAATTACAGAATGTTATGTCTGTTGTTCTGCGGCTAAACATAAACATTGCCATTAAATAGCTTTGAGGCATCAAAGAAAAGAAAGGGCAGCTGCGTATAATGAAATTGATGAGGAAATAAATCAACTGCTACCAGTGCTTCTGCAGAAAAACTAAACAGTCCCAAACAATCACAAATCAGTAGATTATTTCTTATAGATGACGCAGCACAGCAGCAGCTCACCATGTTCACATATGAGCAAAACTCTATTCAAATTCTTTCCCTTGACCAGCTTCCTGTCATAGAATACATCTACTTAAGCACCATCGCAATAAAAATAAAATAAACTTCTCAGTTAATTCAGCTTTCTTTTTCTTGAAGCTGAGAAAGAAATTTGATAATTGCTACTTGTTTTTAAATCCCTGGGAGGTACTCTGATGCTGCAATGACACAAGCTCACAAATTCTGAGGCAGACAAATGGACTTTGTAACTGAAATCTAAAATATTATTATTAGATCCTCCAGAAGATGTAATGTTAGTCCCAAGAGCAATATAGTGACACGTTGCTTCATGTCATAAATCCCATGTAATTTTTTCATTTCCATCTCTTCATCTCCCTTGCAACATGTCACCCTCCCACATGCAGAGAACTGAATGGAAAGGACTGCTTACTGGGAATATTTGTACCATCAAGGAACAAAATGTGCTTTCTGTGTTATATCTGTGAAAATTGAATGAACTTCCTGGCAACAGCAACTAACCAGGTACTACTAAATCCAGGCACTAAGTCACAAATATTTCACGTCATTTTCAGAAATGGATAAATAGGGGTAGGGACCAGCAACTTTTCGGGTAGTTGACATTGCGTTGGAACTGCCATTTGAATAAGATAATGGCTGAACATCCAGAAACACAGGCACATGTCTTCATAACCTGTAAGTTATTAAAACAGGAATTTCTCTCTGTTTCAAGGCCTTGTTAGAATTGTTCAGTATCAATCAGTCCCACAGCATCTAGGCCTTCTTCTCTGTAAAATGTTCCCACAGTCAGCCTCATGATGGAAAACATCAGTTTTAACCCGTCCTTTAAGGATAGTTTAAAAAAAATGTGAATTAACATTAATGTATCCGATAGAAAATTAAGGCACAAGCCCACTAAATAAACTATATTTTGCCATTAATTAAATATTTTTGTAACTGCAAATATTTATCCCACCACGCTAGGCATGTATAAAGTCAAACTCACAGGCATTTGTGATGAAAGCTTGCTGAACTACAAGGTGGCCACAGAATATACTGACAATTTAAAAGACACTTTTATGGTAAAGTCAAGGCTTTAAGAAACATTCACCCTTAATCACAACACCACAGAGATGACACTGTATTTCATTACCTGAAGAGTTGAGCTCAGGATCTATCTGTGCTATAATTCACTGATTTGTAGCATTATACTGGATGTATTTTAAGTACAAACTATGACAGGTAATAACGGAGTATTTTTATCTACAAACTGTGACAGGCAATAACCTCTCTCTGGTTCTCAGGGAAATATTAGACATTAGAAATCTTGAAACAGTAGTGAGAAAGATTAACACAAGTCTATAAATCTGATGAAGATGTCAGCTTAGTCTTTCCCCACATGATAGTGGCAAAAAAAAGTTTCAGGGCATCATTAGCATGAATTTAATTTCTGACAACTTTCCTGTTAGGGTGCATCAACTAGTAGACAGCCTGTTCTCTAGGTCTCCTGACTCAGGCACCAGTGAGAGACAGGAGAGTGAATACTTTGGAAGGAAGTAAAAATGCTACAAACATAAGTAGTAAAACCCATAAAACATCTTAAAATAGTTCTAAGTGTATGAGTATCTAATATAATCAAAGTCCTTTGTATAATCTTCACTTAAAAGTTCAGGATGTCATGAATAATGAAAAGCACGAGGAAAAAATAAACAGCATGGAAACATATAAACAATGTATGCTTTTTCAATAAACATTTAATGTTTTCATCTACAAGCAACTCATGTTTTATTACTAGAAACTTGGGCATTTTGCAGTATTTAACCTTAAAATGCTTTGGAAAGAGATCACAAACTCTAACCTAGTTGTTCTACCCATCTTAATCAAAACTGTACAAGCAGTCCAAATAACCATAATAATAACAATAATATCATAACAATAATATCATTTGAATATGGAAATACCTACTTTTCAGATTAAGGCCGTAAGCTTAATCTACAAATACTAAGAAAAAAAATGCAATTGCATTGTAAAATATATATTTATTTTAAAACAAATTAACAAGAATAAACTGACTTAAATAAACACTCAGTTTTGTATCTACTATACTGAGATATGTTGTGCATGTTCCATGACCTTTTTTACTTCCTTATGAAGCATCCAGTTCTCAGCCCTCACTGCAATGAGGGCTTGTTCCGTCAAGATGATATTTTAATCTCTGAGAAATGTAATGAAAACATGAAAGGTGTTTACAATCATTTTGGCAGAAAGGATTAGGACAAAGGAATGTATGTTACCAAGCATTTTTCAGGTATTACATACTGATTCATTTTGCTTCACTTGTGTAGCCCAGTATTCCCACTAAGCTATAAAACAAATACCAGAAAAAAAAAGAAATTACGAAAAGGCACAAGGGTTCAATAAACAGTAAGCAAAAACAATAATTCCTTTTCCTCTTTTTGTCTTAGTACCATGGCTGCATTGACACTAAGTGTTTTTCATGCATGTTTCTTGGATTTTTTCATTTTCTTGTGAAATAGCAAGTAATTGATTTCTTCTATAAAGGTTTTTTTAAGCATTCTTGTCACTGAGATTGCTTTTTATGACCCATTCAGGTTCATCTACTGCATTCTTCAGTTTATTACTACCTGGTTTTCTAGATGCAAGAATCTCTGCAATGACTACATATGCACTCTTGAGAATTCTTTTCTTTTTCTTTTCATCTGCTTCTCTGTTCATCCTATATCCTTCTCTGTCACCCAGTCTCACCACGTCAAAGTGAGTCTCAACCCATCTACTTACTTGTTGGCTGCACTCATGCTGCCATGCACAGAACCAAAGGCTGAAACACTATCTCCACAGCTAGGAGACTATTCTGGCAGAAGAGTAGAGAGAGCTGGGTTTCATTAGGGGTACATATGTTGCAGTGGAGGATTGAAGCTCATTTTTTTCTGAGATGTCCTGGTAGAAGGACTGCAGCCACCCTATGACATGAGATAGGCATCAGGATATCTTGGATTACATGGATCCCCATGAATAGGAACACTCAAGGGAAGGTCCCTTCTGTCTTTTTCAGCTGCTAATCTACCCAGTTTGCAGTCCACCTAAGTTAGTATGCAGCTAGAAAGACAATTCTAAACGTAAAGGCATGTTTTCCTACATACCTAAACTCAATAATTTCCCCTTCTCTGCCCTAGAAATTGCATTAGTTCCCTACCTATGTATTCCAGACTTCCTCCTGGCTGACTAGCAGAAAGCCTGCTAGAAAGCTGCAACACTAATTTCAACAGTCTTTGGAAAACCAAAATTTCTGTGTCTGATTTTTACATATTTTTATTTTGCGTTACTCATTTACCCATTCCCACCCTCAATGACAGCACTTGAAAAACTCCTTAAGAATCTGCTACAAATATAGGGCTTAGGGTTATTAAAGAAAAAAAGTAGGCAAGGGCGTTGAACTGACAAAAAGAAGCACTAAGGATGCTCATTGAAATATGGGTTTGACATTTTAAAAATAAACATTCCGTTCACGTTTCTGTCAGGTTACAAAAAGAAAGAGGAGGGTGAGAACATCAGCCAGCATCTATAAGCAGTGCTATTAGAGCATTTGTTCAGTGCATAGCCCACAGGCTGAGCACTGCAGGGTTGTTCTCACAGTAGAGCCCACAGACATTAATCTGGGAAAAACAAGAATGAAAAAGGGTGGAAAACATCTTAAAGATTATTCTTTTTCAGAGATCAGCATGGTTGTAAAGAAATGAAAGCAGTTATCAACTCCTGGAGCTGTCTGGGTCTGGTACACTAACTGCTATGAGCCACTGACATAATTTTCCATGCTATCTCCTTCAAATAAAGCAGTGACTCTGCAACAGTGTTAATATTTTGACTTACTAAAACTTTGATTTCATTCATGTCTTTTATTATGGGTTTTGTAGGTAGACCAAAAGAGGCAAGGCTGAAAGTTTGTGAGACGTTGGATGACCAAATTTCCTCCTTTCCCAACAAGCTCATTTCAAATAATGGAACTTCACCAGATTTATATCAAAAAAGAAATCAGTGCTTTCCCTGGGTTTTCTTAACCATGAAAAAATCACTAAATATAGAATGTTCCTAGCACCTCTGTTCATGACACTAATAAATTTTGCAACAAAAAAAATGGCATAGATATTGAATTACTAAAAAGGAGCACTTGCTCATTGAAGTGTAGGCTGGTGTTCTGCCATGACCGTTACTTTGTATTCTTGTCAGGCTAGAGGAAAATACAGGCAAAAAAACCCCAAATAAAATTAATCAGAACAAAATATCTACTCTGCTGATTAATTTAGAATTATATTTTATTATTTCATTTAAATCTTAAATAATTTTTTACTTACTCTATGTGCCCCTAAAATCTGATTGTATGTTTACTTCCTTTTTTCATATTTCATACCCGGGACTTCAGTCTTCTCAACACTGCATAATTATTTTTTTCAGTCATAATCCTTTTTTCCTTGCCCCTGCTTATAATCTCAGGTCTCCTTTTCCCATTCAGCCTCTTCCTCCCTCCTTTCCTCCACAGCCAGAAAAGGTCAGAAGTCTCTTCAGTATCATAAGTCTTTTGGCATTTCATCCATCTTGCAAAGGTCTGAGTCTACATCTGATTCAAAGAAGTTTTACCAACTGCCCAGCTTCATGGGCTAAGCTTGAAGAAAATCAATTGATTCATCGTGTTTTCTTCACTTCTTCCATCTGCCTGGTTTCAGGGGAGAAAGGGCGACAAGTTGTGAGGGTTTTTTTCAGCTCCTTACTTGTCTGGTTGGTCTCTGCCTTTCCAGGATCTGGCTCTGCTTTGAAGAAGGACTTTGAAGGATCCATTCACTGCCATGACACCCACTACAGCTCCTGCCTACACAGGGTACACATCATCATTCTGGGGCTCTCTGAAGTAGCTCTTCTCTGGGAGTTTTGATTCTGCCTTGAGGCAGAGTTTGCAAGCACCTGTAGCAGAGTTTTATAAGAGCTTTCAGTGATCATACCTGTGTTGTCCCTGTTTCTATCCAGGTCACCTTCATCAACATGTCATTCATGAAATATACCTTTTTCATTCTTGCTTTTATTGCAGTTCAGTCTGCACTGCATCTGAAGCTGCAGTAATCTTGGTAATTCCCTGTTTTATAATTAAAAAGTAATACTAGGATAGCAAAAAGCTGCATGCAGTGCTATAGGGTACAATAACATAATACAGTCCCTGAAGCATACTTGTTTTGTGTGAGGCAGGCTTTTCTTGACAAGTGTCAGTTTATGAGGTTTGACTTAATCATGCAAAGGCAAGCAGCAGAATTAATCCTACCCTATGACTGGTTACTCCTGCCTACAGCACTTATTTTATATTTCTGATTGTTTATACATAACAGGATGTACTAGTATTTACATATCAAAATCAACTGGGTTTAAATAAAGTCCTAATCTATTAAAAAAAACCCAAACATGTTGGGATGATTACACACCCTGATGAATACACCCTACTGTGTTTGATTGCAGCTAAGCTTCCAGTTTTGTTTGATTCCTTGACTGTTTTATATGCTACACATTGAGAAGAAGCATGTCTTGGGACTGATTCTCCTGCAGGGAAGATTATATTTGTGACAAAAAAGTGCTGAGCTGTCACTCAAGGTGTCGAGTCCATTGGCATTTTTGTAGTCCACTCTTTTCAGTATTTATTATACATAGTCATTGGCTCCTACTGATATAGTTTCTAATCTGAGCAGTATTTATTCTTAAACCCTTTGGTCTGAGAAAGAGTATTGTTCCCATTTTCACGGCTAGGTAGAATGAGGTACAAGGATTTCAAATTATTTGCCCAGGATCACAGAGGGAGTTCCTGCTCCTTTGCAGTGTAAGTCTGAGCTACAAATGCTCTACTCAGTTCTGAACTGTCATGTTTCTTTGATGAACAAGCAAAGCAGGGCACTGTGCTGGCAGCATCAGTCTGGCATGAGGCCACACACTTCACCGAGGAGCACACAACCAGCAATGAGGTTACAACAGACTGTGCTGACCATATCTTTTCTCTTCTGCACAGCTCCCAACATTATACATCAGGGTTTCACTGGTGGGCAGAAATTCTAAGGTTAAAAGTCATTTAACTATGAAGTCAAGGTTGTTGTATGATCATAAAATAGGGTGAGACTACAAGGTCACTGAAGCACCCTGCCAAGAGCACATGTTCTGGAATTGCACAGGCACCTGGAAAAAGGCAGTTTCAGCACATGCTTTTTATTGTTTTCATCCTGCTACAGCTGGTGCAGCAAGCACACAACTGAGGCTATCAGTTAATAGATATTATTATATATATATGCCTATAACGGGCAAAGAAAACAAACTGTTGTATAGAAAACAAGGCTTCTAAACCACACTTGTGCTTTGCTTACAGTGGTGGGCTTGAGACCTTTGGTAGGCAAGAGAAGCCTCTTGTGCCCCAGGAAGCCTCCCTGGGGCCACTTAAAGGGAACAGTAACAGTTATTAGACATGAACAGGGATGTCAGGTTGAAAAGGTGTTCTGTCAAAGTGACACAAGACCTCATTTTGGGTTTTACTAGCAGCCCTTGAATCCTCAGTCCTCTGTGTTGGATAAAAGGCTTCTGTCTGCCCTGAGGATATAAACCCAGCTTGTTTTAATATTACAAATGTGTGCTTTCTGGATGTCTTTGAGATCCATACTGTCTTTAATGAAGAAGCTGAGGAATATAACATTTTTCCCTTTGGTTCTTCAAACAACTTGCCCCCAAAATTACATACATCACAGATCAAGATTAGCTGAGCCTTCCCACAGTACGTGGCAGTCAGCAAGAGTGGAGTACTAAATGAAGGATAAGGGATGAGAAGGAGTTTAAGAAATAAGACGACCTGTGTTGATTGTTTTATATGGATAGGTTTTGCTGGGATTTTTTTTCCCTCTTTTCTTGTTTAAGCTTCAGCAAGATCAAGTAGCCAGTAGGTTTGCCATGCATGTCCCTGATGTTTCAGACGCATGAACATACTGTAATTACAAGATGGAATTCTATGGAAGGATAATGTGCTCGCTTTCTAGCCCCAAAGTCTCTTACAAGGGACCAAAATTGCTTCTTTTGTTACTGGAAGAAAGACAGTGTTTAATATTAAAACTAATTTGTTCTAAATCTGGTAGCTCAAAACATTATTTGTAAATAACTTGGTGACCTAACTTCTTTTCAGTTGCCTGTGCATTTCTTTCTCTGATGAAGCTGTAAGAGTCAATAACAAGGAAATACTTCAGTGAATTGCCATTTCATACAAACCAATGGCATCAAATTTCTCTTTGGCCTGACCTGTTAATCAGCAAGAGTTTTGCTGAACCTAGCAATTGTCACTGATGTTTGATAATATGTTTACGGATTTGCCTTCCTTCATTTCTATCATTTTCGATAGATAATATTTTATAATAGCTTTTAAATTGTCCCATCTCCTCCACTATAGCTTCTTCATTAATGACAGCCTACCAGCTTAAATATACTGCATCTAATAACACAGTGTTTGATATTCTCTGACTAGTTTAAATTTATAGTTTCTCCTTTCCTGCCCACTCTCACAGAATAATATCATATTTTGATCCATGTCTTCCATTTACATCTCCTAAAATGTAATATCTCTCACCTTTTCACTGCTGTTTAAAACGTCCTCCAAGCCATCCATCATTTTAGGTCAGAGTGGCACAGTGAGGGAGATGCAGCACTGCTCTGCAATTGCACTGAATCCATTACAGTGCTGGGCTAGTCAATACAAACAGCAAAAACCCTGCAGTATAACAAACAAGAACCTAGCAGATTGATTACAGTAAAAGAGAATACTAATGTCTTAAATTAAAAACATCTGACAGTACCCTCAGCTGTTTCCCACATTTGATGCCACCTGTACTTGCCTTCAGCACAGACCATGACAGCCTGCAGTATAACAACAGGGATGAAGAGAACCCTGGTCCAGACAGTGGGGAGAGTTGGGGAAAGGAGATGAAGGGCTGTGCAGCCGTTCAACTGTACAGCACAGACATCAATGTAGAAATATGCTTTGTGTCCACTGAAGCTAACGGAAAGAATAAAGCCCCTTTATCCCTTCTGGTAAATCTATGTCTTCTTGTATCTTGGATTTCCTCAAAAAAAAAAACACAGCTAATTCATGTGTCCTGTAGTTTGCATATGTCCCATGCATTTAACCTCTCATGACTAAAAGGTATGGACTCCTGTGATATTTACTCATCTTCCAAAAGTTACTAAAATATGTTGTATTTGAAATCATGAAATAAGACAATTGCTACTTCTCAAATGTTTTTCTAAAACATACAGATTTGTCCACAATGGTTATTTGAACTTTCTTAACATTCAAGCTAGTTTTGCTTTACTCTGTGCATACATAATATTTGCTTGTACATGTATAAGAGTATTTCTATATACAGGTAATATTTCTGTATATTGGGCTTAAGCATTCAGTCACTCCATTGATGAGAAAGCCCTGAGCTTCAGTGGTTCCAACTGTGTGAGTAGAAAACATAAGCCTCAATTTTCCAAATTTGCTAAAAGCTTGTGTCATGGATTCTGATAGGGATTTGACCATGACACTACTGAAAATGACATCAAAATGTTACTATCATCAAAAAGCTTTCCATTCATCTTCTGTGTGTGCTGATAGGTAGGATATTTTTCCCTTTATGGTCAGGGGACAGATTCCAAAGTTGATGTACGTTGACATATTGACCATCTTCAATAACATAGGAAATTGTCTATTTAAGGTTTTGGGATTCGCCATAGCAACAAGAAGACAATATTCTTATTCTTCCTACACAGAGAGAGAAAAATAGGCATATTATTTGAATAATCTTACTCCTCCATGTATCTAGATCATCTCCTGTTTATTTCTCATACCTATTTGTACTTAGATAGTATAGGACCAGATTCTGTTTGTCTGATCAGTTTGAGTGGGTTGCTGTCTTCCTAGTAGCTGTATCAAAATAAATGAATCTACTTAATGAGATAAGCGCTAAAGAATAAAATTAAATAAAGCATACTGTCATCCATCACTCACATTTTATGAAAGCAGAGGCAAAAATTCAGTAGGAATCACTGAGAAGAGCAAAACACCTATATAAATGAGTACAGAATTGGCCTTGTCTACATGTTTCCATTTCTTGGTAAGTTTGGTTATTTTACTTACAGCTTTGGAGATAGAGAATGAGGAAAAGACAAGTGCAATTTACAATTTAAAAAAGGTCATTTTTCTGTGCAAAACCAAGTAACAAGTTGATGGGTATCTCCACTCGAAAACTGAGCTCGATGGTTCATGCTTAGGTTTTAAATACTACGAGTTCAACACAAAGGGGGTTAGAACTAGATGACCTTTAAGGTCCCTTGCAACCCAAACTATTCTATGATTCTATGATTCTGCGATTCTATGATACTATGCACTTACACAATATCTGCTAGCAAAACCCTGTGAGCCACTACCGCTATTTTTTGAGAACATGCTTTCCTGCGGTAGTAGGATGCCTTATGAGGAGGTGACATGGAGTAAGTATGTTTGTTGCCAAGTACATATCTAAAGTTTTAGAATAAAGGGACAAAATACTTTGAAGGAAGAACAGGAATGTGGGATTGGTTGTTGTAATGATTACGATAGTTTTGTTCAGTTTGCATGAGATTCATCTCACCTAATTTTAGCACTCTAAAACTTATTTGTTAATTTGAACTAGCCATCTAGAAGCTCTTTTCTCTCTCAGAAGAGAACCGGTTTTAAGGGATTAATTCACCTTCACTGGAGGTGTTTAAGGCATGGGTGGACAAGGTGCTGAGGGGCATGGTTTAGTGTTTGATAGGAATGGTTGGACTTGATGATCCGGTGAGTCTCTTCCAACCTGGTTGTTCTAGGATTCTATGATTCTATATTCTGAGATAAGTAGTGTTAATTATTCTTTGGTGGAGTCCTCTTTCTGCTGCCTATACAACAGCATTGCCTGTAGAAGCCTAATTTAGTTTAGGCCAAATACATAACATCTAGGTGGTTAAAGCCAGCTGAGATGACTCCCATCCTGTTAGATGTTTATTGGTTGAACCACTAATAGTAAAAGTTGTTAATTGGCAGATGCAAATATTTAAGTTATAAAGACCCTGCATGGATGAGCTTTTGGTCCAAATCTAGCAATTTCAAAAGAGAATTAGATGATATCAAGCCCGGGTTCTCTCCTTGAACTGGGTCCTACCTTCACAAGGACTTTAGATTTTGGTAGGGTCCTCCTTTTTTCATCTCTACCAGGAATTAGAGTCCTAAGCATTGCACTAAACTTCTCAGGCTGGCAATAGGGAATATAAGGATGGCCTTCAATAGTCTCTAAAGGAAACAAGACCAGACTGGCTGATCCCAGCAGGAACATCTGGTGGGGTGGTAGGGAATGTCTGTGAAATTTTGTAATCCCTTGTGTATCTATCAGAGCAAATGGACAGACTGGTCCTCTCAGCAATGGTACTGTTGTTGTATGAAATTCAGAAGCCAGATAATGTATTAGAGATGATGATTGCACTCTATAGGTTCATTCATTTGTGTTATTCCTTCATATTGTCATGTTTTTATAAATGCTGATGGTAGAATTCAGGTAGGCAGATTTGAGAATTTTTCTCTATATTATCTTAAACTAATATAGTTTCCAGCTAAAAACTAGAAACCCCAGCTAAAAACTAGAAACCTACTGCAGCTACACCAGATGCAACCACAAACTTGTGATTATCTTTTATTTGATCTGTGTAAGTCATTGGCATGTATGAGTTTCACACTATGGTACATAAGTGTCCTGTGTAAGACAGTCACTTCTCTGCTGGTCTGTGATTAGCCACAGCTGCTAATCTCAGTAGCATCTCCTGCCTTGCTAGACTGATTCCTGGCTAATGAATGACTCATTTAAATGCTTTTCTTCCACTAAATCGAAAAGCTCAGCTATACTTTATCATATCAAGGAGCAATAGTTAACATTATGTGTTGGTCCCAGTTAGCTATTCATTTGCTCACTAGGTACAAGACAACCTTTCTCATCAATAACTCTTCTGAATGCACCTCACAACTACTGGCAGTGAAGGAAATACATATTTTTATCACACACTTCATCTGACTAACCACTTTCCATCTTTCCTAAGTATCTTTGTTCGCTCTTCTTTTCCTTACATAAGCTACTATACATGTTTTTCTTAGTCTTTCTTTGCCCGTGTCATCCTTACTTAGTCTAGTCTACAGTATACAGTGTCCGTCAAAAGGTGGCACAGCATCAATAGAAAACAATCAAATTACCATGTTGATGCTGTTAAAGAATTGATTCCATTTACACCATTTGCTTATCCTCGTGCTTTCATCTCAAACTTTGTCAAACAACAATAGCTTGTATAATTTCTGTTCGCACAGGACATCTTAATGCCAGGGTTTGTTCTCATTACATTTTTTATCAGGCAGATTGAATTCTGAGCCCTTTTCGTTCTCATTAAAATTTATTAGATGAATGGATTAATCGTGTGTCATTGTCTGGTCTCTAATGATCTTTGCAGGAAGAATCAGACAACTTCTCTCTGAACAAAGAGGGATAAGCTGTTCTTGGGTATTATACTTGGGGTTTAATAATTTTATTTTTGAGGAATGTCACGGGTTTCAAAATAATAAGCATTTTCTTTCAGGCAACATCTCTTTAAGGGATTTGTTACATCTGTCTGCCATAATCACCACGTATTATTCCACATGATGGAACATGGCATGAGTGAGCAACTGGTGGTAGCACATTACACAGGAAATCTGGGGAAAGTAACACTTCCTCTGGGTGCACTAAAGCAAAGCTTTTCCTGTCTCTTAGATCTGAAGTATATGTTCCCTAGAAAGGAACAAGGGTCTAACTTAAAAACAACAAAAACATGAAGGTACACGGGTGCATTCTGTAATTCTGTTTGTCCAAAAGATTCATTTTGGACTGAGGAAACAAGCCAAGCATTCTTTTTTAATTCTTCTCCGAATTCAGGAACTTGACTAAAAGTTCTGTTAAAGGAGAATATAAAAACTGCACCACTGAAATGCAGATTTGAGAAAACTGGCAAGAATCACAGCCTCTTATTTTTTAAATAGTAAAAAAAATCTAGTAACTCACCCATTTTTTTTTCTTAACTGCTATTTTAATGATAACTAGTGTAATAATGTCTACATTTATATTGCTGCCTGCAATACAGGGAATGGGCAATGGATGGAAATCATCTTATACTACATTTGAGTAAGTCACTCAATTTTTTAATAGTCAGTAGAGATTCATTGCTCCCTAAAGCAGCTGTTTAAAACAGATCTGGTGATTCATGCTTTAGAAGTGCCTATGTTTCCTATTGACTAAACAAGGATAGCAGCAAGCTATATGTGAAAAGAAGCTATATGTACAGTCAGGTGAGATGGCTCCTACCACAAGGTATCCTACCACTATGACCTGAACTCATTCTAAAAAAGAAGAGGGAAATTTTACCTTCACATACATTACTCATGCACACACGGGAATCTAGGAGCCAGATTTAACCTCTTGTTCCTTTACTAAGTCCAGCATATTAAAATCCCAGTTTCAATGAGAATTGCTGGTAGTTTTATCAAACTAAAGAGAAAATGCTGAAGGCAAAAGAGGGAAAATACACGTTTCCATTTTTATTCTGCATTTCTTCTCAAGGTAAAAATCCTACTTGGAGTTAAGCCCTAGTACGCTATTACAGGATCACTGAGAATCACAGAGTCATAGCAGCTGGAAGGGACCTCTAAAGTTCATCCAGCCCAACTCCCCACCCTCCTCCTCCAGGCCATAACCTAGAGTACACCGCACAGGAGTATGTCCCAGGTTGATTTTTAATATCTCCCGAGAAGGAAACTCCACAACTATTCTGGATATTCCTTTCAAGTGGCCAGACCCCTTTTCAGTATTCTGCAAACTTCCTTCTTCAATCTGAGGGTTTTTACCAGAAGCTCCTTGCTCATCCATGAAGATCTCCTGCCTTCTTTGTTTGATTTCTTGCTCTCAGGGATGCATCAGTCTTGAGTTTGGAGGAAGTGGTTCTTGAATATTTATTATGTCTCCTGAATCCCCCTAACCTGTAGAATCCTAACCCATGGGATTCCTCCAAGCAGGTCTTTCAAGAGGCTAAAGTCAGCTCCCCTGAAGTCCAGGGGTTAAATTCTCCTTATTGTCCCGCTTGCTCCCTGCTCGAGCTATATTGTGGTCACTGTAGCCAAAGCTACCCTCAACTTTCGCATCCCCAACCAGATATTCTTTTTGTGTTAGTACAAGGTCTAGCAGCACAACACTCCTTGTTGGATTCTCCACCACCTATGTTAAAAATGCATCATCTGTGTTCTGTAGAAATCTCTTGGACTACGAGTGCCTAGCTGTGTTGTTTTTCCAGTAAATAGCAAGGTGGTTAATGTACCCCATGAGAACTAGGGCCTGTGATCATGAGGCTGCTTCCAGCTGTCTGTAGAAGACCTCATTGATTCCCACTTTTTGATAGGTGGCCTATGGTGAACACCCACAACAGTGTCACCATTATTAGCCATATTAGTTTTGGAGAAGGCAAGGTAAAGTTTATAACTAAATTGGAGCTTGTATCTAGAATCACAGAATCATAGAACAACCAGGTTGGAAGAAACCCATCGGATCATCGAATCCAACCATTCCTGTCAAACACTAAACCATGGCCCTCAGCACCTCATCTACCCGTGCCTTAAACACCTCCAGGGAAGGGGAATCAACCACCTCCCTGGGCAGCCTAGTCCAATGCCCAATGACCCTCTGCGTGAAAAACTTCCTCCTAATCTCTAGCCTAAATCTCCCCTGGCGGAGCTTATGGTCATTCCCTCTTGTCCTGTCCCCTGTCACCTGGGAGAAGAGGCCAGCTCCCTCCTCTCTACAACCTCCTTTCAGGTAGTTGTAGAGAGCAATGAGGTCTCCTCTCAGCCTCCTCTTCTCCAGGCTCAACAATGGTATATGAATGAATTGCACTGTTTTATAAACTTGGTGTCCATGTCCTTGACATGAGGACCAATAAGAGAGCTAAAATACTCCCTGCCCCACAGCAAGTCATGACTGGACCATGCTCTTTTAAGATTCCCTGGCCTTGGTGAGCTCTTTCATTATCATATAAAACACAGAAGATGACACAAAATAAGAATTTAATAGAGAACCATGATCCGAGTATGATTATAATCTCAGCAATTTAACAGACAAAATGTATACATTGGAAAAGAGTGGTATTGTACTTTGTCTTAATTAATACTGTCTCCAGGCTGTAACTGAGTAATAATTAAATGTAAAAAAATCTGCCTTTGTGTAGTTCTAGGGTTAATATTTTATGTATGGCAGGAGTGAAGAAGGAACAGAATGATATTATTTGTCCGCCAAGTCAGGCAAAATTGATCTATGCAGAATATTTTATATGTAAAAAAGAAACACATTGCTCACTAGAGAGTAAAAATAGGACTCACATCATTAGAATACTAGAAATAATCTAATTTGTATCATAGATCATGTCACTATAATTACAGTATTTTTGAACTGTTCATAATATAGTCTTGTTCTCTAAGGGAACTGTGTTGTTTTACTTACCATTACTAGTGGGCACATGTTCCATGTTTTACTCCTGTAGCTTTAGATAAAACAGACAGCTAATACTGCAGAGAGCTATTCAATAAGATTCAAAATGTTCAACTGCATCTATTTAAGAAGCCATCTGAATAGAAGAATTTATTGCAAATAAGATGAAGCACTGCCAGTGTTAGCATGTCTTCAAGTGTCTCTGTTCTCAATTAAATTACTCTGTCAACTTAAAAAAAAAAATCACCTTTTGAAGGGAAACTGAAAGCTCAGAGGCTTCTGTCTCCTGGCCCATAATGTCTTCCCACATGCACTTCACCTACCTCCACTAAAGCCCATTTTGAGTCCTGCATCCATCAATTATAACGACAGACGTTCCCATTTTATACTGTATCTGGCAACCAGAGTGAATCCTGTTCTGGAGTGCCTAACACCACCATGAGTTCAGTCTCTGTGTCCCTCAAAGCCCCAGACTCTGCAGGAAGGGATTGTCCACGTACAGTACCTTGGCAACTTCCTTCCAAATGGACAGTTTGCTTTGAAAATACCAAAAATAGGTGAATCCCCTCCTTCCCTCAGCCACATTGCTAGATTTTTAGGAATGCAATTATCATCTCACCTTTTCCAAAATCTGATCCCTCCCATCTACATATTTACCTCCTTATTTAACTTAGCATCTTTGCTACTCATTCAGCAAAAGCTCAGCATTACACCTGTCCTGCCCTTTTGTACTAAATTGAACCTACCATGGAGCCACTAAGTCAGGGTGCGCTGTAGTTAAGCGCAATGTTTTGCATTTGTAAAATAAGCTCAGGATGGTTTCATTCGGCACTCAAGAGGGATAAGAAGGACACACCACAGAAGGTGTAGGAAGCTTTTGACTTGTAGCTACTTTGACACTTATCTCTGTAGCCATTGAATTGTTACTAACATATTTTTTTTTTCTCAGCAGTAAAAGAAAATACATCCTGGAAACACTTATATTCCATTACTGAAAATTATATTATGTGATGACACTCTTTGCCTTGGAAAAGGCATGTATCTCCTTAATCTCCAGCCTGATAACACACTGGCTCCTCTTCTGGAATGGGGTTATTGAAAAATGGAGGTTTAGGGAGCACTGCAATGCTCATGTACTGTCATAGTACTCTCATATCTTTCAAAGTTATGCTATGCTAAGGTGCAAATTACCAGCCAAATGGGATTTTCAGGAAGACATCTATAATTACCTTGCTAAAGGCAAAGATATCTGCACTTACTTTGGCTTTGAACCAGCAAGGCATTTAATAACACGTTTATTTTTCCATATGAGACTGGAACGATTAATTTCAAGTGAAAAGATAAGGAAATACTTAACTGCTTTGCTAGACTTCAGCTATGAATTGCACTATAAATTAGTGCTAAGGAAGTAATCATGCCTTTCCGTGTGATAATTTAGTAAGGGCAAAAGAACTAGTTGATGAATGGAGTCTCAGGGGAAAAAAATAAACAACTCAATACTGGAGAGGAGTGGACAGCCTGTGGGAAAGCATGGACATCTCAAAGTGGTTGACTAAGGTTTCCATGCAATGTTCTGATGCCATTCAAATCTGTAAGTCATGCACAAAAAAATGCACAAAAAAACCCCTCTGAAGATTTGCAAGATTATGAGGTTAAAGACAAGGATCTAATCTGAGGGTACCATTCCTGATGGAGCCATGCACCATCTTGAATCATGGAGCCACAGAGTAGATTCTTAGTTGACATTAAATGATACGCATCTGAAGCAGGATCAGTTCATGCCGTCCAGGAGTCTGCAGTGGAGTTCAATAAAGAGGTAAGGGGTGGTAGGGAAAGAGGAAGAGATATAATAACAGAAGACTTTGTCCCAAGAGAATGTTAATGTGTAGCTTATGGATAGGTAGATGTGCAGGAATACAGACAGCAAGTAAAAAACCACAAACAAACAAACAAAGAAACAACCAAAAAGCAGCACAGTTACCGAGTATAGGATGCTGAAATATTTATGTAAGACATTATAGTGCCCTCAGGAGGTATTTGCAATGCTACTGAAGTTGAACAGGTGATCTGAGAGCTTACACTTACATACTTACTGGAGAAGGAACTGAAAATCTGAAGAACTCTGATTAGAGTACTCTTAAAATAGCAAAGAATTTGTTATTGTCTTCCTTATGCACCCAAATTGCTTACAGCATGAGAAATGCTAACACAAGAGTTTTCATTTTCATCTTAGCTGCTTTTCATTACCTGAGGTAATGAAAAGCCAATTGCAAACTATAATCAAGCATACCAGGAAGGGTGGAAAGGAAGCTTAAAATTCTGCTTATTACAGATTAGTAGCTAATGTCTAAGCAGGTCAAAAGAGAGATTCAGAAAGATGTCATACTTATCTTCTGTTTTCCTTCTGTGTCTCAAAACCCATCTATCACTTGTGATCAAGTTATAAAACTGCTCTTCTTAATGACTTAACAACCAGAAAAAAAATCTACTCCCACATATATCATCTATGGTAAAAAACCTGCATATCTTCTGTCACTGTGTTTTGGCATGTAAAAAAGAACATATATTCTAACTTTATTATGAATACTGGATTCTGCAATAATTTGCTGATATTATTCTAAAAATGTAGATTTTGAGTACTGCTGAAACTATCCTGTAGCAGTTAACTATCTATAAATATTTAAAATCTCTTTGACATTCTTGAACAGCCAAAACTCACTAACGAACACTAATGATCAGGGGAGTAAAATTAGTGAATAACAGAACAGAACAAATACATGAACAAAGTAAGGTAATGTATCAACAAACTGGTTTGTTAATTTATTTGTTTCATTTCTTATGCAATGATTTATGACTAGAGTCAACTAGAATTCTTTTTTATTATTATTGTTATATTGGCAAAATATTCTCAAAGTGGCAAATGCCAGCCTGTTAAAAATGAGACATCTTATACTAACTTCTGTATACAAGGAAACCATTTGCAGAGAAAAAAATGTACACCTCCCTAGCTCTTTGGTATTCAATAAAAGGTTACACTGCCTTGTTCAAACTACAGACAGAAACATGGGGTCTATCTCCAGATAAACTAGTGCTCTCATAAGCAAAGTCCAGTATTATTCAGATATTAGCCTGGGTTCCAGATACACTACCCACATCATGTTTGCACAAACCTCCGCTCATATAAGTTAGCCCAGACAATGCTGAGTGCTGTACACAGTGCATCAGGTTCCCAGCCTGGCTGGTTCAGAATGGCCTTGTGCCATAGAGTTGCATGCCCAGAGATAAACAGCAGCCAGGCAGCTCCAGACTAGAAAGCCTGAGAGCAACTTCTGCATCCTCTTGCTATAAGTATATATGTATAGTGATGGTAGGATTCTAGCATTGCCATGTTGGGCCCATATACAGTCCCTAGGCATGTTCCGGACTGCTCCAATCACTCTGAAATTAGCAGAGCAACTAATTTCCATTTTTCTAAACTAAAAATCTTAGTTTGGAATTCTTTTTCCATGTAAGCTTTTAAAAATGCACATTTATTTTAATTCCTGAAATTATAGAATTCCAGGATTTGTAGTGCATGATTTGTTATAATGATAATGGTACACCTAAGTCATAAAACTCAAACTTACCACTGTAAAGAACCTGAATTTTCTTCAGATGTCTGTGTTCTAAACTTGGTCCCTTAGGAGTGTCCCTAATTTTACCTGCTGTACAGTGAAGGATCTATTGGAGCACACAACAGCTTCCATTCGGCATCAGGTATCTGAAAACAAGCTCCTATGCACAGCAGGGTTTCACCAGAAGAGACGAATTAGTACACCTGAGGTTTGCTCCCCTCTCTTCTTTATTAAATGGGGCATATGCATGGACTGCAAATAAATTAATTGACCTGGGAAATTACTTTATGTGTCACAACTTTTCTATGGCTTCTCCTTTCAGAGACCTGAAAAGACTGGTAGTGTGCAAACAGGCAAAAATAATTAACCTCTTTGTCCTTCCTATTGATCAACTGTGACCATCCTCCCTTCTTTCTGGCTAGGAGGTATAGGTTTGTGAAATAGTTTTTCTACAGTTTACCCCCAGTCACTGCATGGGAAATCATGAGATCTACTGACGCAGAAAGAGCTTATAATTAACTATCTGAGATGTTCAAAAAGCTGAGCTAAAGGGTCAGAGATTAGATCTCAGCCCTTATCACATGTCTGTGGAAAATGACCAGCTCACAGACAGTTCAGCTTCCTGCTGAAAACAGTCTGCTTTACAAGGATTTAACCCCTAGCCATTGAGGTTTTTTGCATGTAGAAAATCTGTTGCGATGCTCAAATGAAACAGTTGGAATGAATGCAGATTTGTCCTTCCAGTCACCTAGCCACAGAGCGTTACAGATATTCACAGGTGCTGTGTGATGCAGCTCCCAGAACAGTTGTCTGCCTGTAAGCACCTTCAACATTATTTATTAAAGTGGGTGTGGAGCTGGTTCCAAACTTATGTTACAAATAATCCTCTCAAAATAACATATTTCTCCTTGTATGAAGAAAACGACATGAGTATTTTCATTCTGAACAAAAACTTCTGTAGATTTTGATTGATGAATGGTGGAAATGACTGTGAAGTGTTTTACAGTAACCAAGAATTCTATGTGAAAGTCAGTGCTCTTTCACTGACAGTCCTGTGCCATGCCCTAGGCTGATGTGCTGTATCTCTATTTCTCTTCATAATTATAAAACCAATAAGAACCATAGCTCCGTTCTTCCGATGCTGATATAGGAGTTCTTGTAACTGCTGTACCCCCAGTTTTTAGCCAAAGAAAAGGTAAAAAGCATCAGAGGTCACACAGACCACTGTGATGCCAGTGGGGTTTTGCTCAGCAACGTCACACACCTTATGTGACAGCATTAGTGATGGCACTGAGGGGTTTTCAGATGCAGAGAAGTGGATTGCTGAAGTAAAATGGAAAGTGGAGCCTCAGTGGGGTTTGTGGGTGGCACTGCTTTCCTGGAAGCAGAAAGGGTGAGCACAACAAGGTGTTTAGTCATCATCAGGTGACCAACAAGATGGTTAGACTTGGTCTTGAAGGTATTTTCCAACCAAACAATTCTATGATTCTATGAGATTGTTTCCCTGTGGGTGTATCAGAGCTATCATCTGTAGATCTGAGGGAGGTGGTTTTGGAGAAAGAGATGAGGGTTTGGTATTTAGGTTAAGGGATCCATTTCCCAAACTATCCCAATGAAAACAAGACAGGTAACCTGCCTACTAGATCCCAGGAAATACTCAGATGCACTAAGCTGATGCTAAATAATATGGAAATCTAGTGGTTCTTCAGTAGAAATGCCAGTTCACTCACAGCTGGAGCTCCCTAGAACTTCAGAAAACAAAGGAACATACAATATACAAATATCTCCTATGGGAACTGGAGGAATTCAGCTACCTAGCTAAGGTTCCTATTGCTAGTGTGGGACATGACTAAGCCAAAGCCTTCTGCAGACAAAGTGCTGAACAAAGCAGACAAACTCTCCCTAGAGGACAGTGCCCATAACAGTGACATTGTTCTTATTACTGTGGTCAAGCCTGGGGACTTATTACTGAGATCAAGTAGGATGAAGCCTGAGGGGAGGAAAGTAAAAATGTGTCACATTTCTCTGAAAACAGTATTGTTTCTTTTTCAAACCACCACCACCACCCCCCCGCCGCCGAAAACAAACATGAGTTGCATTCCAAAGCTAGTTACACATTTTAATAGCCTATCAATTGTATTTATACACATACTTACTCAACGATATATGTGCATCTGTATTAAGTGTATAAAGAAAGCCACAAATAGTGCCAGGTGTATACAACAGACCACTGTAATTTGAAATGTATAGCGACAGGTAAGGAAAGCCACAGTCTTTGTAAGGAAGAAGGAAATTATTGATTTGTGATTGCTCATTTAAAATTCTTGTTAGCAGAAACTAACCAGACAAAAACATATATACATGGCATAACAGTGGAACCCAGAGACAGAAGGAAGAAATGCACTCAGTTATTTCAAGCAGTTTATAAAATATTTTTCTTAGACAATTACTATTTTCATTATCAAAACTAACCTTTTCACTGAGTCATGTAAAATTCATACTCTGTATTTTCTGTCTCTAATTAAAGTAACATTATTTAGAGTTATATGCAAAGACAGAAATCAGTGTTTTTTAAGACCTCATTCTGAAAAATAAATTTAACCTATACTCTCCAGCTTGTATATTGCATGAGTGATTCTTTCCTTATCTGCTTTTTAATTACATTGATAAAATGTAATGGCAAATTGCAGTCTTGCAGTTTGGGAAAACGTTGCACTATCTTTCCCTAGACGCCTTAGTGTTTGTTGTTTATTTACCTCTTATTCTAGTTACTGAAAAGATAGTTGTCCTTCCAATAATTGCTGGTAGGCTAATAAAATGATAAATGTCAACTTTTCCTCTAGTTATGGGTTAGACTTGTAGAGGAAAAAATATCTAAGTTATTATAATTATACAATAACACTCAATGCCTTTTGCAGTGAGCTCTGCACAGATACAGCAAGCCAGTTTGTTATTTAAATATGAACTGAGAAAAAAGAAGTGGTTGTAACAACTGAAAAGACAAGGAAAGGTGGTAACAAAGAGCTAACTGCAATCTGCACACTATTCAATATCAAAAAAACCCAAACACCAATAATACACAGTAACTGACTAGCTCTGAGAATACCAAATAGAGCCAGCTGAGCATCAGGTACAGAAGGGTTATTTTACCATTTCTAGCCACTCATTTTAACTTGTTATAAAAAAGCTTCTCTTCAAGAGAAGAATTCGCCACTTCTTTACATCATTTCCACAGGTACATAACAGTTTCTCAGCTTCTGTCAGATACTTAAAGGACCACTACCCCAGTCAATGGCAATGAACGAAGTCTGAGTCTTCATTCAGCTGAGTCTGACAGGAGGAAATGGCCTCAAGTTGTGCCAGGGGAGTTTTAGACCGTATATTAAGAAAAATGCAGTCATCAAGCACATAGATTGCCTGGGGAAGCAGTTACCATCCTTAGAGGTATTTAAAAGACATGCAGATGCTTACATGCACCACAGAAGTGAAAGGCAACCACTTTCCTTATGAGTGAAAGGCAACAGCAAGCAGCTGGAGGCAAGATCACCCTAGAGCACCACAGATGCTTGTTAAACAAATATCTACCGACTCAACATCTGGACATCTGGACATGGTGCAGTAATTGGGCAGTAGCCATCTGTGAAGTGTCCGTAGGGAAAAGCAATTAGCAGGTTTCATATATGGGAGAGGTGAGCCACTAGAGCCCAGTGGGGAAACAGTTCTGTAGATTAACATCACTACTTGGTATGGAATGCTTCCCACAGTCTGACCATTCCAGGAAAAGCTAGTCTCCTGGCCCTTCATCACAGTAGCAAGGATGGATAGTTGCACCTTGCTGCTTGATGGAGGTTTCCTACAGCACAGACTTATTTCATACAACTCCTAGAAAGTAAGACTGTCAGAGGCAAACACTACATCAATACATTGCTGCCACTAGATGGCAAAAAGCACACATACAAAACAGTTTCTGAGAGGAGACGTACTACTCTTCACTCTGTGGAGCTCGTTGCTTCCTCGGGCAGCACAAAAGCCCTCTCCAAGCATGCACTGTGCCTTTGGAAAAGCTGCATTGGGTCCCAACGCTGCAAATTATCCCAATCTGCATCGAGTTCTGTGGTAAAACTAGCTGCCGAAACAAAACAAAAACTAGGCTGCAGCTGGAGCCCACACAGGACACAACTTTGAAGTCGGGGATCAACAGAGCTCAGAAGTCTGGTTGCAAGAAACTGTGAACCTCTGGGAAGAGTGCAGAAGAATGGGGCTGGGGAAAATCCTTAGCCGTGCAGAAAGATTTACTCTACAAGACTCCTTATTGTCTTGTAGAGCAATTATGGGAGACACCAAACAATGTGGACATAGACTTAACTAACACAAAATCACCTCACCCACCCGAGGCCTGGGGACAGACAGCATTGTGAGAGTCACCTGGAAAAGCACTGGTACCAAACACAACTCACCACAGTGATGGGGGAAGGCGACAGTTTTATGCTGCTAAGATCCTGCATTGAACTCCAAGTATTTTGTTCCAACTTAGTATTTAATATCCTGTGTAATCTAAAAGGTTGGTGCAAAAATAATTGCTGTTTTTAACTATCACCTTTAAAGCAGCTTATCTCATCTTAGAAAAAAAATGATTAATCAAAATCAGAATCATTAAAACATACACACTTTTGCCAATGTGAAAAAAGTTTCTTTATTCTAGTAGCATAGAATTTTGGAGTCACGGAACTGATAAATCCTTTGCAGGTATTTTGAGCTGATGCTTGGCTGTGGAAAACTTGCTCTTGCAGGAATCTGTCAGGATGCTTGAAAATCTGGTGATCATTTGGAGGGTTTGATTCCATGGGAAGTTGACCAATTTGCAGCTCTCAAAGGGAAAAGGAGTTAAGAAATTTTCTCTGACCTGCACCAGAGCAGTCAGAGATCAGATTTAGTAACTTACTAGCATCCTTCCATAGAGAAAGCAGATGCAGAACATCTTGGTCTTCACTTTGTGCTGTCATTGTGATAAATTCAGACAGGATCTGTTTTCAAATTTGTTCCTAACCTGCTCTGTGCTGCTGGTTGTCAGTGAGACAGGAAAGTTCTGTACAGCAGAACAGAACAGTGTTGGCAGCAGGCATAACAAAAGTGATAAGCAGTGGGGTGGGGAATGAGGCAGTAAAGAGAACTCCAGTCAATTCCTTCGTTTGGAAGTCCATCTCTAGTGCCACTGTGAGGACGCTGTTGATGGTTTTGGAGAGGCCACAGCAGTCAGGGGAGGCTTTTGAAGCCTGGAAGACAGGGAATGTGCAGCACTTGTGCAGGGATCTTCACAGCACATTGCAACATGCACACGAGACTTGTGCACACACAGCAGTTGTTATAACAGCAGAAGTGTATCTAATGTACCACCCTAAGACTGGCCAGACCTATTTGTATAAAATCCTACTGTTAGCAGCTTTTTGCTCTTACAGCTGAAATAAAACAGGTGAAGTATCTCCAGTGATCCTAAACTTTCCAGTTACAGTCCTAATTTTATTTTGGTAGACTTCTTGCCCAATGTAATGAGCCTTTTGCCTTAGTCTGGCCTAGTACTGGCTTTAATGTTAGTCTTTGTTTGACTGCATGCACCAAACAAAAGAACTGTGGAATGTATTCAAATTCTGCAGGCACAAAGATGAGAACAACCTTCTTGGACACAAATTCCTGTTGTAAGCCATGATGCCATCAGTGAAGAACTGCCATACATTTAGCCAAGGAAATCTTGAGTTCCTGCTCCAGGCCATGAGAAAAGAGCTTCTTGGAACTTCTCCACTTCCCCAATCATTTCTTCTTCATCTCATCTGTGCACTTTCTCAGCTGCCAGATAGTGCCCCAGAAGCACTTGGTCAGTGAGCAGCCTCTGGGTGGCAGTGCCAAAGTATCTGTCTCATGCTAATACTCATGCCACTATCAGCTTATGCCTTTTCTGGACCAGTACAGGTGCCTGTGTTGGTACCTGCAGAACTAGGACTATGGAAATGCTCCAATAGAAAGAAATTACTGTCTCTTAGCCAGATCAGTTTTCCAGCATTCTTTTTGCCTGGCCAGTGCAGAAGGCAGCATGAGGGAAGCAGCAAGCAGCTAGGAGCAGCAATTTCTCAGAGGACTGCCAAACATCACACCCCAGCCTCACACAGTGAGTGGACTCCAGTGGACACCTGTTGTTCACTAGGTGACACCAGCTCTATTATAACCCTTGAGTGTAATTTAGGTGGGGTTGTTCTAGTCAGGTTTTTCTTAACAGCTGCAGTGATCGGCAATTTGAGTCATTCAGTTTACCACAATCTGACATGCAGCCCCATTTTTATACTTTTTTGGACTTCTGTTCCCTACAGCACTGTTTGAGACCTGCAAGCAGAGAAGAACCAACATTCTAAGTCTGGCTGGGAAGCAGACAGTTATAAAGTCCACCTATTAGTCCTCATCTCCTCAAATGCATGGAGACAGGCATCATAATTCTGACAAAGCACTCTTCAGACATACACCAAAGCGCACTTGGCAAAACCACATTGAAATAATGTTCCACCTCCTCTCAAGGTGAATGCCTGGGCGGTAAAACTAAAATGGTCCTTGGAAGATACTAGATTTATTCAATAAAAAAAATTGCATCTGTTATTCCAGTAATTAAGAATGACAGCTCTGCCAAGGACCAATAGTACTGTAGACTTCCAATGAAGGCCAGTGACATAAGAAGCAGCCATAAATAAGCTCTGTGACGACATATAAGCCGATGAAATCTGGCTGCTTAGCAGCCTGATCGAAGACTGTGTGGTACGTGAGCAAGCTGCTCGCATTTGTATTTTCATTTGGCATTGAGGGATTTTTTTGTCTGATACAGGTTTCATTTTAAAGAGCAAGTGTGAAAAATTATTTTAGAAAGCCTTTCAAGAAATCTAAGCTAGCTTAAATTTTAAAAAGAAAGCTAGTGATCAGTATGGGAGGAGCACAAAAAACCCATTTACCAGTTGAAGCTTTCAGGTCACTTCCTGGGAACAATCATGTTCCTTTCCCTCAATAGTAATTGCAAATAATGTCTAAGGCTGCTCCAAACCCAAGTTTATCAGCAACTGAAATACAGCTGGCACAAACTGTGAGCACAAACACTATGCATTTCAGCAGCCAAAGTGAATAATAAATACATCAACTTTCTGCCTTCTCTGTAATTTGCTATAGTGGTCTACTGCTGAAATAAATAAGGTCCTCATACCTATCCAGCAGAGTGTTTTTCAAAAATTCTCAATGTTCATGAACACCTCTGGGTAGAGCTATGATATGAGCATGGTAGACTCAAAATAAACCATGTGTTACATCAGATGAGTCTATGCACCAGACACAACCATACCAAATGATATCTCTGATCCAACAAAACATTAGGGCAGCCTGATCTAGTGGGACGTGTTAATGCCCATTGCAGTGGAGTTGGAACTGGATGATCTTTAAGGTCCCTTCCAACCAAAACTATTCCATGATTCTACAATTGTAGCTCATATAAATTCACTAACATGACTGGAATCACTGATACACTTTACATTGAACCTGTGTGCAAAGACTTCATGTGACTGGATTCTGAACGATCACCATTTTTCAGGAGAATCAATAGACTAGAAAGAAAACAGTGAGACAGAGATAATGAAACCTATTTTCTGATGCTTCATGGTATGAGTATAGGAGAGGCTTCAAGGTAGTAAAGAGCTTTTAGTTCTGAATTCCATTTGGGAAGGCCTGGCGAGAATCTTATCAGTTGTAGAGGAGGAGGCAGTAAAGAAGAGCAGCAGCCTTTTGGCATCCAGTGTCAGGCTGAGAGGCAATGATCACAAAATGAAATCTGAAACACCATTTAAATGTTAATTCCATTTAAACATAAGAAAAAACATTTTTAGTAGCAGGCGTATACTCGCAGGCATGATTTTGAAAGTATTTTAATAGCCACATTAGTAGGAATGCTACTCTTCGTTCCTTTGGAAATAAAAATAAATCTTCAATGCGTTTCAGTCCCACTTTTAGAAGTTTTTTCTCACTTTCTTATGGTTTATTATTTGTAAGTAGTTTAATTCAATGAAGGAAGACAGAAGTTTTATTTTGGTTATCAACTAAAGCATAACTAAACCATGTAAGTACCATTATGATCTACCTGGTTTCACAGTAATACACTGCTCATCACAGTGAATTATGTTCCTTTGTAAAAACTAGAAATGGCAAACAAAACCTAACTGAAATAAATTCATATGTGAGAAGCAGTTCCTAAAGACAGGAAACCCGCAGAGAGCTGTGCAGACAGCACAGCCCCATCCAGCCTCCTCCTCTCCACCAGACACACACCCTGGTGCCTGGTGGGGAGAAAACAACGGATACACCAGATAAACGGCTTGATACAAGAAGTATCTAAGTAACTGTTTTTTGAAAATTAGACATAACATCCCCCGATAGCATGTTTTCTTCAAAACTATGTTTTTCCAGTCACTGTTCATTCTTCTGAGGATGATAACGCCTTGTGTGTAGTATGACCTGTGCTGAACAGATGTCTCTTACTCCGTAACCACCTCTATTCACAGTTTTCCCATCTCACAGGCAAGGTCAAGAGGAGAGTAGAACCAGCTCCAAACTACCAAGGCTTTTTTGGCTGCCGTGAAGTTCAGAAATAACATTAAAATTATACCTCGGAATATACGATGATCTCTAGAGAAATTCATACACTTGCATGTAAGCAGGACATGCATCTTGTAACAGCTCTTGCCTCACCGCACAGGATGCAGAGCTACTGACTAGGAGAAGACTGACTAGAAAGTTGCCTGGAGGACAAGGACCTATGGGTGTTGGTTGACAGCCAGCTGAACATGAGCCAGCAGTGTGCCCAGGTGACCAAGAAGGCCAATGGCATCTTGGCTTGTATCAGAAACGGTGTGACTAGCAGGTCCAGGGAGGTTATTCTTCCTCTGTACTCTGCAGTGGTGAGGCCGCTCCTTGAATACTGTGTTCATTTCTGGGCCCCTCACCACAAGAAGGATGTTGAGGCTCTGGAGCAAGTCCAGAGAAGAGCAACAAAGCTTGTGAAGGGGCTGGAGAACAGGCCTTATGAGGAACGTCTGAGAGAGCTGGGGTTGTTTAGCCTGGAGAAGAGGAGGCTGAGAGGAGACCTCACTGCTCTCTACAACTACCTGAAAGGAGGTTGTGGAGAGGAGGGATCTGGGCTCTTCTCCAAAGTGACAGGGGACAGGACGAGAGGGAATGGCCTCAAGTTCTGCTGGGGGAGATTTAGGCTGGACATTAGGAAATAATTTTTCACAGAAAGGGTCACTGGGCACTGGAACAGGCTGCCCAGGGAGGTGGTTGATTCACCTTCCCTGGAGGTGTTTAAGACACAGGTAGATGAGGTCCTGAGGGACATGGTTTAGTGTTTGATAGGAATGGTTGGACTCGAGGATCCTGTGGGTCTCTTCCAACCTAGTGATTCTATGATCGATGAAGATCACCGCCTCACGTTGCCCAGGCATTCTGAAAGCGTCAGAGGAGTGCTCCTGCCCAGCACCGCCGCCCCCGAGCTCGCAGGGGCGGGCGAGAACGCCCCCCGCCCGCTCCGCCCTCTGCCTTGGATACGCGTGCGCGTAGCCTCGGGCGCCGGGGGCGGCGCAGCTGCGGCCGTTAGTGGCTGTTACTTCCCAGGATGAAGAAGATTTTTGGGTTCGGGAGGAAGAAGAAGGCGCCGCCGCCGGCCGACAGCGGCCCCGGCGGTGCCTACGAGCTGCGGCAGAAGGACCTGGGCAAGCTGCACCGCGCGGCCGCCGACGGGGACGTGGCGCAGGTGGCTCGGGCGCTGAGGAAAAGCAGCATCGATGCTCGCGACAAGGCGGAGCGGTGAGCGCTGGGCGGGGTCGCGCCTGGAGCCCCCGGAGCCGAGCTCCTCTCGATCCGTTGCAAGCGTAAGGCAACCAGCTGAAGGTTTGGGGCCTTCCATACGTCAGCCCTTTCATGCCTTCTATGAGAAGAAAAAATCAGAGCCAAAACATTCCTTTAGCCTAGAGAGGAGGAGGCTGAGAGGAGACCTCATTACTCTCTACAACTACCTGAAGGGAGGAGAGGAGGGAGCTGGCCTCTTCTCCCCAGTGACAGGGGACAGGACAAGAGGGAATGGCCTCAAGCTCCACCAGGGGAGATTTAGGCTGGAGATCAGGAGGTAGTTTTTTCACATAGAGGGTCATTGGGCATTGGAATAGGCTGCCCAGGGAGGTGGTTGATTCACCTTCCCTGGAGGTGTTTAAGGCACAGGTAGATAAGGTCCTGAGGGACTTGGTTTAGTGTTTGATAGGAATGGTTGGACTTGATGATCCGATGGGTCTCTTCCAACCTGGTTTTCCTATGATTCTATGATTCATGACATTGATAAGCAGTGCCGGTTTTATCAGAGTAGCTCAGCATCCTGGGATGTCCATCCTAAGGGCTGGGTGTTTGCCAACCAGCTGGCTTATCACCCTGAAAACACCTAAACCCACCTAGATTTGTAGAAGTGAGGAAGAGCATGAGCTTTAAGTAACATGGGTTGTGTGTCTGGGTGTTGCGAGGCTCATAGATGCAGTTTAAGGTGGATTTGAGTGTGTTTTGTACCTCCTGTAGCTGCCCAAGTCAAGGTGCCCAGTGGCATTTATGGAAATTGCTGCTGAGTGTTGTTTTATTTTCTTGTTACAACCTTCTCTTCCTCTGTGGCTGGTTACGTCCTTAGGTCTTAGCAGACCCTTCTATGAAATTTGGCTAGTTTCTGCATTTTAATTTCATCTTGTCTAGAAAGCTTTGTTTCCTCCAGAAAGTTTTCCTTTTGTGTGTCCTGCTATTATCAGTTTTTTAATTGGGCAGATAAAGCAACACACTGTAAAAAAACCTAAGAGACAAGATAGCATACATACAATAGAACACTACAATAGTTTTGGCATGAGCATGCTGAAAAGCTGCGGAAAAGTTTATCTAAGAGGGATTCAGTGGATGGTCTGCGTGCTTGCGGCAGTCCCTGTACAACCGCAATGTACATGTGTCCCTGTACATGAGGGTTGCAGGCCCACCTGTGCTCATTTGGTTGTTGTGGATGTGAGATGTGGTCTGAGTGACCCGCAGGTACAAATCTGTTTCAGAGCTTCATTGTCTTCTCCAGGGGCTGGAAAGAGAAGTGAAGAATAGGAAGTGTGGGAAGTAATGTCTTGAGTGTGTCCATTGTTGTTGTCTCAGTTCTGCTTCTCAGGATTTTCAAAAGCAAAATCTTGCAGCATAATAATGGCAAATATTGCACCTACGTGCTCTTTCCATAAAGTGTGTCCTGTAGTCCATAGGACTTCCCAAAACATTCACTTGGAACAGCATTGGTTAGGATCAGGCAGCTTTTCAGAGGTAGTCTAGCAAAACCTTCTGCCTTTTACCCATATCTTATGGGCAAAACTTAACATGGAGTTGAAAGTACTGTAGATGTGATGCCTGCTAGTCATAAATCCTGGGTCAAAGCTAGTTGCCAAGAGATTTATCCTGTCACCTGCCTGTCAGAACGAACCCTAGAGCTTAGCTTGTAGCTGCTGGGTTGTCTGCCCAAGTGCCACTGGAAGAGCATACTGCCAGCCTGCCGTTTCCCTGTGGTCTCTCCCAGCTGCTCAGGAAAGAGCAGTTATCTTGTATCCCATGGGTGACTAGCATAGGATTGCAGCAGCTGGAGGAACAGAGCCTGGGCATGGTCCTCAGGGCTGGGGGGTGACAGAGCAACTTTGGTGTCACTGCAGGCCTTTTGTGGAGACATGTAACCGGGAACACTGATATTCTCAGCCAGCCTGTTCCCTGAAGCGGATCTTCTGTGGAGCTCAGTAGTCCTTCCTCCAAGCAAAGGCATTTCCTTTTGTCTTGGAAGACTGAGTGACTTGGTTGACAAGGACAGCAATGAGTCCACAGGTTTTCTGTTTGCAAAGCAGATGATGACTTCTTCAGGTTTATCGTGTTTCCGAGTGCTCGGTAGAAGCAGCTGTTAGATGATTGTGGACCCCTTCATAAGCAGTCCTGGTTGGCTTTTAGACAGTCTCAGTCAATCTTTTGTTCAGAGATGAAGGATCCTGTACATTTATATCAAAATTTCTCAAAAAGCAATGGTAGTAGCTCTTGACAGACACTTTTGTTGATGTTTCCAACTGCTCCTTGTCTGTAGCAAGTTTTTTTAATTTTCTTGTGTTTTTCTTGCCCTTATTCTTGTTGCCATGGAGGAGGTTCATCAGTTGCCCAGTAATAAGAACTACCTGCATTACAAATTGCTGTGTTTCTGCACCATGTGCTACTGCATTCATATACCTCTCCCTTTCTGTTTCCACCTAGCCAGTAAGTCACTATGCTCTTGGCTCTCAGCAAAGTACCAAAATAATTGCAAGGGCAGTTGAGCTTTCTTTAATACAGAGGACTTACAGTGATGTATTTCTAAAGTAGTGCTGGCATTCCTCTCAGTTCTTGAGAATCTGCAGGATTTTTATTGGCATCGCCTTCAAGGGAGAATGGTCCTAGATGTTTTCTGTCTTAGAATCATAGAGTTGTAGAATATCCTGAGTTGGAAGGGACCCACAAGGATCATCAAGTCAAATTCCTGTCCCTGCATAAGACAACCCCAACATTCACACCATGTCTGAAAGCACTGTCCAAATGCTTCTTGAGTATTGTCAGGCCTGTTCAGTGACCACTTCCCTGGGGAACCTGTTCCAGTGCTTCACCACTGTCTGGATTAAGAACGTTTTTACAATATCCAGCCTAAAGTTCCTCTGACTCATCTCCCTGGCATTGCCTTGGGTGCTATCATTGATCACCAGAGAGAACAGATCAGTGTTCCTCCTCCTTCCCTTGTGAAGAAGCATTAAATTGAGATGAGATCTCCCCTCAGTCTCTTTTTGTCTAGGCTGAACAGACAAAGTGATTTTAGCCACTCCTCATACAGCTTTCCCTTTAGACCCTTCAACAACTTTGTGACCTGCCTCTGGACACTCTTCAGTAGGTCAATATCCTTTATACTATGGTGCCCAAAACTGCACACAGTGATCAAGGTGGGGCTGCACCAGCGTGGAGGAGAGCATGACGCATCCCTCGGCCAGCTAGCAACGCTGTGCTTGATGCACCCCAGGACACATTTGGCCCTCTAGGCTGCTGGGGCACACTGTTGGGTCGTGTTCAACTTGCCATTGACCAGAACCCCCAGATCCCTTTCTGAAGGACTGCTTTCTGGCCTCTCACTCCCCAGTCTGTATGTATATCCAGGTTGCTGTGTTCCAGATGCAAAATTCAGCACATGCCCTTGTTAAACTCCGTGAAGTTTGTGATTGCCCAGCTCTCTAATTTGTCTTGATCCCCCTGCAAGGCCTCTTTGCCCTCAAGAGTGTCAACGGCTCCTTCACAGTTTCATGTCATCCACAAACTTGGTTAGTAAACCCAAGTTTTGTTAGCTTCTCTCCTGCTCTGTTGGGGCAGGTGTCATGCAGAACAGCAGTGGTTTAGGGGGAAACCATGCAAGGACTTTCTGGGTGATTGCAGTTTTGTGTGCAAGCAGGCTGATTAATTGGCATAAGACCTGAGATGTTCTGTGGTTTGAAGGAACCTTTTTCTTTCTGGTAGGGCTTTAACTTGACAAAAAAAGGGCTTCCTCTGTAGTAGGCTTTTTCTGACTGTGATAGTTACGTATGTTTCTTTCTGGTAGTCAGGATTACAGTGTACTGCTGTCTAGTTTGCTATATGTTATCAGAGGTACTTTGGTGCAAATGTATTCTTGATTTTGCTGCAATGGCAACCAAGCTAAAGAAAAAGCAGAAATTCTCAAAGTATAGCAAAATAATAATATTCTTTTTATAGAACCCATTTCCTCTATCTCCAGTACATTTCTGGCATATGAGTGAGGACTGAAGAACTTGGAGGTTTACTTTCCATAGTTCTCAGATTCCTGACCTTTGGTCTCTGTTGCTGTGGAGTTTGTGCAAATTCAGTTCTACAGTGAAGGAAATGTCATCTTACTAATTGGACACCATGGAAGCTTTTTTATCTAGCCAACCTTAGCCATTTCCTGTTATCAGTAATAGCATGAGAAATCTTTCTTAAGCTTGCGCTTTGCAAGGTGAAACTTGTGGTTGTGTCCCATTTATCACAACCTGAAATTGTTTGGTTGTCTGTCTGTGCTAATTTAATATATTTAAATTTTAGGACAGCTCTGCATCTTGCTTGTGCAAGTGGTCATGTGGATGTTGTTAAATATCTAGTAGAAAACAAGTGTAAGCTAAATCTTCTTGACAACGATAACAGATCACCACTGATGAAGGTATGTGGAATTTGTCTATAATCTTTGAAGGTGCTCTTATTTTGCAGCACAGGGAAGCTGAAGGAAATGCAAATGCTTGAAGTTTTTCCTTGTCTGTGTTGTTCCCAGGCAGTACAGTGCCAGCAAGAAGAATGTGTGGCTATTGTGCTAGAGCATGGTGCTGACCCAAATCTGGCAGATGCTGATGGCAACACTGCTCTTCACCTTGCTGTCCTATCTCTTAATACATCTGTAGCAGGGCTACTACTTGAGCATAATGCCAACATTGATGCACAGAATAAGGTAAATTTTTATAATGAAAGAATTTATTTTAAAAAGTTGCATTAATTTTTCTCTGAGTTTTATTTTTACTTTGATTTTTTTAACTTGATTTATTTATATATCCTTTCAGGAGGGATATACACCACTTATTCTTGCTGTCTCCGAGCATCATGAAGACATAGTAGAGTTTCTCCTTGAAAAAGGAGCTGACGTGCATGTCCGAGATCAGTGTGAAAGGTGAAGGGTTTGTCAAAAAATCTACATGAGTCTCCTTAGTATTCTTTAGGTTGGATTGATGAAGCATGGGAATAAGCTGTGAAACAAACAAACAGTCAGGGAGCCACACAGAAGGAGCTATTTCTGTGACTTGTAAAGCAGCCCTGGCTGCTGTCGTTCAGAGGATGCTTTCCACATTGAGGATTGCAAGAAAGCATTGTCTGTGTTGGCCTGTCTGACAGGAAATGTGCCGTTAGCTCAGTAGTATTACCTTAATTCGGAAAACAGTCTCATGCATAATTTGTATATAAGTGTTGTTTATGCAAAAGCTTTGTATGAAGACTGAACATTTAATTGTTTTAACTCACTCTATTGTTGCTCTTAATACTTAGTGAAAACTACTTTTTCTTACATTCATTCTAAAGTAATGGGGAAAATACTTTATTTGAGAGCAAACAGGAACAAAAATAAATTATGTATTTCATATCGTATTTTGTATGTTTCAGAACCCCACTTATGATTGCTGCTTCTGTTGGGGAGGATAATTTGGTAAGAGTTCTTCTTCAGTACGGTGCTGATCTTTCCGATAAAGACACCCGTGGATGGACAGCTGAGGATTATGCTGTTATTTGTGGGCATTCTAGGTAAATCTTTAATTTTATCATTGGAATAAGTTGTCAGCGATCAGCGTGGCTTTTGAATGCTTATGGTAACAGCACCTAAGTTTAATGGTGTGTTGAGGCCTGTTGAAGCTGTGCTCAGTGACATCTTCCAAAATGTGTCATTCCTGTGTCTAGTGATAATTTGAAAGTTGAGGAAAATTTCTACCCAGAATTCTCTATTGGATTTCAGGTTTTCTAGCAAAACTCACATTTGCCCAATATAAACTAAGAAGTGTCTATATCTGGCATTAATCCAGAGATGGAACTTGGCAAAGTGAAATACATGTAAACCTCCTCATACCAGCACCCTTGTCCTTAGTGATTTCCACTACAATGACCAGGAGCTACCAGCTTTTTGTTTCAGAGGAGATCTAACTGATACACCTTTAGTTAAAATCTTAAGCAGTTTTACTCCTGCTATATATATGCTTTGTAGCTGTGGGTATTTCTTCTTTAAGGTTGCTGTGCCTGCTTAAAAGCTAGGTTGAAAAAAAAGCAACAAGCAGGAGTTAATAATTTCGTAGGTATATCTATAGGATGAACATGACTATAGTGAACACTGAAGTATGTAATAGTAATGCAATAAATTCTTTGTGTATTACCTGTAGCAAATACGTAGGAGTATATGAATTCATGTGGCTATGAATGTGTGTAGTGGATGTTAATCATTCTGTTAAATGTTATATACAAGTTTGTGGTTGTTGTTACCAAATATATTTTCTCTCTTTCTCTATATATAGTCTTGGTAAAATTCTGGCAGAATACACAAACTGGGAAAACCCAGGAGAAGCGCAAGGCAGCACAGCACGTGGCACTCCTTGCCTGGCAGGAGCTGCTGGATTTACATTGGGTGCACCTGCTGTGGACAGAGGAGGTAGGATTCTTATCCGTGGAGGTGCTCATGAGGAAAATCACTATGGCCTTTTCTTTAGATGGTTTGTATTGTTAACGCTTGTGTTCACCATTGACTTTAGCAGAGGCATCAGATGGAGCAGCACAGGAAGTGTTGTAAATGTGCTTATTTATTGCTAGTTGGAAGTGCTTCTTCCCAGGATATTTTATTTAGGAAAAATTCTCTTTGTCCTGGAAAAGTAACTTCATAAGCTACAACGATGCAGTGTCTGTGTATACTCTTATCTTCTTGGACATAGCTTGATTTACAATAAAAATAATGCTTTTTCCCCACTTTCAGTAATTTGTTGAAATAAATTTTTAAAATATACGTATTACCTTGTGATCCAGAAAAGCAATTAAATCGCATTGTGATAAAAAACTTAAGTCTTTTGGTTAGTTTTTAAAATCCAGTCTATGCTTATGAGGTCACATAACCCTAGAGGAAGCTTAGAAAATTAATATTTTAATGTAAATGAAATTGATTTTCTCATACCTTAAGTCTCAGACCCTACAATGAGAAGTTTGTTTTGGTTTTTTTTTAAGGATGTTAAATCAGAACAATGTGGCAAATGGGCAGCAGTGTTCAAAAGACAGTTCGTAACTGCTTTTTAAATATGTTCAAGAAATGTGAGCAAAACAAGGAATATTTATGCTCATTGATTTTTTTTTTTTCGCAGATACAGAAATTCAGTTTAGAGGCAAACTTGATTCTTTTGGCTTGGGAATAGTTGCTTTCTCTGTTACTGCCTCCTGTGCATGTAGATAATTGCTGTATTACTACATTATAATAGCTGACAGACCTGAAGAGTAATATTGTTGTATGATTCCAAAACTGACATACCAATAGGGAAATATGTGTTCTTGAACCAGATAATTTGCCCTATTCCTTGAGAATTCCAATGCTACTAATATAAGACCCTAATATTATAGGAAATCTTTACTACCTGTATTCATTTGAAGAGGCATACTAAGTGTAAAGAGGACGTTACATGGGTTAAAGGACTTGGGAGGAGAAAGAGTATGCTCTCTTCTCAGTCTGTTTCCACTAGTGCTTGTTTTTCTGCTTAACAGTATGAATCCTTCTTTTGTGCTCAAGTCTTTTGGAAGATGACACCAGCATGTAGAATGTGAGACATCAGTAGAATATAGGCAATGTTTTATTGACATTAGTTCTGCAGACTGGCCCACGCCCCCAAAGCACAGGTCCTGCATCTTGAGAGTCCCTTTGATATGCTGTAGACTTTGACATCTCTGTTAGAGGAGAAGCTAGGATTACCTTGAGAGACCAGAAAAATGCCCACATTGGAATTCATTTCTTTTGGTCTTCTGTACTGTTTTTCTGGGGTCTTCACTGTTCTCCTTATTCCTTTTGCTGCTTTTGCACTCATTGAACATAATTCAAAATGTTCTCTAATGAACAAGTCAGCATATTTAACAAGTCAGTTCATGCTTATTTGAATGCTTACTTTTTGTCAGAATAGGAACCTCTTTATTAATCACAGAGAAGGTCACAAGAACCTCCAAATGAATGGCTTCCAACTCTAATATATTGTATGATAGACTTTTTAGATTTGAAGTTAACATTTCTTTGCAGAAACTAGTGATGCAGTTTTTAAAAAAAGCAAGGATTTCAGTTATGTCTTCAGTGGCAGGTTTGGGATTTTTATCTAATGCATTGCATATTAGTGTGTTGTTCCTTCAGTGTTTCCCTGAGTCCCTACAAAACTGTTGTTTTTTCATCATAGAGCTCTTGAAAAAGAAACAAGTGCTTCAGTATGTTTTACATGTCCTGGAGTCAGGAAGAGTTATCCTGTATGGAGAAGGGATGAAAAACCATCTTGCATCCTTTCTTAACTCTTTTAGTATATGTTTTGATAGGAGTCCTTTTGTTGCATCCGTTCCATGTATCTGTGGTAAAATCAATATAAACAGGACTCCCTTCCGTTCAGAGACAAATGTTACAGCCTTGTCACACAGAAATTTGGTGTTAGATAGTTGCAATAACAGAGTCATGCTATTTATCAACTTATAATACAAAATTTCATTAAGTAAGGTAGGTAGAGCAGGTAGGTAGTGATTTAGATCCTAAGACTTTCAGTTCCACATGGATATGAACAGAAACGCATGCATGACACATCAGTTAATGCCTCTGTTTTGTCCAGTTATAGCCTCTCCTATAACCCTAGGGAACAGAGTATTTGTTGTGGCTGCTGGCATAGCTTCTGCATGTAAACAGTTCAGCATGGTCCAATTGATGTAAGCAGGACTCTCTTACCTTCAAACTGAGGTAGGACAGGCTTATGTCTGCATCAGACACCAACTGAAACAACTTCAAACATGCTAAAACTGTAACTTGAGTCAGTATAAATAGCAAAGCATCTTGAAGTTGCATGGTAGTGTGAGTACTTAAAGCCAAGATTTCCTTCAAAATTTCTAGGTAGTGTATCTCCAAAGTTTAGTTGTTGGCACCTAAAGATTTTGGGAATGCTTAGAGGGAGGGATTTTAAGTGTAAAACTCTCTACAAATATGAATGAATTGCATTTGCAGTCCGTTCTGGACAAGGACTAGTCAAGTTGAAGGAAATACGAAGTTTGCAGTAGAGCAAATTTCTGATAATCTGATTCAATATTTCAAAATATTGTAATATGCGTCCTTTACTTGGAGCAAGTAAATGAAGTTACACCATCTGACGCGGTCTGTTGATAGCAGAGTTTTGGAGATCATGATTGGTTTTCTTTTCAGCACTTAGCTGTAGAGTGTAGAGTTCTTTAACACTTTAGTTGTAGAATAGGCTGATAGTCATGGTGCATTCTCCCATTGCTGTGACTTTGTTGATGTACTACTTATGTTTTCCAAACTTCTGGGAATTCAAGTTTGTTTTGATGTCATTGTTTCGTCTGTCCTTTCCATGCCTTTTCCTAAATGGATATAGGAATGCAACAATCTCCTAACCAGACATCAAGAAAAGGAAAATCAAGGAAAGGTATTCTATATGGTAGCATTTCAAATATGAACAATGTTGTTGTATGATATACAATTATTGACGCATCTATGATGTTTATTATCCTAGAGGTCCTATTTTTGGTGGTTTTAGTTTTATAAATTAGACTTGAAAGGAAACTTTGAGCACTTTTTATTTGTTTGCATGTTTTGCATGGGCCATTTATTACTGAATTTAGCGTTTGGTTTCTATGAGTGGTAATAGTTTCATTTTGCTTGGTGTTTATATGTTCTTCTGTTACTTCAAAATGGAAATTGACTTCAACTAGAAGCTGCTTTTCTAGATCCCATTTCTATGGTGGGGCATCAAGGTCTCTCTGAAAGTTAACTCCTGAACTCTCTTTTCTTTTACAAAGACCAGTGTGACCTGGTTTTGAATATTGCTTAAAGTTCCTATGCATTGAAAGCAAAAGTTCAGATAACTTACTGAGCTTACTCAGTTTTGATTAATTATAACTACACCAATTGAAAATATAACTGAAGTCACCTCTTAGGAGTTCAATGTGGAGCAGTCAGAAACATCCACCCAGTTCCAAGCGGCAGATTTTTATTCAGCTTGGAAGGTTAGTTGGTAGATTAGACTGCTGGTATTAAGGGAGTTAACAGAAAACTGAGGTATGTCAAACTAATAAATATTTTTAAATATTATGTGTTTATTGTAAGAAATGTTAAAAATCAGAGAGTGTGTTAGTATTTTAGCTCTTTTAGCTTGTGCTTGCACTGGAAGTTGCAACCTCTGTTTTGTTTACATGATATGTCCATGCTGTATTTCATTGTCTAAAGCCCAGTTTAGGTCAGGATATGTATGCATCAAAGGTCAGCAATAAGCTCTGTCTCTAGGACAAGCAAAATTCCCATGCTCATTTGTGGTTTACTGGTAGTACAGGAGATGTCTCCAGGCATGATATGCATTTGGTTTTGCTTTAATGATTTTGTCCAAGACGTGCATTTGGTTGTCATCACGCAACTTTAAGGGGGTAACCAATCTCCTGTTTACAAGCAACTTAATTTTGTTACAGTAGTTAACAAGAATTAATTATCAAGAACCTGAGGAATGCTGAAATAGCTCCTATGTGAAAATTATATTTGTTACTTTTTACCTTCTTTCCTGGGAATTAAATAACCCTTTTCTATCATCTGAGTTGCTGATAGTTGAGAGGTTTTAGCACTCAGCAGGCTGTATCCATAGAGTTCAGCTTCCTTTAGTACATCAGTGATGTGTTAAAGTGTACTCTGAGTTTGCAAGTAGCCCCAAATTGAGGGGATCAGTAGATATGTTTCAGGCCAACACTACCATTCAGAGGGACCTTGATAGGTTGGGTAAGTGGACTCTCAGGCCTGTACTATGAAATTCAGCAATGACAAACCCCAAGTCCTGCCTGTGGAAGGGGACAACCATTTACTACAAAACATGCCAGTACTGCCTGGCTGGAGAGCTGCTTTACTGAAAAGGCCCTAAGAGTCTTGTCAGAGAGTGAGCTGAGAATGACCCAGTTGCCCTGACAACTGTGAAGCTCAGCAGTATCCTGGGCAGTATTAAGAGCAGCATAGCCAAGAGTCTGAGGAAAGTAATTGTCCACCCCTAGTTGGCACCCTATAGATTGTGTCCAGCTCCCTAAATGTAATTTGAGCCACCAGTGTAAGAGAGATTGATCTTTTATCAGTGAACAAGTTCAGTGGAAGTCCTTCAAACCCACCAGGACAGAAGCACTTGTCCTTTGAGGAGGGGCTAATGCAAACTGGGCTTGTTCAGCACAGAGAAGAGATGACTTTGAAAGGGACCTAGCAGCAGCTTCCAGTACATATAAGGAGAAGACACAGTCAGGGCCTTTCCAGTGGTGTATGAGGGCGGACAGATACAAGAGGCATAAATTGAAACAAGAGAGTTTCTAACTGGATGTGAGAAGCTTCACCATGATAAGGACAGCAAAAAAAAAAGGTTTTACAGTCTCCTTCCTTGTAGATGTTCAAGACCAGACTGGATAAAGCCGTAAACAACCGTATCTGACTTTCTTAGCTGAGCCTGTTTCGACGAGTTGGTTGGCTAAGAGACTTCCTGAGGTCCCTTCTGACCTGATTTATCCTATGATACTACATGCAAATGCCCTTCATAACACTGATAAAAACTTCAAGTGCAGTGTAGAATGCCGTGATTTTGTCCCTTTTGTCTGTTTAATGCCCTTTTTGGTGCAGTATAGAGAACTACTGGTGATTTTTCTACACAAGGATAACCTTTAGATCTTCATTATGTCTCATAATTTTATATTTTCAGAATACTCTGTAACTGGATAGAGCAGCAGATAGCATAATATATAACAAAGTTATGCATAATGTTACATAAAATTGTAAAATCTTTGTATGTGATATGTCCTCTGTGTGTAATAGGAGTACTTTAGAAGTTCATTTACTTAGTGTCTTGCTAAACCACCACTATTTTGTTAAGTCTTTACTAACATAGCGTATTCATGCTATGCTACTTTTATTTTTGTTTTAGTTTAGGAATGTAAAACTTGCAGATGTAAGAGTCTAAAGGGGAATATCTGGCCTTTTCTTATTTTTCCTGATTTCTGCAGTTGCTTTGGGAAATGCATTCATTTCTGCTGTCTGGTGTTGAATTGATACCCGAAGTTTCATTCTGTTATGACCTGTAGAGTAGTCAGTGTTAAATGTTTATATGTATTGGTTAATTTTTAGGAAGCCAAATCTAATTTCAACATATCAATTAATATTTGAACAGCAACAGATGACTTCTCCCATGGAGACTTAGTAAGGTGAGACTTTAAAAATACCTAACCCTTACCTGTGGAATGATTTGAGAGACATGGTACTCATTTCACTTTTACTTTTTAATAAGCTCTGAGAAGGAAGGGGGTGATGACACTTGGCGTACTTCTGAGGAAGAAGAACTTGATTTTACCCCCAAGGTATGGTGCATTTAAAGGAAAAATATCTAGTAAAAATAAGCGATTTAAAGGCAGATTTTCTCTGAGTTTATAGGAAACTGGAGTTCCAGACAATATTGTTTTCTCCTTAGAAGCAGTCTCTGGCCTACCAGCCTTTCTTCTGCTGTGAGTTTTTCCTGAAAGACCTGTAGCTGTGGCAGAGCATGCAGTAGATTTGTGGTTTGGGGCAAAAGAGCAATAGGTGACGAGATAAAGAACAACATTATTTTATTTGTGGTTGCTCATTTGAGTCAAATTTGCAAATTTAAATTTTGTTTCTATTATAACCTGTTCTGTTCTTCTCCAAACAATGTTATTGTTTCTGTAAATTGGGAAATAGAATGCTAACTGATAAAGGACAAGGGTATTTATCAAGATCTACTGAAATCCTTCATCACCTAGTTCTCCTTTCCTCCTTGTCAGGTTCCTCAAGAATGCTCTATGGATGAGTTACTCTAATGGGTCATCCTTTTTCTTCTATGAGATGATATTCCGTGCTTGCATGTAATCTCACACTGCATGTTTTCCTTTATTTTTGAATGCTCAGTTAGTGTTCTTTTTGTCAGCCACAAGCTTTTGTGCCTACTAGTTTTACTAATGTTTTGAAGAAATAGCAACTTCTGCAGTGATGTCTGGAGTTCTGTTCAGTGATGAGGAACCTGAGTATGGTAGTTCAGCCCAGTCTTTAATGCTGAAGATGCAAGCATGTTTAGTTTTGACATGATTTTTTTTTTCTTGCTCTGATTTAAAAAGAAATGACGCATTTTTCTGGCATGAATTTGAAATTTAGGAATATTTTGGTAAGTAGACTTGCAGGGACTAGTTTATGCACTAAGTCCAAGGATCTTAAAAAGTTACTTGCATTGTGTGCAGTTGCAAGTAAGTATCCTGTAAATGTGATCTTAAATACTGCTGAATTTACTTAACTTATTTTACTTAACTTTTTTTACTTATCTGTTTAAAACCAGGGGTTTTTTTCACAACCGTTATGCTTGTAAGCATAGTTTTGGAAACAATTTGCAGAAGAGTGCCTGGACAGTGTTTTGGGATGAAATACTCACTGAATTTTACATATATGAGGAGTATTTGTACAGTTAGAAGTAGAGGATGGAGCCAGCACCCAAGCACTATCAAAAGGAGAACTTGATTATACTTATTGTTCAAGATTTTATGTAAACAAAAGGTGGTGTTTTTTGGTTTTACTGTTAAAAAATAAAATGCTTAAATAAATCTTTATTTACAGAAGCAGCAGAAGCCAAACTTGAAACAGTTAATGAACGCTTCCCGGCAGTTCAGGAAAAACAGTAAGCTACTTGGAAAAGATTGCATGGTATACTGATATGTAAAAAAATACTAATTAGTAAGTCTACATTTGAACTTTTTTTTTTTTTGCCATGGTAAATGAGAAAAGTAGCATTTTGGAAACACAGCACTTAGTCATTTCAGGAAAAAAAATAGGTCTTATTGAATTGTTAAGATATTAATTCCCTTTGAAACCTTTGTCCCTGGTCAAGTCCTTCCTCCATTCTAGCCATCCTTTAATTGACACTTTTTCCAGATATTCCCAGATTGCTTTTCTCCTGTGTGTTAATCTGGTAACTTGCCTGTAGAGATTTGCAGAACTCCTTTTGTTCACAGGTATTTTTCCTTTTCTTATGCTTTAAGGTGATAGTTCTAGACTTCAAAGTCCTAAGTCGCCAAAGAAAAGCCTGAAACAAAGAAACCTGTTGAGTGCAAACCCAAACCAAGGAGAATGTGAAGAATTGTTGAATCAAGATGTCTCAGATGCAAGCAACTTGGAGGAAGAAGAATTGGAGGAGGAAGATGATGATGATGAAAATGACAGTGGAGGTGAGGAGGAGGAGGAAGAGGAGGATGATGAAGATCTTACTCAAGATGAAAAGGGGGAGGAAGATCTGGAAGATGAAGAAACTCAATCTAACAGCATAGTGGAGGAGGAACAGGGGGAGAAAATGGAACCTAAAGGAGAAGTTAATCAGAAATTGGAGTATTTTAGTAATGCTAAGTGTGAAGGGGATGCTTGGTGTGGAACTGAAGATGTCTGTGGTGGTGATGATGATGATGATAAAATAAGTCAAGAATTTGATGAAAAGGTGGAGGAATCTGTTGATGCTCCTGTGTCTTTTATAGCTGGGTGTTATGAAGGGTTGCAAGAAAATGTAACTTACATGTCTCCAAAAAGAATGAATAATGAAGTTTCTTGCAAGTCAGTACCAAGGCAAGCTGTCTTTCAAAATCTAAATAATTTGCAAGATACACAAGAAAGCTGGAACAGGAGAAGTATGATGCAGGAGAAGTTTCACAGAAATGCTGACTCTTGTTTTGCAGACTCTAAAATGACAGACCAGAAAAAAGAGGTATCTCAGCCTCTTTCAGAAAGCTGTGGTCTTGAGAAAGAGTCAAGCTTTTATGATGGCTTTGAAAGCGTTAGTAATTCTCAAACACCAGTCAAAAACCCAAGGCTTGAAAGTCAAAGACTGAACTCTCTCATTCTTGAACATGTAGATGGTGAAGATTCTGAAGAAGAGTGCTATGAAGGAGTAGATGATCAAGTGTGTGAAACATTGAAACAAGAAAGTGAAAACTTATTCTTATGTGGGCACCAAGAAAATTTTAGAGCAGCATTTCACTCAAGTGCCAAAGTAAGTATATAGGGATGATTCTGTCACAAGGTATTTTTAGGAGTAATATAGATAAGAAACAAATGCTATACTGGATTTCTGTTAATTCTTACTTTTCACATGTATGTCCATCTTTTGATCATCCTTTCTGGTTATTAGAAAATGTCTTATTTCTAGCCAAAGCAGTTTCTTAGGTATAAGAATAATATGAGGCAGTATTTGCAGTATTTTTTTCTATTGATTACAGTGGGTTTGCCGGAAAAAGAATAGGCAGTAGGCTTCTCCAGAATACATTAGATTTTTCTCAGTTGTACATACAAATTTTATCTGTGAAGATTTACTACTGTTTCATAAAAATTCAAAGCTTGAATAAGACTGAGAACTGGAAACTAATGATCTAATGATTTTCCTTGAGGCAAAGTAGGGGCAGAGGAGGAATGTCTTCCGGAATGGCATAACTTAGTTGCAACTGGAGTTAAACTGGCATGAGTAAGTGCTTCTTAGGGTTTTTGCAGAACCAGGGCTGAGATTTAGGCATTAAGCGTTTCTGTCTGATCATATAGATTCCCGTGTTAAAACTGAAGGTCTTGTAAAATGAAGCTTAACAAACTTTCCCTTGCGTCTTAATACAGGAACAGTATTCTTTAAGTTATCAGTGGGTGGCAAAGAAGATGCTTGTTGCTCTTTCCAGCTGTTTTGGTCTATCTCTTTCAGGGAGAATCATCTGAACAGGAAGAAGAGAAGGAGGAGCAGGAAAAGGATGACACTGGTGAAGGGCTACAAGCTGCGGTTGTTGAGAATGTGAAAAATTCTGTCTGTAATGATAGCCATCAAGTTCAAAATGCTTCAAAAGACAATGCTGGTGAGAGAAATGAGTTAGTTACTACAGATTCCAATTCTTCCTCTGTAGGTATTAATGCACGGCAAATGAACTAAAATGGTGATTCACTTCTGAGATACCAGAAGATATCTGAGATAGATATCATTTATCTATCTAGATATCCTAGTAGGCATGGGTACAGAAGCAAAGCAGCTTTTCTTGCTTCTCATTCATTCTTGAAGAACTGAAATTGTGTTGTTGGATTCCAAAGGATGCTTCATAAAGCAAGTGCCATTCTTGCTTTGGTTGCTGTGTTCTCCCTGAAGTCATCTTAACAAAATGCGCAGATGAAAAAGGGAAGGACTACAGTGTCTTGGGTGTGACAGTAGTATTCTCCTTCCTGGCTCATACTGTCAGATTGAAAAACTGTGATTGATCTTGGCTGAAGCCTGGGAAAAACTTGAGTCAAGCTGAGAGAAAGCCATTCTGCTCCAGTGCCTCACTGTCAGTTTTACAATGTAGGAGGTTTCTCCAGTGCCAGACTTATGTGTGTTGGAAAGCATTATCAGCTCATATTTGAGCACGTTGATACTCATGTCATGTCTCAGATCGCATGGAAAAGCCATTTTCCATTGTCCATCTCCAGAGAGTAGCTTGGTGTGATAGATGTTACCAGAGCATGTGTAGCTGCTGAGCAAATGCTACAGGGGCCTGGCAGAACCAGCCGTATTCAAGTGTTGTGCCCTATTCATGCTCTTCTGTCTCTATGTATTGTACTGCAAGCGTGCATCTGGCATAGTCCAAGTAGTCAGAGTGCTGGTTGGACCCAGCAGATGCCCTCTTCTGGAGTGGGTGCCCTGGCTAGTCTCTGGCCCCTTCTTTGTGTGCATGTCTCCACATAAGTGGATCGTGAATCAGTTTTACCTAATGGAGTAGCTTAAAACAGAGAAATGAAGATAATCTAATTCAGTCAGGAGCCCACTGAGACTGAGCCTTTTGTTTCCCTGATGGAGAAGAGATTTGGATTTTAACCCCCTGAGATAGAAAAGGCTTTTGTGAGTTTGAGGGTGTTACTTGTAGCTGTGTCAGCTGTTGTGCATAGCCATCTTCTGGAAAGGAGGCAAAAGGAGATGGTGATGTAAAGGAAATAACATAGTGTGGCTGAGTGTGAATATAGCCTTGAATAACACTTCTTAGTTTGTCCTCAGCAGAAGAAACACTTTGCACCTTTTGTATGCGTGGTTTGACTGGTGGGGAAAAGCAGAGTGAAACATAAACAGTGTCTCACTTCTTATCTCGTTTGTAGGTGTCCTTCCTGCAGTGGGAACAGGGGAAGAGGAAGATGATGAGTCTCCCTGGGATTCTGAGGTACTTTCTGTGATGTACAGGATGGTTCCCACCAGATAGAGGTGGCAAGGTGGGAGGGTAGTAATAAGATGTAGATTTGAGAACTTGTTTGTGATTTGAGCCCTCATGTTGAGGCTTATTTCCTCTTTTCCTGCTTTTATCATATGTTTGTAACTGAGGACCCTTGAAAGACTTCTGTAGGCCAACTGTTCAGTTAGGACTAGGAGGAAGGCAGGTCAAGCTAATGACTTGGGTCTCATAGCAACCAGCCTTTGAGTTTGGTTTCTAAAATAGTATTGAAGCAGGGAAGTTTCTTGCTGGTTAAAATACTCTGAGCTTTTCACCGGGGCTGGAAGGATTGTAGCTTTTTCACCATGCAGCTCTACTTTGCTGACCTGGTCAGTGATTACCTTTAAGATCTACAACCTAGACAGTAAGCTGCTTCTGAATAGATCCTCTCTACCTTCTGTAGGTGTACTTTGTAGGTGTACTGTAATGAAGGAAATAAGCAGGATCTGTTGCTAGCCCCCTCTGGCTTTTCTTGTGAGGAAAACAAAACTGTTCCCCGCCCCTTCATAAAAATAAAAAGGCTAATATATTTTTTTTAGGTAGCCTTAGTTTCTGTAAACTGTGTCTTGGTAGTCTTGGTTCAACCCAGATTGCTGTTGCTATTGGGAGTAGCATGTATTCACTCACCACTGCAAGATATATACCTAGGGAATATAAGCACAATCTTGAATGTTAGGTACAAGTTGAATACAAAAGTTGGATCATCACAGATGTTCAATTACTGGTTCACAACCTACATCTTAAGTTACTGTGTTAATTCTCTTCGGTGGCTGTCCAGTTTGTCAAGGTTTACGAACATGACAGAAGAGTTTAGACGAGTTGTGAGTTTCTTGCCTAAGATCTGAAAATACATTCTACTGCTGTTTCTTTCCAGTATACTATGTCTTGAAGTGTTCTTTCCAAGGCTGTTATGAAAGGCTTTTGTTTCTCTCATTTACTTGATACCATGCTATGCAAATTGTCATAGAAGGAGGGTTTTTTTGCATAAAAATAAGTTGAAAATGCATTCGTACCTATTCTCATGCATGTGTTTCAGATTCTACAGTCGGATTCTGAAGGTCTGAGAAAAGTATCCTCTGGTGTGTTTCTCCCTGCTAGAGACAGATATGGAGCATACTCACAAATTGTTTCCGGGGAACACGGCAATGGTAACTTCCTGGTAGACTGGAAAATTTACTGTTGACCCTGATGGACAAGACTGAATAGGAGTTTGGATTGCTTTTGATTATAGGAGTATGGTACCTAATTTTAAAGTGTCTGGGCTCTGAGAATAGAAACATTAGGATGCCTTCATACTCAGCACAGAGAATGTGAATTCATGTTTAGAAGGCCAGTACAAAACTCTGGGTGCTGACAGGTCTGCTTTTATCCAACTTTTGGGTAAATACAGTCAACTGGAAAAGATTATTATTCAGTCTGTGTTGTGTTTACCTCAGGAAAGGCATCATAACTCTCATAACACAAAATACTTTTGGGCAAAATTTTGATATTTGTTACATGGTGGGAGTGATCATGCATACCAAGCCATGTGGTAGGAAGCTGCATGCATGTTGCTTCTATGGTTCTATCTACAAATGTTCCTTGAACACTAGCCCATCTGCTCCCCGTTTCTAATGCTGGTTGAAGCTTTCAACTGTACCAGCGAAGAACCTGGTACTGGAATATCTACAAGTATCAGTAAAGGCTAAATCTGCTTGGTAATCTTGGAAAACAACAAAATGGAGAAAACATACCTGTTTTCCTTATAGAACGTTATACTTAACAACAATAATTAATGATTATTTATTACCTTTAATACTCTTTAGACTGAAATACATTGTAATCGTCAATAGTTCATCATAACAGCTCTGTGAAATAAGCACTGTCAACTGCTAATGATTAATTTGTGTTGTGAAACGCCTTGTGCTAAAATATCCCCCCCCAAAAAAATTTACAAAAAAATTGGGAAATGACACCTACCAGTGATTGAGGTGGGAAGACAAAGTTGTAATTTCACACTGGGTAACTTCAGGTTAGAGTTGACCTATGGAGACCTCTATGACTGATCAAGAATTCTAGGTTCCCAATTCAGATATATGAGTTGTAACTCTAAGCTTACATCTAATGTAATCTCCATCAAAAAATGAAAGCTTCCAATAGGAGTCACCTAAAGCAGAAAATGCCAGAAGGGAGGTTGGCCCTATAACTCACTATTAGTGACTCCTTTTGTATTTTTATGATGATACCTATTTTCTCCCTGTCTTAGTCCCTTTACTTGTAGGAAGAATATTGTCTCTCTCCCACAGTGAAGCTTTGTGTATAGAAAGGCTAGTACCTAGGAACCAAAGAGTTCTGGAGCAGGAAAAGGAGGTGCAGAGCAAATAAGGCAAAAAACCTCCATATCTGTTTTTAGATGCCACACTTCAGCTGCTGAGACTTGTTTCTTTTGTAATGCTTGATATTCAGCATACCTTCCACATAAACAATGAGTTGCTCCTTCTAAACAGCACTGGGATCCAGTTCTCAGATGCCACAAATTCAAATGAAATGTCTGGATCGTGGGTTGATTTTTAACATTTCGCAAGCTTTTCTTTCATTCAGTATCTCATCAGTGTCTTCTGCAGCAGATGGGGCTGCAGTTTGACTGGAATACTTAGTCCTAATCCATGTCTAGAAACAGATTTGTTTCATGCATGGAGTAAAGCTGGAGCCTTAACAATTCCAAGTTTGTGATTTTGTTGTTCATGATTTTCTGTGCACAAGGCATATGGAGATTAGAATTGCTGGAGGAACATAGCCAGTTACTGCATGGCATGCATGTATAAAAGCACATGAAGAGACAGATCACACAACTTTAAGAAGCAAGAATGCTTTATTTGTGACCATTTGTGGTGATTTTCAGCACATTTCCTTTATACATTGGAAAGTAAAATACCCTGGAAGAAAGGAGTTTACGTTGCTGCATCTTGAATCTGCATTATAATTTTATCTCCAGAGACTCACAAATTTGAGGGATGTTTTATTTTGTGTTGAGTTTTCTCAGAAATATGGTGATTCAAGATACAAGATACACTGTAGGTGTAAATAAGTTACACTAAGTCATGCTGTTTTTTAAAAAAAGTGTTTTTCACTATAGGTGAAACAGGATCGACCTTTCATATGTCACCATCAACTGAAAAAGAAGACATTAAGGACGTTATGGAAAACTGTGGGGTCCAAGTATGTAAACCAAAATATTTTGAATTAGACTCTGAATTGGTAAATTGTATTATACACTAAAAAAACAGAAAACTTAGCATTGAGTGTTTAATGTTGAAGGGAGAGTCCTGTAAATAGAGGCTGTATTACAGTAAAGTTGCGTACAATCGTCTTATGGTAGGATAAACCCCTTGTCATTATATTGAATACTTGCTGTTATAGTGATTTGTTTCCAACTGGTTTGCTTAAATTTTAACTATTGTGTTTTCTTTTGTGCAGTGCTGAGAAACTGCAGGTTGGTTTGGGTTTGGGTTTTTTTTCCTCTATATAAAATGCATATTCAGGCAAAGAGAGAGATTTGTTCATAGTGTGCCGATCTACTTGATTAAATGTGCCTGGTTTTCCTTTTCATAACAGAAAGATTGAATGTAAAACCTTGAAATATGGTGACTTTTTTGATGCTTTCCCTGCTTCTGAGAAATATGAACTTGTTTGGCTGTGTTCAGTGTTTGAAAAGGGATTATTTTTTTTTGCGAGGACATTCTAGCAGAAAAAAAACAGGTATCCTACTTGTGTTGAGCATAGCAAACAGGGTTGGATAGAGGGGTCTGCAGTCTTCTGTAGCACCTCAAGGGACAGTGGAGCAAATTATTTCCACCTCATGCCTGGGCACTGTGGAAGAGGGACATGCTTAGTTTCAACATGCAAAGCACAGAACTTGAGTTAACTGGGAGGTGGTAGTAGTTGGGCAATGAACTTGGGAGTGGAGAGGCTGAGACAGGGGCTGGTTGAGATGCTCCTTCCCTGTTCTTAAAGGAATTTTTGCAGAGGGAGAAAAGGGACTGACTAAGGAGAAAAGAGAGTGAGGAGTTAGATTGTCTTATCCCACTGGAACACCAAGGCTGCAGGCCCTCTTTAGAAAGCTCCATGGGCTAAGGAGGCCTGTGGGGAGGGAGCATTTTGAGAGGAATATGGCACGTGACAGGAGCAGCAAGAACTGTTGAGGAATGGAGTATGGGGTCACGGATGTGAGGATGCTGGGTTGCGGTGAGGCATGGTACAGTTTTCATACAAGCTTGAAAATCCCAAAAATCAGGAAAGGGATGGGCAGGTTTCCCAAATAAATGCTGTTCTTTGGAGGTTGGAATTGAATTTAATATTTCTGATTCTTGGTTGAAGTAATAGCGCTAACTTAGCCAGTTCTCTGTGTGGTGGACAGTAAAAGGCTTGTCATGTTCATTCATTGTATTGGCTTAGCTGGCTGGGGACTGTAGAATGCCAGACAGTAGGGAATGATGGAGAAAGGAGGGTGAAAAAACATAGATAGTTATAATGAAAAATTGTACTAAAGCAATAAAACATAAAAAAATAAATTGCTTTGTGACAAATGCCATCAGTTACAGAAAGCAGGCAGGCTAAAAGGTAAAAGCAACCCCAATGACAGATCTAATCCAAGAAAAACTGTTAGCTCTAAAGTAAGTTCTGTTTTTTTAAAAAATGATGAATGAGTGAACCTTTAGTATCCCTTGATTTTTTATTACAAAAATTGCTTTCAAAAATACCTTATTTCTATTATTTTTGTTACAAGATAGGATGAATTTTTGTTACAAGAAGGATGTTGACGCTCTAGAGCGAGTCCAGAGAAGAGCAATGAAGCTGGTGAGGGGGCTGGAGAACAAGTATTACAAGCAGCAACTGAGGGAGCTGGGGTTGTTTAGCCTGGAGAAGAGGAGGCTGAGGGGAGACCTCATTGCTCTCTCCAACTACCTGAATGGAGGTTGTGGAGAGGAGGGATCTGGGCTCTTCTCCCAAATGACAGGAGACAGGACAAGAGGGAATGGCCTCAAGCTCTGTCAGGGCAGGTTCAGGCGAGACATTAGGGGAAGAAAATTTCACAGAAAGAGTCATTGGGCACTGGAACAGGCTACCCAGGGAGGTGGTTGACTCACCTTCCCTGGAGGTATTTAAGGTGCAGGTGGACGAGGTGCTAAGGGTCATGGTTTAGTGTTTGATAAGAATGGTTGGACTCGATGATCCAGTGGGTCTCTTCAAACCTGGTGATTCTATGATTCTATGAATTTGCAACAGAAACTACATAGATTAACTTCCTTTTTCATGTTAATTTTTCTGTCTGTACCTGTTTACTTAAGGATAAACATATTATAGAACTTACGAACTTGACAGAAAACACAGCACATGAAAATCAGATTGACAGAGCAGAAATTTCACATCAGGATGCCATAGCAGAAAGTGGGGAATCACTCGGTGCTGGCAAGCAGTTAAGTCCAAAACCTTGGGAAGAAAGATATGAAAGAATGTGGGTTGCAAATGAGAAAAGAGAATTGAAAGCAAATTTTAAAAACATTACAGCAGAGCTGAAGCAGCTGTTCGGAGAAATTAATGAAATTGGGAAAACTCCTTCCCTTGTGGAAGAAATGTCAGAAGAAGGCTTCGGTGAAGAATTGAAGATTTCTCATGTTGTTTCATCTCGTGTGATAGAATCAAGTAATAAGTTAGAAAATAAAGGTGAATTTGGAGATGCTAAACTTAAGCTAGGTGGAAAAGTACCCAAAATGGAAATTGTAATTCCAAGTTTTGGTGTCCTTCCTGATCAAAAGAACTTAAATGCAAGTGTGGAAGATACCTGGAGTACAGATGAAGAAGACAACAGAAATGATACAGATAATTCAAACATCCCTCTACCAAAAGGAGAGGAAAACAAAATGCCTGCTATGGAAATGGAAGAGAAAGAAAATGGAAGAAATGTGGAGGAAAGTCCTGAATACTTAAAACATAGCTTAAAAACTAGTATTTTGGATGACATTTCTAATACCCTTCCTAAAATAAGACCTCCTTATACAACTGATAAAAAAGCCCTTTTGGTAACGGAAAGAAAACTTGGAAAAGACTCTGGATTTAATGATGAGGTTCCCAGGAACTGTTTTATCAATAATAGTAAAATAGGAGAAACAGAAGCTGAAAATATTTTTGCAGATGCTCAGCAGTCATGTGGCATGCTGAAAGGAAGTCTTGATGAAGAACTAAAACAAGATCTGGAAAGATTTAAGAGTAAGGTAGGAATGCTGCAAATAGCATTCTGGACTTTGGAGAAAGAGAAGGCCCAGCTCCAAAAAGAGGTAGAAGTTCACCTCTTAGTCCTTATTCTTTAGTCTTTCTCCATATCAATGGTCCTGTTCACTTTAGCTATTAATCATTAAAGAAAGAGGCTTTGTGCAAATTGGCTTTTGTCTTGATGGAAATACATTCCTTAAGAATAAAGAGCAGTGGACAGTTGTTGTTTTCCTTATTTTTGGAAAACACCGAATGCATTATTGTTCCAGTTTAACAATAGGTGGCACTCAGTTCCAGTATAAGTAGTTCTCACTTCGTTGCCATGCAAAGGAAACACGTGCAATTACATCAGTTCTAATTCTGAGTTAAAAAATGAAAATAGCTTCTGAACAGGGTCTTGACTAATCTAATCATTTGCTGTGATTTCTGCATGGTGTGTCTTCATTGCCCTTCACTAAAATTCCCATTTGCTGTGACACTTTCATCTTGGGGGTTTGGAATCTCCTCCGAATTAAGGAAGCAGTAGCTTGATTTGTGTGTATGTGTGTTTTTTTACACCTAACATTGTGCAGTCTTTCTAACGCTTTGTCCATGAGTAACACTTCCACTTCTTTGTTCATGTTTTATGACATTGTATCATTTCCTTTCTAAAGGCTATGTTTTTGTTGTATCTTTAATCATTAATGAATTTGTATTACTTTCAATGACAATACACTTTGTGGTGTAATTTTCTGAAAATGCTTCTCTGTATAATTTTTTTCATTTTCCATTGTTTCAGAGGTAAACTGAGTGATTCAGTCTCCAATGCAGTATTTCTTTGTTCTAAAAATGACAAGAAATATATGAAGCTTAATTTTCTTTTTGTAGGTTGAGAAGGAAAAAAGTTTCAAGAGACAGAATGTGGCAAAACAGGAAGATCTTGATAAATTAATTACACCACTAGGCAACGTTACTAATGAGCAAATAAAACAAGAGCTTAGTCTAAGGAATAATGATGGTTCAGAAACGGAGAAAAAAAACATTATAGAAGAAAAAGACGAAGATACTTTTTCATCTGAGGAGAGACCAAGATTGATTAAAATGCCAATGAAAGAGTAAGCTAAGAAAATAATTGCTAATTCTTATTTGTAGTACTAGTTAAGCATCTTTCAGGTTTTCTAGTGTTGTAGTAGTTGAAGTACTTACATAAGTGCTGAAATCCATACTAAGTAGTCTGCTACTTCTCAAACATTTAAGAAAACCAGCTTTTTAGAGAAACCTCATCTCATAATTTATTGCCTGTTCAAATGTATTGCCTCCTTAAAAAAGTAAAGAAAAAAATAAACCAAATTCCTGTGGATTTTCTTGTCAATACTGTGACAAAATATATCTTCAAAACTGAGGTTAAATATTAGAAAAAAAGTAATTTTTTTGTAGGAGTTGTCCATCCAGAAAAGAAAAGTAGGATCTTGTAGACTATTCTGCTTTCCTTCTTTTCTATGTGATTAGTTATCTCCGTGCATTTGATATTTTCATTAAAGTCGGATGCTTTTTGTCAGGGAGAAGGAAAAGACGATATTACCAAACCAATCTTGAAAATTTGAAGGAGGCACAGATGTTTGAGTGGAACCCTAGGCAGGAGTTTTTTCCTGTCCTTGAAAGGAATTTCTTCTCTAAATACTTCTTCTCATGGGGATACTAGATATATTCCAGCTTACCTGAGTCTAGCTCAGATTCCACAATTTTCACTCGTTCCTAAGGGAGGTTTTCTAAATACTCCGTGATCTTTGGAGTGAAGTTTGTGTTTTATCATACATATTTTTTCATCTCATTTTTTTCTGGACGTTATCTTAAGTATGTCTGTTTCATTGAAATATTCTCCATAAAGCTACACAATTGATGATTCCTTTTTTCTGTTTACTGTAGTAAATTTGCCTCGAATGCCAAAACTGCAAAGAAAGCTAGAAGATGGACTTCAAAGCAGAAGGCTAATCAGCAGAAGAGCTCTTCCAGTAGGAATCAAGTACTGGATGATAGCACTTCCACTGAAACTTCTGAAGATGAAGGAAGGTACTGAATATAAGGAATGTTATAAATAAAACTTACTTAACGATAAAAATTGACCTGAAAGCCAAAAGTTAGTTTTGTAAACCTAGCATATACAATGATTTTTGTTCTTTCATGTGACAATACTGCCTGGTGCCATTTGTGTTTGAAAACACTTTTTTTTTTTTTTTTTTTTTTTTTTGCCTAGAATGCTTTGAATGTACTAGCCAATTTAATGATAAGGTCACATGCACACAAATTCTGAATAAGTACCTGAGAATGTGCACATGCATAAATATATATATATATATAGCATCTTTAAAATAGAAGAGGAGAGACTTGAGAAAATTACTCTCACTAAAGGCGTCTCAGATTTTGTGCTCTTTCCCCTCCCCCAGGTGTGTCCCTTCCCAACTCGTTGTCTTCTCTGCACTTACTTGTGTAAGCTGAAATGCGAAACAGGAGGTGTTGACACTGTACAAGTTCTCTTGTGCAACAGCTAAAACACTGGTGTGTGTTGTAAACACTGTTTTGGTCAGAAATCTAACTCACAGCACTGTGGGGGCTGCAGTGGGGAAAATTAACTCCTTCCCAGCAAGCCCTCATACAATAGAGAATCCAAAATTATATTTCTTTGACCTGTAGGAGAAGAGTTCTCGATACTGAAGAGAGCTAGTATGAAATAGGTAATGCAGGTAACATCATATCTCTATATGTACATATCTGTAGCTGCAAGATATTAATGATGTTAATATTTGATTTTTCTTTTTTCTTTCTTTTTGACCGTTGCAAGGATATTAAATAAAAGTACTCAAAATAATTATCAGAGATAAAACTGTTTTCTTATTTGAGTGCCATGGACACACTATGGATCATTATTTACCACATTGATGCTTACTGCTGGTTGTTTCAGTTAGTGAAGATGTTGATATTCCCAAAGGCTTTCGTTATAAACTAGCTTCAAAATTAAATTGCTATTGTTTCTCCATTGATGTAGATCCATTGAGATTTAAAACTTATTTTTAATCATATTAAGTTTAAATCCTATGCATTTCTCAACTTATTTTTGAAGTTTGACATTATTCTTGAGTAAACAGAAAACTATTCCTATGGTCAGCAGTTGTTTTGGACTTATAGAAGGCTTGCTAAGAAATGGTTGGGTCTGTCATAGGTAAGTGTGTTGCTTTGCCAGTATTACTTGCAATCACTGAATCCATAATATGTAGGCAATGCTCAGCGTATGAAGAAAATGTATGTTAGTCATAGCAAAAGTGCATGATGCTTTGGTCTGATAAGACAAAAAACCCCTTTTGAATGAAGTGTCTGTAATATGAAGATGTTTTTTAAAGAAAATTCTAGACACCTGCATACTACTGTGTGTTTATCTGTGTAAACCTACTTACAAAAAAAATGATAAATCACTGTTTTATTTCCATATCTTATACAACTGATACCATGGATAATGGAATGAAATTAGAACTCTCCAAGTTAAAAAGGATGGTAAAATTATGAAATCTGAAAGAAAGTAACGTTTTTATGGTTTATGTTGTGTCAGCAAGTTCATAATGTAGACTATCTACTTTTTATGTTGATGCTTTTGTTTCTCAAATGTTCTGTTAAATCCCAGGTGTACTTTGAAACAAGAAGAGGAAAAGAGACTCAGAGTAGAAACATTGAATGAGAAAACAAGAGAAAATCTCAGAAAGAAAGAAGATCAGTATTGTAAAGTGGTGGAAGAGAAACAGCAACTCGAGTTATACTCAAAGAATTTAGAAAAGGAGTTAGTAACACTGAAAAAGGTCTTGAAACAGGTATATTAAATAATGAATTAAACACTCATCCTATTTTGCACTTGTTTGATTAGGTTTCATTTGTATTTCAGACAAAGCCTGACTTTGAGTTATTTTTCTACATTACTACAAAACATTCTGTATTTCATAATTTTTCAGCAGAAAATAAAAATGTATTATTTGTAGGTTTACTATCATAGCCTGTGGAGAAGCAATATTTGCAAGAATATGAGCTCTGATATTTCCCAAAATTCATGTAGTTTAATTCTATTGCCATAGACTGAAGAAGAGCGTGATGAAACACAGAGGCAGCTCTCTCAGGAAAAGAGTGCCAGAGCCCTGCAAGAAGGAATTTTGAACAACCATCTTTGGAGAGAAAAGAAGCTAGAAGAAGAGATAAGGACTATAGGAAAAAATTCAGAGGTAAACAGGGTTTGTTCTAATTCATAAAATTTTGCTGTGTTTATTCTGAAGTCATAAGAAGTCTTATATAACATTTTCTGCTTCTTGATGGATTATTTACAGTTCATCAATGTAACTTAACTATGTGAACACCTTTTCTGCTTTGCCCAATGTCTTTGAAAGTTCTGCAAAGTATGTACCTGAATGACATGTCCAAGTAGGAAACTAATCGAAGACACTATTTATGCTGTTTCTTAAACTGTGTAATATTTTTCATTTCAAAGTCATTTTACCTTCACTTCTTAAGGTTTTTACCAGGGAAACACCTGTGTCAAGGTTGACCAGGAGGAAAGTTCTTTGATACTCAATCTTTGTGTTCCCAATACTTGATTTTTAAATTACTTATTTCCTTATCAAACTTCCCTACTTCAAGTATGCCTTTCTTTTCCACCTCCATCTACTAAAATTTTATGAAAGAACACAGCAGTGAATTAATCTCTCTGTAGGAACTGGAATTATTGGAGGAGAAAAGCAACCATAAATACTGTATGAAAAATTCCTAATAAGAGTTTACTGAATCTACTAATAATGTGCAACACTTGGAAGAATTATTTGTTCTTGCCTGTGCTGCTTAATAGACATAGGATGAATATTTTATGTGGAAACAAATTACATATATAATAAACAGGAAATATAGGAGACTACTGCATTCCAGGTATGACTGAGTTATACGGATAACTCTCAGTAATATGAAGGGGTAAGTATTAAGACATTTGAGAAGGAAAATACCCTTTTTAGCCTTATATATTTGTAACAACTAAATTAACTGGAAAGGGAACATTTTAAAGGTATGCACATATAAGAAAGCGTTGTGATTTTTTTAAAAGCTTTATGCTTGTGACCTCTTAAATTTTATCATTTGTTTGCTGGTTTAATTAAAAACAAAGAAAAATGTATGTTTGGGATGTTCATTTAGGTTCTAAGGGTGTGTCACACTTTAATCATGTGCATACATTGTACACATGCACAGGTTCATAGAGTAGCTTAGGTATTACCTGAAAATTCATTCTTATCTTCAAGTCGTGCTTCAATATTAGAAATGTTAAAACACAGTTTAATGCTGAAGTCGTTTTGTAGATTCATTACCAAACTAGCTATTTATTCATGTTTCCTGTCATGCAGGAATCCGACACAGAAAGAGAGAAGGATCTGTTGTACAAAAATCAGTTGCTACAAGATGAGATTGCTATGCTAAGACTTGAGCTTGATCAAGTAAGAGTTAGGCACCAGGAGGAAGGAGGGAAGTATTTAGAGGAAAACGAGACCTTGAAAGAAAAAAATGAAGATCTCAAAAAGGAGCTTAAATCGAATGCGGAAGACTTCACACAAACAGTTTTGCAGTACAGTGGACAGCTAAACCTACTAAAGGCAGAATGTGCAGCACTAACTTCCAGACTTGAGCAAGCAAAAGAAAGCAAAGACAGACTAGAGGCAGAAAATGAATCATTTCGTTCGCGCCTGAACTCTACTGCTCAAGAACTAGAACGTCATCAGTCATCAAAAAGTGATGTTGAACGAACACTTCAAAGAGAACGTGATGAATGGCTTCGCTTGCAAGACAAGCTCCATTATGACCTCTCTGATCTGCGAGAAACCAACAAGAACTTGTCTCAGCAACTGACTAAAGCTGAAAGCAAGTCTAATAGTCTGGAAAATGAACTTCACCAGTTGAAGCTAACACTCAGAGAAAAAACATTGCTTTTGGAAATGACACAGAAAGAACTAAGTCAAGCCCAGTGTCAGGCAAAGGAAAGTGATCATGCTCGACAACTTGAGAAAGACCAAGTAAGCAAATTTCAAATAAAGCAGGAATCCATGCAGGAGCGATTGGCCCAGCTCCAGAGCGAAAACCTTTTACTCCGTCAGCAACTGGAAGATATGCATAACAAGGAGATCATCAAAGAAAAAGTAGCAAATGATAGGCAGGACAAGCTTAATGACATTTACAACAAACTCAGAGCTGATACTGAAAAGCAAGTTTACCTAGTGGAAGAGAGAAACGAGGAATTAAATGCCAGGTGTTCTGATTTAAGAGAACAAGTCTTTAAACATGAGGCTGACAAAGTAGAAAGAGAGGTAAAGTATATACCTTAAAAAGAATAATTTAAAGTTTGTCAGTTCTTGAAATTATTTTATGTTTCTAAAATGCAGCAGATAGAAGTTAAGTGCATGGGACCAAGTAATGTTGTTTTGGTTTTTGTTTGTCATGTTTCTCTTCGAATTGTGGAAGGTTTTGGCAAACAGGATTTTACCGCTCTGAGAATGGAAAAAAAATAGTATTGAAGTGTAAGCTTTGATAAAGAAAGGCAATTCTTCTCCAGAACTTCTTCCATCTCTTTTTCTTAGGCCATTCTATGCCCTGTAGAATGGTTTTACATATTTGGTGGGGTTTATATACATATTGCACTGATGACAAAAATAAGAGCAGCATAAAAGGAAGAACCATCCACTATGTGAGGGCTGAGAAAACGCAGACAAGTGAAGTGATGTGCATGGATTTATATTAAGCTTCTACTGAAAAAAAAATCACTTTTGTCCATAAATTCCTATCAAAATTTAAGAGTATGACTACTCTCCAGATGTTATTTTTTTGTATGTATTTTAGGTTTTTTAACAGATCTGCCTATTTCTTGAGGAGAAATTCATTTCAGACACTGACCTAAATGTCCTCCTCTCTGCTTTATGATGTATGATCATATTTAAATATATGCTTGGTTTGTGGTTCTGTGAAGCACTAATGAACTGGACAGAAGATGTATTAAGACATCAGTTGAATTGTCTTTCTGCAAACTCACACAGTACATAAGTATGAAACATACTCCTATGCAGAGCACTAGCACTATTTTATGTCACTCAAACATATATGAACCAAACGTTGCTCACATTTCTGCATGCAGATGGTCTTTGTCAAGAAAAAGGGTGGAAGATAATAAAGTTAGGAGTAATAGGTAGATAGGTTAAAAAACTCTAGGTAATGTGAGAATGCATTATCACGTATGTAATGAGTAGGTAGGGTCTTTTCTAATTATAGTATCTTAGCAGTGCCAGGTAGAGCAATGATTTGAAAATTGCCTTACGCTTTTTGTTTTGTATTCTTTTACTTCCTGGAAAATAGGAACTAATCACATCCAGTACTTAAACACTCTGGTGCGAGGTTTATCTCTCTTAATTATTTGAATAGTGATTTTAAACTACCTTTCTTTATATCAAATTCAGAATCTGAATGAGGCAAAATCGGCATGTGTCAGATAACCACCTTATTCTTCAGTTGTCAGTTACTTGGAGGGAGAAGGAAGAACTTTGCAGCAGTCTTTCAATCATTTTAATCCATGAATTGCTTTGTATTATTACTACCATAATAGCAAAGTCCTTTTGAAGATTTGTATATATATATATAAATAAAATATATATATGATATATATATATATATATATATATATATATAGATATATATATATATATATATATATATATATGTGAACTATCCAGATTTTTGTAAACCTAATCTGTCAGTATAAAGGCAGTCATTATCCTAAAACAAACTCAGGAAGAAAATGGCAAAAGTATGTGATTCAACATATACTTAGTGTATCACAAAAGAGCATTCAGATCTATGTATTTATTTAATTGTATTACTATAATGGAGAAAAGAAGAAAGAATGATCTAATACGAAGTCCTGCCTTTGGTCATGAGAGCAATATCCACAGTCAAACTGCTTTTGCATTGCAACAAATTTCTTCAGGGTTTGTTAGAAAAAATACATGATTGCAGTGTGTGCTTGTGTATTTTTCTTAGAGGAATAATACCTGAGCCTTTTTTTTACTATTTGGGAAGCAGAATTCCTCGTGAACAGTTGCTGATAGTTTGGAGGTGCTCAGATGACAAAGAATGAGAAGTCATCATCTGTGCAGTTGCCCACTGGTGGTAGTCAAAATTTCATATCTTTGAGTTCAATCTGAAGATGGATCTAATTGTATAATCAAATAAGTTAAAGTAAAGGCATATTTCTTGTTCTTACAGGTTTTTTTCATGCTTGTTTAACTGTTTCATTAGGGTGTGATCAGACGACTGCAGCAGGAGCTTGCTGATGCTCTTAAAAAGCAATCTATGTCAGAAGCATCACTTGAAGTTACAGCACGCTTCCGCAGTGACCTGGAGGAAGAAAAGCTGCACTTGCAAAAGGAATTGGAAAAGCTTAAAACCAAGGTACATAATGTCTTTAACTATACAAATAAATGTTGAGGATGGCTGATGGATAGTAGGATCATGTGTTGCCCTAAAAGCCTAGAAAAAATTCAAGACAGTCTTCATAGAATCATAGAACAACCAGGTTGGAAGAGACCCACTGGATCATCAAGTCCAACCATTCCTATCAAACACTAAACCATGTCCCCCAGCACCTTGTCCACCCGTGCCTTAAACAACTCCAGGGAAGGTGAATCAACCACCTCCCTGGGCAGCCTGTTCCAGTGCCCAATGACCCTTTCTTTGAAAATTTTTTGCCTAATATCTAGCCTAAATCTGCCCTGGCAGAGCTTGAGGCTATTCCCTTTTGTCCTGTCCCCTGTCACTTGGGAGAAGAGGCCATTACCCTCCTCTCTACAACCTCCTTTCAGGTAGTTATAGAGAGCAATGAGGTCTCCTCTCATCCTCCTCTTCTCCAGGCTAAACAATGGTGTGTGAATGAATTGCACTGTTTTATAAACTTGGTGTCCATGTCTTTGACGTGAGGACACCGATTCCTTTCTTGGACAAAGGTTTGTATTTGCTGAAGTGTTTTTGAAAGTAAACTGATATGTCTATAGTTTATTGCATTTGGACTTTTTGGTGCTGTGTTTGCCCTTGTACCCCCTCCACCTCGCCATTCCTGCTAACATGTTGTCAATTCTGAATGCTTTTATGACTGATTGTGCACACACATGTACACATTTTTTTTCCTTTTCTGTGGCCCCACTGTTATTTTTCATCTTTAAGCAGATTTCTGGCAACTGAAATGCGAGCTACTTTTGGAGGTGGGGCCACCTTTTCAGTGCTCTGATTAAAACTCGAGTACACAGGCTTCAGAGCTCTGAAATAGAAATCATATTAAATCTCCTTATGAGGGAGTTGAGAAGTTACTTCAGGAGAAGGATGAACATCTTAGTTCGTATTTTCACAGTGGAGCATTCGCTAGTAGAAGTGAAGGCTTTAATGTACTTGCAGTGATTACAGCCCTTTGGGTAGAGGGCATGCACGGATATATGCAGTCCTTGAATTATTCAGCAGCACTGGTCTGCTCTGTAGAAAATCTCACCTGACTCTGGCTTCTTACTGTGATTTTTACAGTTGCGAGAGTTGGAAGAACAACATCTTCAGTCAGAGCATTGTGTTAACAATCTGAAGACTGCCTTGGATAACAAGGAAAGAGAAGTAATAGCTTCTTCCCAGAAACTGCAGGACCTCCTGTTGGCATCTTCTGGTACTGATAACACTTTAAAACAACTGGAAGAACATGTGCAACGGTGAGAGAATAGCACATTGAAACAAGGTGTCTGCTTTCTCGGTTTGTCTGAAAAGAACAGAAAAGCCTACTTGCATCACAGCAAGCTCATATGTAATTTTGAAAGATGCTTTTGTCTTAGATTACATTGTTTCATGCTGTTCTTTTAGAATTGTTCCATAGTAAGACCTGTGTTTCTTTTTAAGCCTTGAAATTGAAAATGCCAGGCTGGAAGCCACAGTCCAGCAGCAAAACCAGAGGATTGAAGCCCTTCAGAGAGACCTGCAAGCCTCTGCCTCAGTAAGTTGATCACAGGCTTCTTTTTTTGTGAGCTTCTGAGCCTAATCACAAATTTCTAGAATCATTTAGGTTGGAAAAAACTTCTAAGGTCAAGTCCATGCCTACTAAGCCATGTCCTGAAGTGCCACATCTACACATTCTTTAAAAATATGTGGAGGTGGTGACTCCACCACTTCCTTGGGCAGCCTATTCCAATGCTTCACCACTCTTTCAGTAAAGATTGGATATTAGGAAAAATTTCTAAACCTCCCCTGACATGATTTGAGACCATTTTTTCTTGTCCTGTTGCTAGTTACCTGGGAGAAGAGATTGACACCCACTTTGCTGCAACTTCCATTCCAGGTAGTTGTAGACAGTGACAAGGTCTCCCCTCAGTTCCTCTTCTTCAAATTAAACAATTCCAGTTTCCTCTGCCACTCCTCATAAGACTTCTGCTCTGTCACTAGCTCTCTTGCCCTCCTCTAGACACTCTCTAGCACCTCAATGTCTTTCTTGTAGGGAGGGGCTGAAAACTGAATATAGTATTTGAGGTGCAGCCTCACCAGTGCAGAATACGGGGTCATGATTGCATAGTCCTGCTGGCCACACCATTTCTGGTACAAGTCAGGGCACACTGCTGGCTCATGTTCAGCTGGCTGTCTGCTAGCACCTCCAGGCACTTTCCTGTGGGGATATGTTAAGATGAGATTTTCCTGGAAAGCCTAGGGGAGTTTAGTTCCCGCATTTTAATGAATATAGGGTGCTTGGAAAGCAGCATGGTCCCCACAGTTCCAGTTTTGAGAGTTCTCTCTTGGTGCTGTGGCAAGTCCTGCTTATTGCTTTAAAATTTAAGGATTTTACACTAATACACTATACTAATAACTATTGTCTGCTTTAAACCTGTCATGACATCAAGTATTGCTTCAAGCACTTGTGTTGTGTATCATTAAAAGTATTTCTCAAGTTAACTTGAGGAAATTTCACAGGGTGTATTGATGCCAAGCATTTTCTGCCAGGGCCTGACTGGCATCATCAGACTGTAACAAAAATTATACTACCTAGAGCTTTTGCTCTACAGAATTGCTTTTCCTTTGGCCACTTGGTGTGCATTTGTTTTCATGAAACAGTGAAGAGGAATGCCTATAATATCATTTGCAGAACTCCATACAAGCCTTGGAATTTCCCACTGCCTCTGCCCAGTGTTAATTTTGGGTCAGATAAGGTGCCCATTGGTGGCCCATATGAAGCAAATTATTTTTGTGTTGTTAGCAGTGAACCTGTCCTTCCCTTTTGGTTATTAATCTGGGCATGGTTTTCGAATGTACTGTGGATGGGAAAAGTGGTTCCTGCTTGTTTTCATTGGAGCTTCTTTGCATCTTATGTAATGTTCTTTCTCCCCAACACAAATGGCAGAGGTGATATTTGCTAACAGTTTTACAGTAACGTCAAACTAAGGCCATTATGATCATTGGTGTTAAGTGTATTCAAGAATAAAGAGATGAAGAGATGTATGTAATGTTTATTTTTCATCATGAGGTGTAAACTTCAGTTTGGAAGGTCACAGTGTGTTTTCTTTCTTCTTTTAATGCTTCTGTAGGTTCATGACCGCCTAGAAGACTTAATAACTAGCTTACGAACAACACAGGCAGCTGCAGAGGGCCACCATCAGCAGGTACACAACTGGTTTCTGTGAACGAATGTTTTAGTCTTTGAATCTTTTGTGTGCAGATAGTTAATGAAAAGATCAGGTAGTCTTGCAAGTACAGTACAGCTCACAAATACTGTTCTGGTTTTAGGGCAAGGCACCCTGAAGGGAAAAGGCTGTAAATTTCCTTATTCCCCTACTGCTATATTTTGTATCTGTTGTGATGTGTGAGATACTTATGTTTATCAGCATGATCCACCTGATGAATTCTCTTCCCCATCGCATGAGGGTAGGTGAGCAGGCGGCTCCTGGTGTTTAGCTGCCTAGTGCAGTTACACCATGACAGGTGATGGACTAGATGGATGTTGTGGGCAAGGGGCAGATCTGTCATTGAAAGCTGAGAGGGGAGACTGGATGTGGGAGATCCATGTTACCTTTGCAGCTTTGTCATACGTTGCCCTCAAGACCTTGTTAGCTTCTGTCATAAGACTCAGCATTTTACCTACTCTGTAAGGAAGCTTGTGAAGGTAGTAGACCCTATGGAACTTTTATCTAATCCTTTGTGCTTTTTCTTTTCCCCCTCACAGAATCCACTGAAAGCATCTAGTCAATTTGCATTCTTTATACTTGAACTGAATCACCAAGTTCTGTTCCATTAAAATGCATCTGTTTATGCAAATCTTTGTCCCTTTGGGTAGAAGCCTAAGTAGCACTGCCGATTTGAAAACATTTTATTGCTCTCAGGAGCTGCACAGCTGTTACAGAAACTGTGAGCTTCAAAGGGCACTTTCTGTGGTGGGCATTAGAGGAATTATTATATTACAAAGTATGTATCATGAACTCTGGAGGACCTTTAGAAGGAGGTTATAGGGTGACTTTGTGTATGTGTGCACTTGTGTTTTCTTATGCCCCAAAGCTGCAACTTTATCTTGTCACTTCTAGCGTTCATTCTTTCTGCCAGCTTTGATTTCTTTTCTTGATTATGTTTCCTGAGGTGTTCTTTCCACATTGCGTTAACCTGAACTGTAGATCTTGGATGGGGAGAGGAGAGCTTTGGCCTGTTTCCATTACAGTGTCTGCTTTTTATTGCTATGTTGTCTTTCCTGTTACCTTAGATTTTCCTTTTGCTTTCTCAGATACAAAAGCAGAATGTCACGGCTCTGACATCAAAGGACTTGCACAGCATATGTGAAGATCACTTGAAGTTAAGGTCCCACCTTGAAGAGCGTGTTGTTCAGCTTGACAGGGAAAAGGCTGAGCTCTTGGAACAGGTGAGCTGAGAACATTCTTCAGGCACTAGTCAATACCAGAACATGTCCACCCTGTTTTTGAGTTCTAACATTCTAGGCTTTTTCTGTTATCCCTGCCATTCACAGTCAGAGTATTTTGTGATTTTGGGATCATCCAGGAAGCAAACAAAAGCTAGCTGAGTATCTGTGTAAATTCTGGAGTGGTTCTGCTGGGAACAGTTTCCAATGTGGTTTGGTATCAGTTGAGCATACTGAGCGAGGTTGCAGTTACTCCACTCTTCCTTGAATACCTTCGGATCATCTTCTGACCAGTTGGCTTCTGGGCAGGGTTAAAAAGCTTCTTGTTTCTAGTGCAATTTGTGGAGAAGCTTCCTGCATATTTTCATGGTAGTGGAAGCTTAAAGCCTTGCAGAAAAACATACTGGAGGATTTCAGGGCAATTTAACTAGTGCTTGGGAAACAAGAAATGGCTGCCAGTTTCCAGGGGCAGTCTTCCCCCTTTCTCCTTTTCTGTAGAGGAGAAATGGAAGTACAAAGTTGAAACAGCTGCCAGCTCTCCTTAGCTTGAGAAAAATCTGAGAGGGAGAACAACATGTGAATAAGTAAATATCTGCAAAAAAGATGGAGGTAATGTCAGAGGCGAGTAGAATATTGAAGAGTTCCTAAAGAAAATTTCTTCCACAAGCCTCTGTCTGCAAGCCCCTGCTTTTCTCATGAAAGCTTTAGATTGATCATGTTCTGTCATGATGTGCATACCTGTATAAGCCGTGCTATGAACAGAGGAACTGCCAAAAGCATTCTCTACCTACTTTTCCACCTTTTTTGTCTTGAAGCATTAGAAGATGGTGGCCTTCACTGCAGTGAAGCATCTTTTTGTTGTTAGGTATTGGCCTGTTTGATGTGAAAGCTGAAGCTAATAAATGTTCTCAGAAATTCTGTCCCTTGATGTTCTGCAGAGCTTGGCTAGTGGACAGTGTACTGCAGCTTCTCTGTGGACAAATGTGACGTGAACATACTGCACGTAGATATTGTTCCTATGTTTTTTGTGTCATGTGGCTTTTCTTTTTTGAAAGTGTGAGAGTGAAAGAAAGAAAGCGAAGGATCTGGTAGAGTTGAAATGTCAAGTTGAACTGCGTCTAGACCAAGAAATGAAAAGAAATAATGAACTGCAGAAAGACTCTAAGAGGTATGGCTTTTTAGTATGGTAAATAGGCAGCCCTGACTAGAAGTCAAGCTTTATTGAATTTCACTGTAAAAATAGGTGTACACACCAGTTTGTGTGCAAATTCAAGCCTCATGTTAGTTTCCCACAAGGTGCTTCTGTGCATGAGCTTACAGTCTCCAATGGATGCCAAAACAACTGCAAGTACAAGTTGCCCTGCTCCTGGCAGGAAGGAAGCCTCTCATTCCTCTTTTGAGTTGAAATTTTGACTCTCCAAGTGATTTGTGGCCCAGGAATGCTGGTTTTTCTCAGTAATTCCTGGTGTGTCGAGCGCATTAAAGATGAAGCAAGCCATGTCTGTGCTGTTTATGTAATAGTATGTATAAAAGGCTTTATTGTTTTCTTGACTGTGCAGGTTAAAGAGGCTTCTCAGCAGAGCTGTGAAGAAACTAAGGATGTATGAGCAGAGAGAGCTTAATTTGCAGGGAGAAATGCAGAGCAAGTATTCCGATATGGTCAATGACATTGGTAGACTGAGAACAAAGGTGAGCTCTGGTTTGTTTGGATTTTGTTTTCGGTAGCGGAGTTTTTTTCTTTTGGAATCTGTGTTATTCTTTCCCTATACTTCATTTCACCTTGATTTTTTTTTTCTTGGCTATGTTTTGGATTTGATTGACTTTTCTTGATGCTCCTTCTACTGTTATGATAGTAGATGACTATAATACTGATGTAGTTATTACTGATAAAGATGAAAACATTATGTGCAAAGCAGTATCTACAAGGGCATATCACGGGAAGGCTGTGCTGTAGAGGAAGGGCAAGCCTCATGGGCCAAGGAGCAGTCCCACAGGGGCTCTCCAAGAAGAACAGAATAGGTCTGGTGACAGTAAGCAGGGTCAGCCAAAAGTGCAGATAACCAGGCAAAGTCCACAGGGACAGGCAAGTCTTCAGTCCCACCAGGACATCACATGCACAGGTGAGGCTCAGGGCTGAGAGCAGTGAGGCCTGGCACAGGCATGGCTGCAGCTTGAGGCCATAGCATCATCTTCTGGGTCTGAAGATTAATTACTTTTCTGTGAAAGAGAGAAGTAACAGCACCATAAATCAGAACTGCATGAAGTTAGCTTTGCCCAAGGTCACCCCTTGAGAACTGTCTTAGGCACAAGTTAGGAAGAAGTTCAGGTTTTGCTTTTCTAAACAGTGTCATTGCCTTCCAAGGCATAATGCAGTGAAGTGATGCAGAAAAATTTCTCTAGTGCTGTTCACCAGAAGTTGTCTTGGCCCATCTTTCTCTTGTCACGGGAACCCGGAAGTAGAGCTCCCAAAAGTGCTCTGCCTCTTCAGTAGCATGGAACTTTTTATCTACTTCTCCATTCATTGCTCAAATTTTTTGGTAAAGCAGCCATGTTTCAGAGTGATGTTTGGTTTTAGAACTTATTATTGTGGAATGAGTCAGCTGCCTTTGCTGTGGCCCATTTTTAGTCCAAAAGTTAGTAGCATTTGTTTCTCTCGGATGAGTTATTTTGAATGAAAGGGCAGGGCGTTACATTTAGATTTTCCATTAGCATATGAGCATCGCACATAAGAGTAGCCCTGGTGCTTTTCAACCTAGTCCTATGGGTAAAATGCTGCTAGTTTGGTATCTGTTAGTCGGTGACCTACTGCAAAACTCAGAAAGGGTGGGAGCCTGAGGCATGCTATCAGAAACTTTGTGACAGCTGATCTTGTTTTAAGAGCCTGGTTTTAATATTGAGTCAGCAGATCAGGGACCCTTACTGATTCTTTAGAACTGACTGATTTTAGATCCCTCAAAGTTCCTTTTGTGCTGTCTGCAGGTTGGTGAACTTTCACAACAGCTAGAGGTAGAATCTAAAAAATGCATGCAGCTAGAAGCACAAAATCAGGATTTGCAAGAAGAGTTGTCCACCATGCATAAGAACCATGAAAAACTGGAGAAGAGCAAATGCCAACTGAAGGAAGAGGTGGCTAACCTCAAACATCGTTTGGAGGCTAACATGGTAGATCACAGCCGAATGGAACAATATAAAAGAGAGATGGAAGAACGAGCTGGGCAAGAAATAAGACAGAAACTACAAGAAGTCAATCTGTTTTTGCAGGTAGTTGAATTTCTCGTGTGTCTCTAGTATCTATTATATTCTTGTTGTGGTTGTAATTTTTTTAGTATTTTCATTTTGGTGTCTAATTCTGTGTGTTAGTGCTGTACTTGTGTCTCTCCTGGAGGGCAGTGGGAGAAGAGAATATGGCAGGGCAAGAATGCTTTAATGTGTAGGTAATGTGCCTGCAAATCCCTGAATCAAAAGCTTGCCCGAGGTAGATTTCCATTTTGCGGTTCTTGGTGGAGGTATTGCTGTCTGCTGGTTTTGTTCTCTGTTAATCTTTGAAAGGGTATTGCAACTTCCAGTTGTCCTGGCCAGACATACAGATCTTGCTTTGTCATCGTACAGGTGAAAGTGCTCAGAAAAGAAGCCACCAAAGTTAGGCAGTTGTGGGGAAGTGGTGTGGAGTTAGGGAATCCTCATCATTCCTTTGGGGAATCTTTTTCTGTATGCCCTGTCCTACAGAGACAGTGTTCTTTCATTCATAGCTTTGGTGAATCATATTGCTAAGAGGGGGGTTTGTTTTGAATGAAAAGAATTAATAATATGGTAGTTCCAGGGATCTGCCTTGATTGCTGATGGGAGTAAGGAGCCTCGCTGAGTGAAGCTGGGCCCTTCAAATTTGGTACATGCAGTTGACTGGTACTGCAAGTTATTTTTCTTTGTGATGACTGAGAGTGCATTATCTGTTTCAGACACAGGCAGTCTCCCAGGACAGATTAGAACAAATCAGAGCCAGTCATCATGCTTCACTGAGAAACCAGTTAAAACACAGAATTAGAGATCTTGAATGTGAATTGGACAGAATAAAAAAAACCCAACAAGACAGTGTTTTACAAAAAGAAACCACGCAGGCAGAAGTGGAAAGGTACAAATCGCTGTATCTGGAGGAAGTAAAAATTAGAAGAAGCCTAGCAAATAAACTGGAAAGGTAAGCCTGTGCTTTTTTAGAGTGGTAATAAGATATTGCCTTTTCCTAAGGCATTTTTCCTCCCAAAATCCCTCTTCTCTTCTGGTCAGCATATTATGTATGTAAGCATAAGATTTGTGAGTGAAGTCCCTTAATAACCTTCTCCTTCATTTGAAGCGTCATCAATTCTCTCAATTCCTTTTAAGCCTTAGAGCTAATAAGTCCTAAGGGTTGGTAACTCTTGTTGTTCCTTGCAGGTAGTGTGACTTCTTAGAAATAGGCTCTCCAAAAATCCCCAGATCAAATGGTATTCTTGTTTTGGGCACCCTTAATCCCTTCCACTTTCCGAAGTCACATAACAGTCAAAGATATGGAGGATAACTTTGTGAAAGCTTTATTCCCAAAGATAATTATTTGTATGCTTCTTAATGTTTCAGAGCTAATGAGAGACTAGCAGAAGCCAATGCTAAGCTCCATCAGGAGCGCCATAGGAGCAAATCCTTAATCACAAACAGCATTGTCAGTGGTGGTCTACCTGCAAGTCCAGTTCTGTATTCAACTGAACTGGAACATCTTGGCAACAGTTTGGCACTGAATAGGAGCCTGAGTCTAGCAGGAAGCTTCCTAAGCCCAGCGGGGAATGCATTATCATCAAGAAACAGGGTTGAAGCCTTTGTGGCTAAGGTAAGCATTTTAAAATACTGTTCTCAACTAATGCTAAAGAGTGTCTATAAGCAAGGTTATGATTTTTAGCCTAAAATTGGAATTAATTTATAGTTGCAAACCATATGGTCAAATATGCTAAAACAACTGCTAATCATCAGAACAGTACACAACTATTTTTGGTAGGGATGAAGACTTTTGGTCATCAGGGTTTTACAAGTTTCCAAGAGTGCTCATAGACAAAAAAATACTGAAATCTAAATAATAAACTGCATAATTACCTTCTTTTACAAGGGAAACTGATAAAGTGTACTGTGGCATAGGAAGTTCACAGCTAAAGATAATTTTTTCTATGCTTCTTTTCATTAAATTTTAATATATAGTGTATGAGCTATTTAAAATGGCTGACTTCACAATGAGTGCAAAATCCCATCAGACATCTTTCCTTGAGACACCTTTTCCTTTTTCACTGACCTTCATTTTATCAGTTGCTTCACTGGAACTTGTTGTATTGTATTAATACCAACAAAAGGATGCTTCAAAAATGGGGTGATATGAATGGGATCATGTAACTTTTCACTTTATAATTCAGTGTGGGACATATACTATGAGTTGGAGGTAGTTCCTCCTATGATTTATATATGAAACGATAAACATTACTGTTCCTCAAAGTCTCCACAGCTTTTCAATTTTGCAGCAATGCTGCAACCTCTGCAATACCTCTGGTCAAAATATACCCTGTAGCCAGCTGTGTGATAGCACATCGCTTACAGAATGGTGAGATCATGAGATTTGGAAACCAGATGTCACTACTTGTCGTCAAGTTTCGCACCTAGTATAGGACTTAGGTGTAGACAAGCTTCTCTATTTGGTCAGTATTCCTGAGTATTCTGTCGTTGAACGAATACTTTGCACATTTATTCACTTTTAAATCCATCTCAGTTCAGCAGTCCCTACCACATCAGACAGAACCCATTTAGGCAATGTGCCTACATACTGCACCTGGTTTAAGAAGTGGGAAAAAAAACAACAAAACAAAACCAGACAAAGTAGAGTAGGTAATCTGTGGCATGGCAGTTACAGATAACTTTTCTTTATCAAGGTGGATGTGCTTTTCAGGTCAGAGAAGTGGGCATACATTACAGAAAGAACTTGTGAGGCAGATAGTACCATCTGCATGCCAGATGTAGTTGTATGTGGTTATTCTGCATGCCAGCAGTAGAAAGGAGGAAATATTCAGGGATCAACTGCAAAAGTAAAATAAGGAAAAGACCAGGGCAAGAGAATAAGAGGGAGTAGGGAGCAGGGAACAAGTGAGGAAAAGAAAGGATAGAAATGGGAGCAAGATGTTAAAAGAAGGAAAGGAAGAGGAGGAAACCATCCCACTTCTAGGACAAAAAACTGCCCTAATTTAAAAGAAAAGAGTTAACCCTAGCCCTACAGAGACTTCATCATCTGCTGAGGACCAGAGGATAATTTGTTCTTATTATACACAGTTTGCCTTCTCAGGATTACATTTATTTCTAATATAGTATTCAATTCTCTTCCTTGAATGAAGGCAAGTAAAACTATTGCTAAATCCTCAGAGAATGTACCAATTTCTCACCATTTCTACCAGGTTCTCTTAAGAAAATACTGGAAATCTCAGCATGCCTGTTTTCCCTCAGTTAAAGCAGAAGGATAGTCTCTGAGACTCAAAATTACTGTTGTGAACCTCCCTGTTACTAAATCCAGCTGCACATGCTTTCATGATACTTCTTTCTGTAGTGACCAGCTAAAGAACACCTGATAGTATTTGTAATGGCATTGTCTGTAGCCTCAAGTCACTCCATAGGCATTGTATTCAGGAGTGTCTTAATCTGTTCTTCACTTTCAGAGTCCTCCAGAAAAAAAGAAACAGGGTTCTAGGAGGTGCAGTAGTAGCTAAAGGACATGTAACGAAGTGGGTATTCCACCTAGGACTGCTGGCTGAAGTGTCCTTAACTGAGTGTAGTATGTCACTGGCAGTGTTTGAAGCCATGCCATGTCTTCCAGGATCTGAAAGTACATGATTCCTGACATGTGTGGCTGAAAAAAGAGGACTAAATTATAAAATAAAGCTTTAAGTCCAGAAGTAACAAGGGGAAAACTGCACATATGTCACTGCATACAATAATGGGTGGTGAATCTTGATCCATTTCCAAATGCAAAATTACCAGATATGCAGTCTGTGCTGTCATTTCTGCAGGGGTCCTGTGCTATTGAAGAGACAAAATGGAGCATTAGGAAAGAATTCAGAGTCGACAGGCTATTTCAGAGTGCATTGTGGTGCTTAGTACACTGCCCACTCACCAGATTCTTTAAAGACAGAAGAGTTTCTCGGACTCTAAATGTTTTCTTCACTTTACTGCTCAGCTTCACATAGGCCTTCATTTTTCCCAGTAACTCGGTTCCTTTCTGCATAATTTCTCTTGCCTTCAAATTCAAGCTGAGGAGTCCTTTCCTGGCTGGAGGTTACAAACGCTCGTACCACTAAAGCTCATAATGACAGGGAGTTAAGGAGCTTAAACTGCAGTGTGCCTCAGGTAGTCATCTTGGGTTTCTTTTTTTAGTCAAAGCTCTCTGTGCAAGATTTCATGTGTCTTGCAGTAGCTTGCCCAAGGTGAGAAAGGATATTTGAAGAAGAGGATATGCCATTCTTAAGAGGAGAATGTTTATATAAATTGTCTTTGTGCTTTAAAATAGCTTCAGAGGCAAGAAGGTAAAAATACTTTGCACTGTTGTTCAAAATGCTGATGTTAATTCTTTGTGCAGCTGTTGGAAAAATATTGGTAAATTATGCTGATTGCAAACAAGAGGAAGAACTGTTCCTCTGGCAAGTGGACACAATTGCTTCTTTTAGGCATAACTAAGGTATTCAGAGTTTAAAGGCTTAGAATATTTCAGTTTTTGTAAACCACGTAAGAGGGTCATGGTGGTGATTATACGTAGTCTTACATTTTGAAGAAGGTTGTTTTGAAAGCTTAGAAAAAAATTTAGCGTTTTGTTCTTAAAAAAAACAAAGAAATGTGTTCCATTGCAGTGTAGGCCCTTCCCCTTTGTCAAGTATATATGCTACAGTAATTAATAACTTTGAAATGGATGTGCAGAAGTATCTTGAAAAATACAAAAAAAGTTTGTATTAACTCAAGCTCATTAACCAGTAAAATCCCATTCACATGCAAATTGTCTTATTTTTATTAGAGCTCCAGAAATGAGGAATAAATTACAAGTACTTGAAAAGTTTTGTGCATGTAATTACAAACAGTAACTGTGCTGACTAGCAGCAGCTCATTATATTCTATAAAGAGGTTAGCTGAAATCTGTTTGTTAGTAGGATTTGTGTCACAAGAAGGATATATGTGTGTATTGTCTCTTCTTACAGGAGTGGAGCAATCTTTGATGTACTCATTTTGCCTTTATATGATCTGCTCTGCTGACCCCTAAACTGCTCCTTAGTTGGCCATAGACTGAGGCAAGGAATGTCTGCTGCAAGTTAATGCAAGGAGATTTTGGGACTGGAGTCCTGTTGTTAGGTTTAACAGATCTCAAGCTGAGATCCTGACAGCTGTGCCAAAGGCTGGTGAAAATGAATATGGGTGTCTTAATAGAGAAAATAACAATGAACTTTGCTAGCTGCAACCAATGTGAAAGCAGTTTTCCTGCATAACCTGAAAAGGAGAATGTCTTGCTTCTGCTCTCTGTTTCTGTTCCTTTTCTGATTGTTTTCTGTCTGCACTCTTGTATTGTAGCAGCTTTTGTATGGTCAGCTTTTTCACTTGCTTCCTTTAGATGTAGGAAATGTTCCTATTTCTCACTGAAGACCTCTGAACTTAATTCCATTTTCCTTTCTTATTCAGCTCTTTAATCAAACGTATGTTCTCTCTTTCTTTTCTCTGCAGACAGAAACATGACAAGGTTTGTAGCCAGTAATTGATGTTGAGTGATATTTTATACTGGTGATGGTTTTTTCTATTTATGCCGGTAGGTTTTAATCAAAATTCACTGATGCTTTCACATTTTGATAATAGTGCAAATACATTGGACTGCAAATATATTGGACTGCAAATATTAAGTTGTCAAATGATTGCCACGGAGTACTTTGATGCTTTATGTATTTGCAGTGTTCCGGCTTTTGTGGAATTTAAGCTGTCATCTTACAGATGGTTATGGATTTCATGTTATAATGGAATTGCTGTAGGAGTTTACCCTCCTTCTGATATTTGGAAAGTTCTTGGTAGTAACAGTGATTATGTCTGGAGTACCAGTACTGTTCTGAAGTTGGGTATCGTATCGTGGAGTCTCACAGGATTCAACTTACTCTGTTCTCAAGCAACCCATATGGATAAGTAGTAAGTTGACGATACTTTCTGAAAAAGAATTGCTTCCACAAGGGAACCTAATATGTTACTGCCTGAAGAGATGTGCAGTGAGATGAGAAGTACCTGCTCAGGAGGTTTGGGATAGTCCGATGTGATGCCTTTTCCAGGGGCTTAGGAGGGAGAGAGAACAGTGGAGGAAGTTATGGTCTTCAAGGGTGTATTTTTGCATGGCTTTTCATTTCCTTTTGAGAACTCAGTGTGTTGCTTTATTTCCACCGATTTCTCTTTCCTCAGGCATGGATGAGAATTACAAAGATGTTAATGAAATGAATAAGAGGAAAACAAGATCTTTTTTGTCTCTTGATTCATTTGTGCATGTTGTGGAGGGCTCTCTGGACCTTCTGGTCATTGCAAAGGCTCCAGAAAGCAGGGAAGGTGGTTGCTTGTAACACCTCAACTACTACTGCTTTGATTAGGATTGGTCCTGGTTTGGAGTTGTCTTTTGGCCTAGGTAGGCATTAGTTTTCCTGCTTTTTTCCTTTTACCTACATCTAATTTCATGTACTAGGGATCCAGATTGAAAATATTTAGACATTTGAGAATTTGGGGGGATCCTTTTCAGTTGTTCTTCCAGCTCCGTGCTCCTCCTTTCTAACAGTGAAGGCACAGACTATTCCAATGATGTACCACTGAGTGATGCTCCTCCCGGAGGAGCTGGTGAATTTGGTCACAGCTATCCCTGTAGTACTGGAGAAAGGCCCCTTCCTTCCACTTTGCTGTTTTACAGCCCTACTTCTTTGGCCCTTGGAGTTATTGTTTGCTACTCCTCTTGCTGAGGGTGTGCAGAGTGCTTACCTTCATGAGGCTCTTGGTCCCTGTGGCCCATTGAGTACATTGTGCAGTGTTCCAGTTCTCATTTTATTGGTATGTTGCTAGGTTGCTTATTTCATGAAATAAATGCTTGTTCCCCCGCGGATTCAGTACTACATTTGGTGAATCACAGAACAGGTAAGGATGGAATATCTCTGAAAAATCATCTAGTCCAACCCTACCCCTGCTCAGAGCAGGGTCAGCCAATGCAGGGTGCTCAGGGTTATGTCCAGCCAGGTTTTGCACATCTCCAAGGATGGAAGCTCCACAACCTTTCAACCTTTTCCAGACAACTTGTTCTGGTGTTTGGTCACACTTACAATTAAAAAAACAAAACCAAAAACTCCTTGTCTTAAAATTATATTTCCTCTGTTTCTATTCCTCTTGTTCTCTTATTTGGCAACACTGAGAAGAGTCTGGCTCCATCTTCTTTACTACCCCACCACGTTTATACACATAGATAAGGTCCCTTGAGCTTTCTTTACTCCCTTAAAGAAATGGTCACAGCTCTTTTAGCGTCTCCATGCAGATTACTCGTGGTCCAAGCCCTTCAGCATCTTTGTGGCCGTTGGAGGCCTGGAAGCTGTATGGTATCTATTTTGAAGTTCCCTTCTATGTGTCACAGACTTGATGGAAAAAATGCAGGTGTTACAAGTATCATCAAATCCAAACAGCAGGATACATCGCTTGGACTATGACTCTTCCAAAGATCTGATTTCTTCTTATTAAGACTTTGAGGTCAGAATCATAAATGAGAATAGCTTAATTGGTAGCAATGATGATGTTCTAGGGGAGATAGGAGTGAGTGCTTCCTTCTGTGATTCAAGCTGATTTTGGTTACGTGATAAAACCCACAGCACTTGCTGTGTAAGAGCTATTGCTGTCTTGTAGTACAAAGTGTGCAAGTAAAAATGGTCTGGTTTTATATTTTCATGTATGGCTGCCATGGTAGTTGTATTAACGGTGAAGAAAAATCTTGGCATGATCTGCCAGAACACTTCAAATTTTCCATCTTGAGAAGGAGAAAAGAATATTGGTGCATATTTTTTTTCTATACAGCAATATATGGCAATTCTGTAGCAGCTGCCCTTGCATCTCATCTCTTACAAAGGCGTAGAGGCCACTCAACTGAATTTTTCACTGTGGGTGGCATTTGTGTGTATCTCAGCATTTAGCTGATATCCTTCTTATGTATTTGATGATAGACACTAGCCATACTTTCACTCTGGTAACTCCGCTCTGCTTTCTTCCTGTATATTTTTTAAATATACAGTTATAACCCAACTGGTGAGTTAGAGATTGCTTTGTGCTACAGTTAATGTGGCTCAGCAGTGAGAATGCTACAGCCTAGGTGACCAAAAGTGTCTCTTCATCAGAAAGTCAACCTCTAAACTAAGATTCCTCTATTTGGAATGATATTTAGGTTTTGTCATGTTATGTGTGAGTTTTAAAAAACATTTTAGAAGTTTAATATTACAAAACGTAGTTGTTAAAATACTAACTGTATATTTTCTGTATAATTCTAGGTACACCGCGACCTGGATGAAAAAATCACTAAAGAACTTGAACAGGGTAATGTGTCATTATCCTAGGGAAAACATGGCTCGAAAGCTGTCAAGTCCCTGTGCTAAACATAGATTTATTTATTTATTTATTTATTCATTCATTTATTCTGTTGGCTTTCCAATTTAGGCTTGAATGTGAAAACGTCCTGCTTACCAAAATACTTTGTAGAATGTTATGCAGTTGCCTGAAAAAAATAAAAGCGCAAAGAAAATTCAGCTGTTTCCCCCACACAGATAACTTGGCTTAAGTTGAAGTCACTAGTTAATCCTCAAGCATAAACATCAAACATAAGCCCCAACATAAGATTGTTATAGACTTCAGCCATCGCTTCTTCCATGTACATCAAGTGCATTCAGCACTAAACTATATACATTGTGTGCTGTTGGGTTTTGGGTTTTGCTGTTCTTACTGATTGCTTGTATTTGTAGCTTATTTGTTGCAGTCTGTTTTGAATAAGCAAGAAGAATATAAACAGTAACAAAAATAATTTCTTTAGGAAAAGGTCATTCAGTAGTGCTTAGGCAAATATGAGTTGAATGCTTGTAAAACATAGCGTAAAATGTACTCTCTAATAAAGCCAGGCGTCAAAGGAGGAATTCCACCTATTTGATAGTTGTTCCTCCAGAGTCACAACTTTGTAGTCACTGGTGCTATTTCAAAGCAGGTAGCCCCTGAGAGCATTTCCTTCTGTTCTTACATGGCTTTATAGAGAGTGTTTAGCTGTGGCTTCATAACTCTATCCACGCATCTGAATGGACATAAATCCATGTTGAACATAATTGTGCATCCACTAGGAGTCATGGAGTATGTCTGATGGCTGGAGAAAGATGGCAAAGGTGGGTTTGCTATCATCATAAAGGAAAGAGAGTTTTCCCAGAGTGAGTTACAAAGATGCTCCTCAGAAAAGATGCCAGACTGGGAGACTTGTCCGGGCCAGACTACAGTGCAAAAGTGTTTGCATTTTCACAGGCAGATTCTTTTAAAGTTCTCACAGCAAATGCAGAAGCTGTTTTTTAGGAGTAGTGTTCCAATCAACCACTAGCTTGAACGTTTAAGGAAAACAGGCACTCAAAGTTGAAATGCTCCATAGGTGGCTAAATTTAGCACTGGTGTAAGCAGGAGTTGTTTGCGAGTTCCCTGAAGATGTTAAATGTATCATCTAGCTTTAGAAATACTGTTCACTGACAAGAATATGCAGGGAAAAAAGTGTTTCTTCCTTTGTGCCTCACTTTTTCATTGTTATGTTCCCTCGGATGTTTTTAAATTTGTCTGGGTTGTAGTCTCTCCAGTTACCCATGAAGTTTTTATAGTGACTTGTTTGGCCCGGTCTACTGTAAAGTAACACCAGGAATGTTGTCTTTTTTTCTCCCTAGCCACTGCTGAACTTGAAACTGGATCTGCACAAGCTTCTCCCAGGGTACCTACTGATGGATCTTCAAAAAATGTCCTTGTTGACCAGGATCCACTTTGCAGGGCAATTCAGGAATATCGTGATGTTTTAACCAAAAACTACCTGATTTGAATAAATCATTTTGTTTACATCGTTTCCCCTCCTACGGTTCCAGTGTTAAAGCTTGTTTATTGGAGTCTGAATATAAATTCTAAGTCTGTTGAATGAATGTAAAGCACGTTGCACTTACCTCTTGGGTCTGTTGATGCATAGTTATTGTATTTTGCACTCACAATAAGAACCAAATCTGGGTTTTTTTAACTAGCACATTGACTAATCGTGATTCTTGAGCTTGACAGACCTCACAAAATGTTTCTTATGAAGGCAGCTGCATTATTTTGCTCCACTTGCGTTCTGTATTTTATCAGAACCTCTGTTCTGTTTAATCCTTCTGCTCTGTTTTTACTGTTTCCAGCATTACTTTAATTCTTAGGACATTATTCAGTGCGTTTTCAGCCAGCTGCTTCAGTCCTGGTGCAGTAAGTACTTCTGCTGATAAAGTGAAAGTTTTGCCAGTGTTCAAGCTGGAGAGGAGAACAGGGCACTTTACGTTTCTGTCACTTTATGCACCTTAGCTTTAAAATTACAGTGAGGGTATAGTAGTGCCAAGAAAGTTGTTTTGTGGTCTCTTTGGTGTGTTTGGTTTGTATCATGGAACCACAGAACAGGTGAGGCTTGGAACAGACCTGCAGAAGTTCTCTGATCCAGCCCTGTGCTCAAGGAGGACCACCTAGAGCTGCTGGGCCAGGCCCATGCTGGCTTTTGCATGTCTCCAAGGACAGAGACTCCAGAGTCTCCATGGGTGGCAACCTGTGCTAGGGCTAAGTCACCCTCCCAGATAAAATGTGTTTCCTGATGCTCAGAAAGAACTTTCTGGGTTTCAGTTCATGCCTGCTGTCTCTCTTGGTATTCATGTTGAGTTGTATATTAGAAATTATGGCAGCTTTAGACAGAGTTCCTCCATAAACACCTGTGCTGCAACTGAAACAGTTCATATTAGAGGGAAAAAAAGTAATAATATATATCTCAACTTGCAATCTCCTCGGTACTTCCTCAAACCTGTGGGCTAGGATAGCCAATCTTTTCATTGCTGCTGGCAGCTGATTTTACGGTGGCTGTGAGCCCAGGTGTTAGCCAGTGTTGTTGGACACTTGTGTTGATAAAACAAGCAGATTTACTTATTTCAGGGAGTTACCTGTTGTTAGTGAAGATCCACAGTTGTCAGATCCTGTCTACAAAAGTCACTACTACTCAGAAAATTGTAGAATAAAGTCCCAGTGACTGGAAAAATTTGGGGGTCTTACCTACTAATTCAAAGACTTGAGTTAACAGGCAGTATGAATGCTGCTGTGATACTGTAGTTTTTTATATGAATACACTTTTGTGAAGCTAATACACGGTATTGTTTCAACTTGGTATTTAATAAACTTTGTAATCCAGTGCATGTCTTGATTGTTCTCCTTGCCTTTGCTTTCCACACCCTTCCCTGCCCACATCACTCTCCAGAGCTCTGCTCCTTTCAGCTGTTCACAGCTGCATCTTCAGCTTGTCCTGAAAGCCTGGCAAAGGGTCAAGCACGTGTGTTTCCTTGTGGGAGGCTTGAAGCACAATAGTTGAGGTATTGCTAATAATCACTTCCCAGGCTCTTCTTTGAGAAGTTCAGCTTTTGGTACTTCCTAGTGTCCTTCCACAGAGAAAGCAGGTGCAGAACATCTTTGCCTTCACGTTATGCTATCATTGTGTTAATCTTGGAGAATTAGCTTGCTCCTAACATGCTCTGTGCAGCCAGTTCTCAGTGAGACAGGAAAGTTCTTAGCTGGTGGAGCAACAGAATGGAAATTCAGTGTCAGCATCTCATAACAGGAGCCAATAGACATTACAGCAGTGTTGGGGGTCAATCCCTTCACTTCGAAGTCCATCTGCAGTGTCACTGGGAGGGCACTCTTGATCTTGGAGAGGCCACAGCAGCCAGGGGAGGCTCCTGAGGCCCGGGTGACAGGGACTGTCCCTCCTATCTTGAAGAGGGCAAGACAGAGGAGTGGGGCAACTTAAGGCTAGTCATTGGCTGGGAAGGTGATAGAGCACATCTTCCTGGAAGCTGTTTCCAAAGATGTTAGGGGCAAGAAGGTGAAAGGGAAGAGTTAGGATGGGTTTGCAAAGGGGGAAATTGTACTGTGGCAACCTAGGAGCTTTCTGTGGGGATGTGAGTAATTCAGGGGACAGAGAGCAGTGCATGATACTTACTTTGACTTCAGCACAGCAGCAGTGAAGTTCAGTTTTTGGAACTTTATGATCTCTTTCCAAGGGGAGGAAGTTTATTAATTCCTTTCCTAGTGTATGTTAAACTGTTTCAGATCAGTAGCAAATGGTATAAGAAGTTGTCCAGGTTTTGTTCTGTTCAAATCATTGCTTTGAAATGTGGCCAGAAAACATGATTAGTTTTTTTATTGCTACTCGTTATTTAGTGTCTTGAAAGATAAATTAAGGCCTGTTTGAGTAGTGCTCTCATAGCACTGGTATGTCCACCCAGCGAGTCTTGACTTCTGACATTAACAGGCATTAGCAAGAGGGTAGCCTGGCAATTCCCTTTCAGCTCAGGGCAATCCTGGGTGCATCTGTGTTTTGCCATTGAAACTCAGGGGAAAAAAGAATAAATAGAACCAAACCCACAACTACTGAAATACACAATGTGGTTGCAGAACAGATCTTATCCACAAATAAACTGGTACGACTCTCGGACTGAAGTTTGTCTTTCTTACCATTTTCTACAGGGGCTGGACTTCTGAAAAATGGTGAACTCAGAGCTTCACACTTGAGATTACTTGATGGATGTTATAAACTAGGGAAGACGTTAAAGGAGTCTCTAGATAAAACAAGAAGCTGTCTCCTTAACCCATGTTACAATCATCACTTCAGTTCTAACAACAGCTAACTACCAAATACGTGAATTCTGTTCCCATTCTCATGAGAGACAGTTTCTATTCAGATCCTGACAAGTCCAATTGAATGTGAGCTGACGTTTCAGGCAAGCGCTTTTGAAAATGAGAAGTGCAATTCCAGAGAGCTGTTCAATGCCTTTACAGTTACACAAATGAATCTTAAGGCCTTGAGTTTGCATTTCCTACATTGGGGCTGCATTTATGCCCAGCCCTTGTATCCAGGATAAATTAGGACAAGCAGGAGAAGAAACATGCCAAAAAGCAAAATGGCTCCTTCCGTTTGGCATTGATGAGCACGCGCTTTCACGCATTTTGCACTTGCAGTTTAATCATGGAAATCATCCTGTACATTCCTACTACTAATGATACAATTGTTAGGAGTAAGGCGGGACCCAGTCCTATTGACTGTTTATGTCTTAATGTGCTCAGTTTTTGAATCTGTTTCCAAACTAGCTGAGGTTCTATTGTGTGCCATTTCCTCCGCAACATCACACATTTTCAATCAGCATCAGCTCCTTAGCCATAATCACTTCCTGCCTTGGCTTCTGTTCAGTGCTACAACTCATTGCAAAACAGAACTCCCATAAATCCAGTCTGTGTACGTGAGATTAAGTGGTATTTAAGCAGCAGTTGGCAAAAATCAGTTTTTTATTGATTTGAAATGCTGTAAACCAAGTTTGAAATGGTTGCAAATAACCAGAGTTTTTTATTGCTGTGTGTTTTTCTTGGTCTTCTGCATGCATGTTGCTTTGAACACAATTTTAACAATCTGTCCCCTGTATCTCAGAACCCTAAGTCACGTGCATGTCCCAAGAGTGCAAATACTGCAGGTCCTGGCCACCACCAGCAAGTCTGGCCAGTCTGTAGAAACATCACTGCATTCACCTGCATACAGGTTTCCATCTGCATCATAAGCAGAACTGAAGTTTGAAATTATAAAAGTGAGAATTCCCAAAGATTTCCACATAAATCCAAAGCAAGAAACATAATTTAAGAATAACATTTTAGCATAGCTACCTTCCATGTGAAATTTCTGAGTAGAGGATGTTTTCTGACAAACTCCTCAGTATTTCTCATAATGCACAATAATTGAATGTGTTACGGAGAACTTCACTATAAGCACTGCTGTAAAACCTAACTTTGTCCACATTCAACACATTTCCACCTGGCTTGCTTCTATTTGTTACAGATTTAACTACTTCAAATCCAGCTTCTTCAACTGCTCCACCTGTTACCTCCATTCAGTTTCTATGGAGAGCACTATAATCATTGCTGGAAAAATCAACACCAAATTAAAGATAAAATAAATCTAGAGTACAAAGCAAAAATAACATGGCAACACAACTATTAAAGAGGTTTTAGCGGACAAAACCAGCGCATGCACATACCAATGTGCTCCCTCAAGTCCTGAACACCTTTTAGACAAAAGTGCAAGTAGCAGTCAAGAAGTTATTTCAGCACTGAGCAAAATTTCTTGGTATTGGGTGGCGCTAGTACTGATGTCAGGCTGAATGACATCATCACCTTGTTCAACACAAGTTCCAGAGTTCCTGGAACATTCTGCAAGGCTCCAGGAAGGAAAATACTACTGCCTAGATAAGGTCAGGCTTTTAGTGCTAGTAAGTAAAAGCCTTGCTAATAGTCTGAATGCTATTGTGTTTTCAACTTTGACTTCCACCTTTGTCAGTGGAGCTTTTATTCCTCGGGGAATATTCTGAATTATTCTTCAGGGAAAATGTTAATGGTACAAAAAAAGGACCCTGAAAAGGACCCTAACACAAAACACAGTACACTGCAACAAGATTTCCTGGATAAACGCCTGGCTCTTTACTCTTCTGTCACATGTTAACCTAAGCCTCGTACAAGTTTTCCCTCCCTCACCTCAAGGCTTAGTCTGGGCAGGTATCACCTTCTGGCACCTCTAGGTTTCATGGATTTGTGTCTGTGTTCTGATACACAAAGTATACTTTATTATTTAAGCAACAGCGAAGCTAAGACTAATTGATATCTAATTGATACAGCACAGCTTTTCTGCAACTTTATTGTGACTAAAGAACTCTTTTCCACTTAAAAACAAAATGTAAACTTATTTTCAGGATTTCCCCAACTGGAAAGCAGAAGTAAAAACACAATTAGTAAAAACCAGTAGACTTGCACACATAGGTGCCAAAGTGTACGACAGACCAAATGTAACTACTGAGCACATACCATGTCGACTTCTTACCAACACGACTCACATTCATAGTTTTCAAGTGCCTCCATGGTCATTGTCATCTAATTCCAAAAGGTAAAACAGCTCATGGCTTGGTATTTGTCACATTAACAGTGAAATAAGTTAAATCCTTCCTTACCAAAAGAAGGAGAACACAACCCTGGTATTTAGGATCATTTCTGTATGAATCTGCAGAATAAAATTCTTAACAGAGTGCAGCTTCATGCAGCAGGGACTATGAGGTGGAATTATGTTACCACAGGTACAAAGCACCCACTTGAGCATATAGATCTGGTACATTTACTATGAAAGTAGCATAGTTACGGCCGTGAGACAAATCTCTCATACAGGCCACTTGTTCTTTATCTTCAGCTCTTGCAGTGTGTTTGATACGTCTCTCAGCTGCTTTATTTATAAATGAAGAATAAACACTAACTCAAGGAACTAAGGAGAAGAGGTTATGGTTAAAAGGTTGAGCTGTACAGAAATTCTCCACTGTCGTACTAAGTCCTCAAAACAGAATCTATGTTCTTTCAATCTAGTAACCTGCCTGTATGGTATGTAGTATTGTAAGAACTCTGATTGCAAATATGTGAAGTGGACACGGAGGCTCTTCACGTGAATTACTATTAGGGAAGTTCCCTTGGGCCACAGAAGTAGACTTCTGCATTGCTTCACGCACATGAAAAGAGTTTAATCTCTTTATAAGCTAGGCCACACAATTCACTGGAGGCATCCTTTTCAAGTACCAGTCAAGATCTGTCCTTTCACTCCAAGACCTCTACTAAACAAACAAAAGGAGGAAGTGCCCAACCTAGGGCAATGAAGGAAACCTAATGAAATATGACAATTACCTCCAATTCAGCTTTACTTCCTTTTGTCCTTAGCATCACCTTTCTCTGCCCTGCTCATTTTTGTGGAATGGGTTTATTATTCTGCAAGGACTAATTGGATTTTACTGAACATCACCTGTTATTTATTGAATAGTTAATCTAGACTCTTCGCAGGAAATGCCATTTTCCAGGACATGATGGACTACAGCCCTGTCTCAGCAGAGCTCTTCATGTACCAAGGAACCAGCTGACAGTCATATAACCACAAAGATCAGAACTCACTGGCAGCGCCCTCGAGTCAGAAAAGGGAATTCTTTTTTTGTAGAGAGTACCTTTTCCCTCCAGCAAGAATAAAGCAAAGACTTTTTTCAGACAACACTACTTTTCATCCCCTAAGAGACATTTGCTTTGCTACACCTCCTTAATCAGTGAGAATAGTAAGGAAAACCTTTGCCCCAACAAGCTGGCACACATTGACTGGCATTCCACACAATAATCTGGTGCGTTTTTTCCTTTCCAGCCCTCTCTCATACTCCTCAGCAGCTTAGGATATAACTGTTCTTCCCTAAACCTCAGCATTACTGCATTTCCTCTACATTTATCCTCTTTACTGCTTTCAACACTTTTACAACACTGGTTGCAATGTGAGTTCACCAAGAGTCAAGATACATACACTTACTGAGCTTCCACCATAGACACTTCCTCTTCCTACTCTGGGGATTATCATCCTCTAGCTTGCTTTTTCAGAATGACTAATCCAAGGCCATCACTCTATGCTCACTTCTTGGTTTCAATCCCACTTGCTTTTCCTACTTTAATTTTACAAAAGTAAATCAACGACACAAAAATTATTAACTTTCATCAGTGACCTATTTCTTTGCTGGATTGCACTACAGACTTAATTCAACAAAAGTACTGTTGCAAGCTGGTTATAATTCAACTTCCTGCATCAAATGTTATCTTCTTGAGTGCTTTCTCTCCACCGTATACTTACAGACACTTAGTTATCCACTACAGATTAGAGCTCCTTATAAGTTCGTATGGCTCTAACTTCATTTTATACTTTTTAAAAGCAAATCAGGCCTTAGATCCAAGTTCAAGAAACCTGACTAGATGCCCTGGCTTTCTTTCACCAGTACATCCAGGATAGGCTTTGGTGAAATCCAGACCAAAAATTGGGTCTAAGCAGAAAACCTTTATATTGCTGCTGCCTAAGCATGAAGGTAAGCAAACTCCACAGCTGCCAGACTTGAGGCTTTAGACAGAACTTTCCTTCTAAGCAGGCTGTGCCTTGGCAGTGCCAAGTTGTTGCTCACAATCCCAGCCAGTCTTGTAAGCTAGCCATCCTTTACCTATATCAGCACAGAAGTAACAGTCTGACAATGCACTGTGTTATCAACCCATTAGGGCTTTGAGCAGCCAGATTTTGTTAGGATCCTCTTCTGAAAAGGAGTTTAAACTCATCTTGCTTAATGTTTTAGAATGCTCTAAGTTTAGGCTGGTCTGTGAGTAGATACATCATTACTACTTTAAGCTGTGACTCCACTCTATACTGCACAGACCTTGTTGCACTTAACTTGGCTGTGGCTGATGTATAAAAAGTCTATGGTGGGTACATGTGATCCTTATATTCAGTATTAATAAAAATTTTATTCAAAAGAAATAATTTCTCTATGTATTTACTCCTGTGCCTTCTCAGTTACACTCCAGTAAGACTATGGTTACACATTAGCAAACACACAATTGTCTTTCTATAGATCTCACTCATATTTTGAGCAGTGTGACAGCTGCTGAGAAGAAAAAGACAGGGAATGAGTTGGTCTGGAATTTACTGTACTTCAAATAAAAGTGTATATTTGGTTTAGGTTTTAGGCCCAAGGCCCTTTCTTTCCCCAATTTGTCTGTAAGCATTAAGGCAGCAAGAACTTCCGCATGTCTAATACCCTCTTAGTGACTAGAAAACAATGTTTGATAAACAATTAAAAGCCCTATGACATGCATGTCATTAATTTGACCGTGACAGCTTTTAACATTCTTGCTTTCTATACTATACACACAAAAAACTAAATTCACAAAGCCCAGTTTTCTACTTACAGTCCAAACTACATTTAGAGATGGTTAAACTGACTGTTAAAAAAATCTACCTCCTAATAAACCTGAATTAACACAAAAAGCCTTGGTTTACCCATTTTAAGAATAAGTTATACACACACAGTATCAGGACTATCACTGATCTTGCCTGCATTCCTCAGTATGCACTTTACAGAGAAATTATGCAGCATGAAACCCCAAGGGAAATACAACAAAACAGTCTTTAGTAAAACAGAGAAACTTTAATTTACATGCAAAACTACAACATATTCATAATAAAAAACTTGTGACTAAACAAATGAAAAACAATTTGTAAAAATCATTCACGTTATTAAATAGGTCTGTACAACCAAAGATTTACAAAGTCCCTGTGCATTCTCATCTTTCAATGCACAACTGAGTTTAAAGGTTCTGCTCGAATATTCCCCAAGTCAAGAGCTGAATCTGTCTCTTCATCAATTTCACCAATGACAGCACTGCAATGAAAAACAGGTTATTTGTTGAAATCCCCTGGTACAAGTCTGGAAAAACAGAAAATTAACTTGCTAGTGAAGATCCCCATGCTCACACCCCCTTTTTCTTTAAAAACTTCTAGAAGTCTGTGTTTTGAACTTCAAATATTGATGGCTATAAGTAGAGTCCAAATGAAGTTGCTGGGTTTTTTGGGGTTAGGTTTTTTAGGGGGGGGGGGGGGGGTGTTGAGTTGGGTTTGGTTTTTTTTTTTTTAAAATACAGATTATAAGAATCAGACACTACTGGTCTGGTTTAGGCAGTAGGTTAGCATCCAAAACAAGAACTGGAAACCTTCTAGTGAGAGAATAGCTTTTCAAGAGTAACTAACTGTAGCAATTCTTAAGTGCTTACAGCATTGGATAAGAAAGACAATTCCCTTAAACACAGGCTAATAAAATTTTATTAAGGTATCCAAGGGAGAATATATAGTATTTCATCTAAGACTTATGTAGACTAAAACACTAGTAGATCTAGTAAAACGGCTTTAGAGAAAAGAAAGTTTAGGTAATAGAAGTCACACTAAGAATGGGAACTAACCCAGAAGGAACAGAGTCTGATCCCTCTAGCACAGGCTTCTTTTTCACCACTTCACAGACTTATGAGCAATTTCTATATCTACAAAATTAACTGAAGGCCACCAGAAGTTATATTATATTGATAAAACAAACAGCCTTTTCAATAAGGTTCTATCTTCAGTCTTTGATATATCCTGCAGCAGAGAGTTCCACAGTTAAGTTTTACAGTGTGCACTGAAATACCCTTATAAATAACTTGTTATTTGGCTTAGATTTTCAATAAACAGAAAAAAGTAGAGGAATTTAAATGAAGCTACTATCTTGCTATTTCCTTCCACTACTCCTGATTTCACAACAACCCATAATCACAATAGCTGTGGTTTTTCCCAACAGAAAAGCCTACCCATTCAGCCTTTCCTTGACAGAAAACATTTCATATCTCTTGTCAGTCTCACTTAGGCTCTTGGTGCATTTTCATATGTATCTCTAAAGATAGTGGAATCCCAGGTTCTTATGCAATGGCGTGATGTCTACTGTTTTAGTTTCCTCACTAGTAATGCCTAATGTTACTTCTTCCAAGTAAATCAGTATTGCCTTGAAACAGAAAATCTGGTCAGCTGAGAAGCCTTCTTAGTTCCATCACTACTTGTATCTTCACTATGCTGGGGCCTTACACAGCACAAACATAAACGGCTTGTGCCAAATAAACGTTAAAGTACTGACTAGCATGAAACTTTCTTTCAAATTTGAGTGTCTTCAAAAGTCTCACATGGAAAAGAATTTGAGCCTCAATGCTCATCACCATTCCATTTATTAGCTTTGTTTAAAGTGACTCGTCAATTTAAAACATTTCCTTTGATTAGAAACTGTTAATATCAAAGACTACATTCTTCTTTAGCTCACTGAGAAATACAGCTTTCTCAGAGATCTCATTTTCCAAGATGTAAGAGGAATAAACAGTATCTGCCAGTCCTGAAGTCTTTCATACGCTTTCTGCTTCTCACACAGCAAAAACACAAGCAGCTGCTTAAGAGGTTTAGGGTTTTTAACCAGCTTTCCTTCATCACTTTCATTACAAATATTATCAATATGTAACATTAATACTTAATTCCATTTTGTTAAGTTTATAAAAAAATAGAATAATTTCTATAAAGTGTTTTGGGTATATTTCAGCAATTTGTAGTCTCATACTGTGAAAAAGTTAAACGGCAAACAATTATTTGGCTTTTTATACTTATTTGTAATATTTGAATAAAATGTTACTGCTAGAGTAAGCATGCTGAGCCCTCCTTCAGTACCTTTGTCAATTTATTTATTTTTGCTTAAAAGTTTAAGTCAAAAATGATGAAAGCCTTCCAAAATGAACTGCTTTCACAATTACGTTAGATAAACAAACCCAGATATAAATTTAAGCCTTGACATTTCATAGTACAGAAATATCTATTAGAATTAGAAGATTAAAGTTCCTATCTAGGTTCACATGTTTTTCACCAAGACATGTTCTTTTCCCGGTTGTAATTAAAAAAAAAAAAAAAAAACCAAAAAAAAACATTTTTCTCCATCAGTTTCAGAATGCTGCTGCGAAAATCATGCTCCTAACAAGCTCAATTATCAGGCCTTCTTTCCACTTCTCTTGTGATTCTCCCACCTGTCTGGCACATCTCTACTTTCATCTCCCTTTTTAATGAGCTTTTTACTCTCATTTTGCCAGGGCATTCTTCACCAAATATCAACTGATATGTATGACCTACCACTACACTGGCTTCCACAGCTCTTATGTGGTCAAGCCAGAGCATTCACGCATCTTCCAGATTACAAAGTGTTCTCTGTGAACACTTTATTCTAAAAAAACCCTGTTAAAAAGTCAGCTTTGTATACCAGATCCTGACTTTTTTGCACACAAGTTATCTCACCTTTTTTTCATTCATAACAGATCCTGCTTTCTACAGACTGGAATAAAGAAATCTACACAGTGCCTACGCTCAAGAAAGGAAAATGCTGAGGTTTATACTGACCTTTCCCAGACTGCTACTGGTACATGAGCTGGTTGATTTACAGCTCAACGAATCTAGACTAGCAATACCTTAACGTTACACTGCTATCACTTCTGAAACAGAAGCAGAGACATTTGCTACTTAATATGCCTCAGCTTTGACAGTACCATCAGAGCCACCCACAGATACAAAGATGCAAGAGGCTATCAAAATGTACACTGATGCACCATGTATCTATACACACTAAATTTCTATTAATTGGTTTAAACAAGAATATGCTATACTTACACGTTATCACCTCTTACAATGTATAATCCCAGCACTACTTGCTCAACTCCTTGTGAAGAACTGAACACGCGTTCATGGCTTTCATCCAAAATTAAGTTAATAGTCTGATCAAAACCTTTGAGGGTTCCCTGAAAAGATACACAAAAATAAAGCAGTCCAATTATGTCTCAAATTTATCATCTTTGTTCTCAAGGATATCTTAAACATAGCAGCAATACTAAGGTATTAGAGAATAGACACTCCATTTAGATTTCATCATTAGGCTTAAATACGAATTGCTGGAGAAAGAAACTTTAAAAACTATAAATTAATTTTAGAAAAGTATATTTACTACTAAGTGTTCAAAGTAAAAGCTACAGTAATCTTTAACACTGATAAAAAGCGAAGTCTCCCTTTTATCATTGATGGTCCTCCAGACAACTAACTTTACATCCATGCCATTTTAACCTTTCTTGTACGGAAGTTTCAAGAAATCAAATAAATAATTGAAACAAAGAAGAGAAAAATTAGGTTGTGTTCAACAGTATTGAAATCACTCGCAACATGCAATTTTAAGCGGTGTTTCTTTAAGGGAGACTAGCTTGGTTTCACAAAATTACTCAATAAAAACCTACAAAAACCCACAAAAAAAAATTTCTGCGCCGCTTAGACTTGCATTTGGAAAAAGAACAAAAATAATTGATTTCCCATCAGTAACTCATTAGGAAATTTAAACTCATGTAAAACACCAACATTCAAACAGCAATAACATCCATTTATGTCATCTACACGTGTAACAATGAGTCAAATATATCAATTCCATTCAGGTCCTTTCCATACAAAGTATCTTATATCACAAAGTTTACCAGACTGACTCCAACCAGGCAGAAGATTTACTGAAACTAGCATATATCTGCTAAAAGTACTGTTTTCTCTTTCCAGAGGCCACATGAAGCTAAGTACAGAGAGACAAAATGGTATAACCTTCATGCAATGATCATACTAACAAGTTGCACTCAAAATACAAAAGAATAAAAGATGGGGGTGAAGGGGAGGAATACAAGAAAAATAAAAACAACACAGAAGCAATAAACCCAGAACATTATACAGTCTAACACATAATAGTCTGCCAATCCTTAGCTTTCAGGCTTCAGCAGAAACCAACAATTCTTCAGCAATCATGACCTGATGTTTTCCTGTAGCTATAAGGAACAAATAGTTTTAGCACAGAAGCTGAAGAGCTTACTAAACAAAAAGAAACTAATTTTCTTGTGCATTTGTACAGAAAAGGCTATCTGACAAAAACTCAAAGTATTTGCAAGGACAAGTTCATCAATGGACTAAGCTGACAGACAAGAACTAGTGTTTAATTCACAGAGTATAAAAACGATGGCCATAAAGCTAGCTTTTAAATAAAAGTTATAAAGGAGTGAACATATAACTTAGCATGGTTTCCTTACTGCCACGACAGAAATTCTTAACGTGGTAAACCAAAAGGTTAGAAAATACAAGTCTCACCACAATCATTCTTCCATCAGAAGTAATAACTGCAACAGTACCTAACAGTTCATTAAGGAAATACTTAGAGATATGTGAAATAGAACCATTAACACTTCCTGAAACATTCACAGGTAACTTATTTTTTATGAACCATTAAAAGCCAGAAAAGCCTATCGGCATTTCTTTTCACAAAAAGAGAAAAAAAAAAAGTGGCACGGTTAACAGTAACACTTGATGACATCATATTTTTTATGAGAACCTGTTCTGAAGTTTCACTTTACCCAACCCAGGAAAGCCATACAGAAACATAAATACTATTAAAAGTAGACTCAAGATCTGACTTCACCTCTCTTCCCATTACTAACTGCACTAGCCTAAATTTAAAGAACATAAACAATTTTTTAAACACTTCAATTTCAGTTCTTAAAAATATCTTAGCAGTGAGGATCCCAAGTCTGGCATTCTACACCCTCTCATTAAAAGATCTGATTAACCCAATGCGACAACCAAGTTAATACTTTAGGGAATGTCAGTAAAATGGAAAACGCCCATAGGTTTATCAGAGTATAAAAACCTAGCAAGCGTTCTAAGAACATTTACTCATTTATTTTGAGCAAACGATATAAAGCTGGCAGTAAAACTCAGGTCAGGAGCCCTTTAAGGGGTCAGACCCATTGTGAATCTCACAGATCGAGAAAGGTTTTGCAGCACTTAAGACTATAGGGAACCCTGTTCCCTGGGTCTCCAGTAACCTCCATTCTACCTGACAAGCCAGTGTTATGTGGCGAAAAGCCGTCAGAGCCAACCAGGAAGGCCCCAAGCAACGCACCGGGCGGCGACCAGCCCGCCTAGGGCCGGGCACCTCCTCACACACACAGAGCACGCCCGCAACAGCTGCGGCCCCCAACCCCGGCCTTCCCCGGGAGCGCCAAGGAGAGGGAATGGCTTTTCCCGCCGCCCCCATGGCTCAGGAGGATACGGTTGATGTAGTTCTCCAAGGCCGAGGTCATGGCGGCTGCTCCCGCGCTTCACTTCGCACCGGAAACACCCCGCGCGAGACGGCGGAAGCGGAAGCACTGAGACACTCCACACCCCCGCGCCACCAGGTGCGCATGCGCAAAGGCGGAGAGGGGAGGGGCAGGGCAAGCGCACGCGCAGCGCCGCAGCAAGAACCAAGTTTCAAAGGGTGCAGAGGGGCGGGAGAGAGAGAGAGCGCGACACGGAGTGGGCTGTACCAAGTAGGGACCGCTGGGGGTTGTGAG